>JAWWMO010000096.1:48956165-48966444 GCA_035047845.1 Dendrocincla fuliginosa | reverse complement strand
GCTGACTCGGTACATCGTGCTGCTGTGCTTCGCCAAGGTTTTGAAAGCCGTGGGGCTGTTCGAATCCTATGATCTTCTGAAAGTGGTTCACCTCGTGCAGTTTATCTTCGTGGTGCAGCTGGGGTGAGTGTGCACGGCGTGCAGCCTCGGCCTCCGCCCTTACAGCCTGCTTTGCCGGCGGTGTTCTTGGGCAGCATCACGCTTGTGGCCTGCGTTATGTTCTAGATTACCCGAGGAGGAGAAGGCATAGCAGTGAATCCAGGAAATACTCTGCTCATAGCAGTGGTTCTGCTTCAAATTCTCCGCTCACTGTAATTTCAGTACCTTGGAATCGTTCAAGCAGAAAGGGATACATAAGGGTCATAGAGTCCAAATCCCTTCTTCTCACAGGAGTATGTAAAACTCAACCATGTCACCAAGAGTGTTGTTCACACACCCCTTGAGTTCTGCCAGGCTTGGTGCTGTGTAGATTGCCTGGAAGCCTGTTTCAGTGACTGGCCACCCTCTCAGTGAAGAGCATTTTTGTAATGTGAAATGTCAACTTCCCCTGGCACAGTTTCATTCCATCTCATGCCCTGTCACTGGTCCCCAGAGAGAGGTCAGGACCTGCCCCTCTGCTGCCCCACAGTTGTAGGCTGCAGTCTCAGGCCACCCCTCAGACTTCTCCAGGCTGAGCAAACTAAGTGACCTTAGCTTCTCCTCCTCTTGCCCTTGAGACCATCTTGGCTCACCTTGGCTGTCCCCCTTATGTGGAAGTGCCCAAAACTGCACACAAGACTTTTGGGTGAAGCCACACTTGTGCAGTGCAGAGTGGGACAGTCAACTCCCTCAACCAGCTGGTGATGCTGTACTTCAATGTAAATGCACCTCAAGACACAGCTGACCATTTTTTGCTGCCAGAGCACACTGCTGATTCATAATGCAACTTCCCATGAGCCCAAGGTTTCCATGGGGCTGCTCTCCAGCCTTTTGTACCTTGGTTTGTACATACACGCAAGGTTACCCCACCCCAGATGGAGAATCCAGCACCTGCTCTTGTCAGAGTTCGTGCTGTTGGTGTTTGCCCAGCTCTCTAGCCTTTCCACATGTAAGGTGTCTCTGCCCTTGAGAAACTTCAGTGTTTTTCCTACTTCAGAGTTGGTCCTGCTGTGACAGTGCTGTTGGACATATTGTGACAGTTGCTCCAAGTAACTTGTAACCAAGTGCCACACAACGGTGCACTCACTTCCCTCCATCCCAGGAGGCTGGGGAGGAGAATCATTAGGAACAGAGAAGGTAAAAGTCATGGGTTGCGATAAGAACAGTTTAATAATTGAAATTAACAAGTTAGGAAATAATAATTTAATGAGTGAAAAAATATGGTAATAAAAGGAAGGGAGAGTAAAAGAAGTGATGCAGAATACAACTGCTCACCATGCCCTGGCCTGTGCCCAACCCATCCCCAAACTGTGATCAGACTGCACTTTGGGTAGTACCCCCAATTTATATACTTCGCATTTCATTCTGTGCTATGGAATCTCCCTCTGGCCTATTCGGGTTAGCTCTTCTGGCCATGCCCCCTCCCAGCTTCTTGTGCACCTGCTTGCTGGCAGAGCATGGGAAACTGAAAAATCCTTTGTTTCAGATAAGCATTACTGAGAAACAACAAAACATTAGTGTGCTATCAACATTTTTCTCATACTGAATCCAAAACAGCACTGCAGGAGCTACTCAGGAAAAAATAATCCAAGCTAAAATCACACTCAGGAACGTCCACATTTTCTTAACAAGAGTGAAGAAGATAAATTTTCTTCTTTATAGTTTGTATTTCTGTAGTTCCTGTGAGTTTCAACTGCTGTTTTTCCCTCACTGAGAGCTGAGGTATAGAAACTGATAGCAAATATGCAGGAGCAACCTTTGCAGACAGAATCCGTCTTTGTGTTTACCTGATGTGATGTGGAAGAGCATTTATGTAATAAACTTGGTAGAGCTGGAACATTTGCAACTTTTTTCCTTTTATTTCAAATTGGTTTAGCCTTCTGAACTTCTTTCTTGCATGTTCCCAAGCACCATAGGCTTTTTCTTCACCATCACTTTTGATCCCAGTTGAAGAAATTGTGTTCTGTGTCTTACCGTTTCTAACAGTGCTATATATTAAGCATTCCATATATGAGTAAGCCTTTGGATGTTTCTATCTTGCTAATAAAATCAGAGTATTGTTTCTCCTTGAAATTTCTGAGATCAGTTATTTTGAATTTTATAAATCACAAATAGACTTCTCAGTAGCCACTCTCTCAAGAACTTGCATTTAAAGTTAGCCAGAACTGAAGCACACTTATCTGATATGAGTAATGAGTAAAATCAGTGAATGTGATCAGCATGGCCTTTTAACAAAAAAAGTGTAGAGAAAGCCATTTTGTAAACTGAGACTGATATGAGAGACCTAGTTATTTAGAGCTGGTTTGGATAAAAAGCTGACTGCTAATACACTAATAGAGAAAATTTTCTCCCTTTAATAGGTCTGCATTTTTTATGGTTTTGTTTCAAAAACCATTTTCTTCTGGAAAAGCAGTGACCAAACGTCAGGTGAGTTGACATATGTAATAGTGATTTACATCTTTGTAAAAATTCTTGGCTATGTGACTCTTGCCAAAAGTGAAAGTAGAGCAAAGATTACTCCACTTGGAAGATGTAGTTACAATTTCTAGAATTGTGTAATTAACTCAGTGTCTAGTGCACAGAAACAATCAGCATTTTTAGCTTTTGTCAGCTTCTTTTGAGAGTATAGTGAACAGGTTGGTCCTTCATACGAGCATCTACTCTGAGGACCGGATCTTTGAAAAGGAGCTTAGTCTATTAGCTGACTTTGGTAGTCAGAAGGGCAATTTCTAGGCTGCCAGAATGTTGAAATGCTCTAGTCCTGGCCGCCAAGACAAAAGAGTCCTTTTTGCATGTGATGAGAGGCTGATCTAACTGCTCCTCAGACCTTTGTTGAGTTCCCAGTGTCCTGAGAAGTTAGAGAAGGGCCAGGTTGGAACCCGATGATATGTAAGAAATAAATTTTCTTCACCTGCTCCATATTCATCTTGGGTTTATGTAATTGTGTGTGCAAAACCTTGATCCAGTGTATGTGCTAAGTAGTCAGAATCTGAAGGATAGCCTTATAGTGGTCCAAGTGTTAACTGCTTTCATGATTAGACACGTATGGCTGAATTTTAAAAATGTGACAGGAATAAATTGCACCTTTGATCTGAGTTCAGAAAAATCTGTCCATATATGGTTTTACTATTGCTAAAAAATTTAAAATTCTGGATTTTGAAGATGTGATGTTTGTTGTAGGTACTTTGCCTTGTTGCAAAGCACATGTTTTACCCTCAATTTCTACAGCTACAGTGCTAAAAGAATGATAGTAATGGGGTGCTTATTTTGAAACTGGAGAAAATTATAATAAAATACCTTTCTTTTGTAGTGGATCAAAATTTTTAAGCATGCTGTTGTCGGATGTATCATTTCACTCTTGTGGTTTTTTGGCCTTACTCTTTGTGGACCACTGAGGTAAATATGTATCTACTATAAATACTGTTTTTCTGTTGTCATCCTTTCCTGTCTTGCTCCTTTGGTTTTTGTTTTCTGTTTGTCAGTCCATGATGCTAGACAGTTGATGTATTTTTTGAAAATTTAAATGAATCTGTATACTTTTTTCTGCGAACTCTTTTGTGCTTGGGAAAATACTATATAATTTCCATAGAGCTGGTAATATTCTTCACTAATTCTTTGGTGAGATGCCAGAGAAATTCTTGATAGTGCTTAAACACTTCATGATACATCAGTGTCGCTGTCTGTTTTGCTGACTGTAGTTTTCATTGTTTCCCGAGTCTCATTAGTTTAATGTCAATTGTTTGGTTACCTGTTTGGAGTCTGCTTGACAGCCAGTGATAGCAGCTGGTATTCCTGTGATAGGTGACTTGAATTAATTTCTGCAGTTGTTGTAGGGTGCTGCTTTATCTGGTCAGCTGTGTGCACTGGGTTGGAATTGGGTAACAGTGCATTCACTCAGAGTAAAATCCCTTGTGCTGTTTGTTTGCAGTACTGATGGACTAACTATAAAAGAGTCACATTAGACTCCCAAAAATTAAGGTCAATATATTGGAAAGCATCTTTCATTAGAGAGAGGAAGGTAAAGCCTTAAATAATACATTTTATGAAGTTGAAGTTTTATCCTCTGCACATGAGAAAGCACCTGGGAGTCATAATTCTGTGATTTATTATATTAATGTAATTAATACTCTAGTGCCTTTCTGGATACTGGCAGTCATCCTAAACAGAACCAGTAACTTGGGTCCTAGCAGGTTGTATTGCTATGCAGAGAATCACAAAAGCATTTGGTAAACTTGACAGCAATAATTGCTTTCATGTTCTGCTTAGGAAAGCTGTCAATACAAGCTTCTTAATCAGCCTTTGTTGTCTGAAGGAGGTAGCATGTAAGTTAGAATTTCTTATTTTCAGCACCTAAGAGGTTCTGAGGCATAAACTTATAGACCATCAGCACCTCAACCAAAAAGTTGTAATACCACGGAACAGGACCTCTTTTTTCTGGGAGCTAGCAACTGTTTTAGAGGAGATACTGTAATGGGAATAATACTTCCATCTTGAGTGAGTTAGTGTCTTCTTGTGCTGCTAGAACGTACAATTTAAAGTTATCTGTAAATCACTAATTCTAATCTGTTCCATGAGCTAGGAAGTTCTTGTTTTGTGATATGTCTGGGAGTCTGCAGCTGGATCTGCTGTTGAAGGCAAATAGATTTGCATTTATGCTTTTGAATTGTTTAAACTTGCTGTTGAAATCACAGAATAAACCCTTGATCTGTCATTAATTTTAGCTGAAATAGTATATATCAAGCTTGTGAGGTAAGCCCACTGTAAATGGACTTAAGTGTTTTATTTCACTTTTTGATAGGACATTGTTGCTGTTTGAGCACAGTGATGTAGTTGTGCTGTCACTCCTTAGTGTCTTGTTCACAAGCTCAGGTGGAGGACCAGCAAAGGTATTTAAAAATCTGTTTTACCAATTATAAAAGATACTGAATGCTATAAGTTCAAGTACTTCTTTACCTGGAATGGCTGTGTTTTAAATCCATATTCACAGAAAATGTGCTCTTTTCAGTTTAATTAGTGGTGAAATTATAAGACGTACTACTTGAAATAATAGACATTAAAAGAGAAACAGTGGGTGAAGCTGTTGGGGCTTCATAGCAGATACCTGAGAAGTTTTTCTGTTTGCAGGCAGAGAAGAACCTTGAGAATTATTTTTGCACTTCAGTATTCCTTATAATGGGATTTTGGGTTCAAACTGACAAAAAACATATGTACATGTAGTGGTCCTGGGCTTTAGACACTGAAGTCCGGCAATACAGTCTCCAGTGCCTGGCCTAGACCCTTCAATGTGTTTAGCTTTTCACATACTCTGTGTTTGTTCTGCCAAAAAGTTCTGTAAGTACTATCAAGTCTGCCTGATCCTGTATATAGGTGCTGAATACAAGGGCCCAGTCTTTCTCTTAATCAGAGACCTCTACTTGAGACATGCTTTGTCTTAAGTTCTGTTAACACACATTTTTGCAAGGTATGCTCTAAATGTGCCTAATCAGCCCTAAATGGAATGAGCCTACTCAACACCTCACATTCTCGTTCACTTTCACTCAAAAACAATAGCAGCTGGAGGAAGACACCTACTGTCATATAGCTGAGCCTAGAGGACTTGCTGTGTAAGAGAAGTCTCACTTTGATACCACCTCAGGTTGGGAGTTCTGAAATCTCTATCTCATAACTTCACTGGAATCTCCCAAGCACTTTCAGGCTGGTCTTAGAGAGAATAGGACAGTCATCTGCTCCAGCACTCTATTCATACCCCCCTCAAATTGAGAATCTTGGGGTATCCAGCATGAAGATCTTCATCTAGAAGAAAAATTATTTTTTCTAGCCAACCACACAAAAGGTAGACGTAGAGCTTTAGAGAAGATTCATTGTCAATCTTTATTTTAGTGGCCCATGATTGGCCACTCAGCTGCATATCTTAAGGCAGCAGAAACAAGGGAGCAATAGCCCTGTCCTCTGAATGTTTCAGCTGACTTTCTGAAACAAGAATGTGATAGCTCTATTTGGCTTCAAAAGTTAAATTGTAATAGTATTTTTCAGATGTAGAGCTCAGCGTCTTGCCAAGATGATGAATACCAAAATTTCAGTGGTTTAAGTCTGGGTGGTGAGAGCCTTGGGAGCTGGAATTTTATTGCTACCTCTCTCCTTTCCCCACAAAATCACTGTAGAGCTGTTCTTTCTCATATCTTTTGCATAGTTCTCTAGCCTTTTCCTCTCCTAGGACAAAATTTGACAGCTTGTCCACTAGAACTTGTTTATAGCTCATTTGTGTTACAAAATACCAAGTCATCAGGGCTCAAGTACCAGTGCATTCTAGTAGGCAGAAACACACCATAAAGAAGAAAGTAATCACACTTGAAGTCATAAGATACAGTCTTCTAGCTTGCTACGGTGGTGATATGTCTTGAGTTATCTGGTAAATCTGAAAACAAGAAAAAATGTGAAATTGTCAAGGTCACCTTCTTTAAAAAATGGGGGGATCATTTCTAGTTTTCTTTCTGAAATATGCTTATGTTGATCAGGAATCAGAAAGGGAGGGGACTGATTCCCAGGATTTTTTTAATTGTAATTTGTTACAGCAAGTTATAAAATTTGGCTTTTTATTGATTAGTTGTTTGTTTGTCTTTCTTCACAGACAAGAGGTGCAGCATTTTTCATCATAGCTGTCATTTGCTTACTGCTTTTTGATAATGATGACCTCATGGCTAAAATAGCAGAACATCGTATCCTTTCATGTTATGTATAAGAGCAAGTGACTGTTATTACTGGAGCAGAGAGAATGTGAAATTGAGTGTACTGAATTAAATTATAATTTGAAGTGATTCTGAAGAAAGTTTTCAGTTCATCATCTCATCATGGTGTATTGGCAAAAAGCAGTACTCTAAGGATGGGCAGTAAAAATGAACAAGTTGAAAGTTAACTTTACAAAAGAAGGATTAAAATGTGAAATTACAGCTGCAAATGGTGTATTCTGGAACATAATTGGTTAATTTACTTAGTTTTTCAGTGAGTAGATTCACAGAATGGCCAGGGTCAGAGGACTTTAAGAAAGACCCTTAAGATCATTAGTTAAGTCCAACCATTAACCCAGCTGCCAAGACCACCACTAAACCATGTCCCTAAGTGCCACACCTATATATCTCTTAAATACCTTACCTCCAGGGACGATGACTCAGCCTGTTCCAGTGCTTGACAATCCTCTCTATGAAGAAATTCTTCCTAATATTCAATCTTAATCTCCCCTGGTGCTACTTTGACTCCATTTCTTCTTGTCCTATCACCTCTTACTTGGGAGAAAAAATTGACTACCACCTTGTTACAACATCATTTTAGGTTGTAGTGAGTGATAAGGCCTCCCCTGAGCCTCCTTTTCTCCAGGCTAAACACTCCCTGTTCCCTCAGCTGCTCCTTATATGTATTCACCAGCTCCTTCTCTGACATGCTACAGCACCTCAATATCCTTCTTGTAGTGTGGGACCCAAACCTGAAT
This sequence comes from Dendrocincla fuliginosa, assembly GCA_035047845.1. NCBI lineage: Eukaryota > Metazoa > Chordata > Aves > Passeriformes > Dendrocolaptidae > Dendrocincla > Dendrocincla fuliginosa. The sequence continues at coordinate 48,958,823 of JAWWMO010000096.1, read as the reverse complement.
ACAGGATTTGAGGTGTGGCCTCACCAGTGCTGACAATCACTGCCCTGGTCCTGCTGGCCACAATGTTGCTGGTAAAAGCCAGAATGCCATTGGCCTTCTTGGCCACCTGGACACACTGCTGGCTCATGTTCATTTTCCTGTCAAACAGCTCCCCCAGGTCCTTTTCTTCCAAGAAGTTTTCCAGGCACTCTTCCCTCAGCCTGGAGCACTTCCTGGGGTCATTGCAACCCAAGGGCAGGACCCATCCCTGAGCCCTGTTCAACCTCACCATTGGCCTCAACCCACAGATCCAGCGTGTCCAGATCCTCTGCAGAGCCTTTTTGCCCTCCAGCAGTTCAACACTCCCACCCAGCTTGCTGTCACCTGCAAACTGACTGAGGGTGTGATCAATCCCCTCATCCAGATCACTGACGAAGATATTAAACCGAGCTGGTCCCAGACTGAGCCCTGGAAAACCCCACTGGTGATGAGATGCCAGCTGGGTGTAACTCCATTCAGTACCACTCCTGGGGTCCAGCCATCCAGAGAGCTTTTTACCCATATCAGCAACAAATATTCAGTGTAGCTGTAGCCTACTTTATACACTTGATACTTTATACACTTTTATACTACTAACTTGTTTGCATAAGGTATTTGTCTCCTTTCTATTTACTGTAGAATGCAATATCCAAGGTTTACTAGCCCAAGCTCCAGTGCAGAACAGGCAGAGGGCTCACCTGTAAGACTGAATTTAAGTATTAATTATGTATTTTTAGCTGATTGAATTACATTCCTAAGTGCACCATAACTGTGCACCAGGACTGTGACAGTATTATTCAATCAATAATTCAAGATGAACCTCCCACAAAGAAAAAAGAGCCCTTTGCTTTCCACGAAGAAAAGAGAAATGATGTTTCATGGGTCACCAAAACTACAACTAACTGCATAAAGTTTCACATAATTTACGCAGAGGAAGCTTCTCAGTTCTTAATGCTGGACAGTAGTAAGATGCACAACAGCATACAACAAGCTGATCATAAAGAAACTCCCGTGTAGCTTTCAAGAATAAAAAATTCTGGAAAGATTTTTGGTGTGAGGAAATGGGAAAATAGTGAAAAGGGAAATTATTTTTCAAGGCTGCTGTTGAAAGAAGAAAAATCACATGATGTTATTATATATATATTTATATATATACCACTTCTGACAGCAAATTTATTGTAGTTTTTCAAGATTTACCCACAGATAAAACGATAACTTGGGGGCAGGGGAATGCATTGTGCATTACCAGCAATATATTACTTTTTTCAACAAGAAAACAATTAGAAGACTTTGCTGAAAAGGACGTATTTTTCTCTGTGGGCAGTGACGCCTCAAGCCATGGAAATACCAAAAGTATTTCCCCACTTACTCATTTCTACAGCGATGAAAGAGGAATAATCCATCATCTGCTTGATTTTTGCAAAGAAAGTAATGAAACTGTAGTTGGAGTATTTGAAAATGTAGGAAGTTTCCCAAAACTGATGCTTTGAGCTTTGGCCATGCATCTGCAGTCAATAATGGTAATTCTAAATGCAGAGGACATCTCTTTCCCTGCAATTTAATTACCAAATACTGCTTCCATCTACTTGGCCAATTCATGAAACACATGCAATAGCAAACACTGTATAGATATGTCATCCTTCAATCCAGAGAATTTTTCACTAATTTTCTCATTCTCTTGCAGAGTTTTAGAAGTTTAGGCTGTACTTCATTCAACAAAGCTTTAGCTATGTAAAAATCCTGTGGCATGCCTCCACAAAGCATGCTTTTTATTTAGCTTGCAGATAACTGTATCTCAACGTTTTTCTCAGGTTTGTTGTTGTTGTTGTTGTTTTAAATAAGAACATGGGGATGAGAGACTCTACTGTGAAAACCAGTTTTTTTATTATCCCGAGTAGTTTGGTTGATGGTTTGTTGGGGTTTTTTTCCCCCAAAATTATTATGTGACACATTCAGTGAACATGAATTCACTGAAAAAAAACTAACAAAATGGTCCTGGCTCAAGAATGCAAATCTGCTCTAAAACTAATTAAGACAAACTGAAAAAAGACAGAAGATACTTCAGTTCACTATAGATTAAAAGAAGGTGAATATACATTTTGATTTGACAAATATCATGTGATACACCTGCTCTCTCTGAAAAGATACTACCTTTTTAGTAAAGTGTAATTAATAATAAAGTGTTGAATCTTTATAAAGGCTAGTTGTGGATTATTTGTACTAGAAATCACACATAAAAAGGCAGGTAGAAGTACATGCTGGAGTTCAGATTTCTGTTCTAGGAAGTACTCTGATAGTCTAACATCAAGACTGACAACACACACCATTTTAAAAATAATAAGGAACTTGTGATATGTGAAGTGGATATTCCAGAAGATAAAATATACTTCTAAGAAAAAGAAAAGAACAAACCAAACATATTGTCTGAAATAAAATGCTTGTGTGTTTTCTCCTTGGTACTCTCTAAGGCCACACAAAGAAGGTGGTCAGTCTCTGCAACAATTCTGCATAGATTTTTAAAATATGACTCTGAAATTCTTTCATTCTTTATTATTATTCTATTATTAGTATTACAGTTCTATTTTAATAATTATATTTAATAATAAACGGTGTATTCAATGATAAATTATCTATTTTATA
>JAWWMO010000096.1:48889872-48901413 GCA_035047845.1 Dendrocincla fuliginosa | reverse complement strand
ACGCTCTTCCGATCTGAGACTGGCCCTTTTGTTAGTAGTTTTCCTCCCACCATGTCAGATCACAAAAGTAAGTTTTATTTCATTTGTCTGCATCCATTCTAAGGTTTTTGCATACTTTGTTTCTTAGTTAACGGTTTTTTGTTTTGGACTGGTCACCACTCAACCAAGGGAATGACTGATAATTTGGAAGGGGAAAGTGTGAAACAACTGTAACAGTTACCAAAAGAAAAATGTCTTTATGACCTACTATTCCTATATTTATTTTATTTTAATGATCAAGTATTAGCGAAGTGTTTGAAAGATTATTTGCTTCTGCTGAAAGACAACCATATGAAATTCCCTTTCTGTGAAAAGCTGAACTCTTAAATGAAAAATACACTTTCCATTTTTGTTTTTCGTAGGGGATGACGAGTCTTCCAGATTATGTCACATTTAAATCTTTCCCTGGAATGCCACTTCAACATATCTTCAGTGCAGCTGGTGATGATCTGCTCAGTCTTCTTCAAGGCTTATTCACATTTAATCCTTGTACGAGGGTTACAGCTACTCAGGTATAGTACACTTGGGTTATGTCCTAATGTCCACTAACCTACTGTTAATATCAGATAAATGCGTTTTGAAGCCAGTAAGCCAGGTGTGAAATGAAACATTGCATAAGTTACTAGAAACATAATCCCAGTGTTTTATAGAGAGGAGAGGCATGGATAATGTTAACTGATCATCTGTTTCCAATTTAGAGCAAAGGTAGACAACTAAAAGGTGTTTGAGTCATGGCCTTCAGCCAGTCATATTTGACATTCAAAATTCGGTCACCTAAAGTTTGTAGATCAAGTCTTAATATCCAGTCACTTCAATTTTCATTTAAACTTTTGTGATACTTTAACATAAAATTCTGTGGTGATTTAGACTGTCATGCTGATCTAAATATCCTTTTCTATTATACTTTCAATTTCATGACTCCCTGATGGGGAAAGATAAAGGACTTTGAAGGAAAATCTTGCAGAATTTTCTAGTTCATAATAGTGATTTCTGTAATGAGGAAGATACACCAGCTGGCAGTTTGAAAAGTGTATTTCTGTCACAAGAAACAGACCTGTCCCCTTAAGGCCATGGCTCCCTCATTGCTCGTTAGACAAGGCAGATCTCAGACAAGGGAATTAGTGCAGATATCACATATCTTTTTACTAGAAGACTTTTGCAGAGACTTTTTTTGGCCACCATCTTTAAGAACATTCAGTATAGGTTTTCAAATAATTAGTTCTGCTATGCTTGGGACACCTCAGTCCTAGTTCTTATGGATGAAGTAATTTTTCAGGTCATATTGTAGGACAGTTACTTGAATTTTGAATTTGTAGTGTTTTTCTAGTCTAAACTATTTATTGATGATGCCACAGTTTGAGACAGGAAACAAAACTTGTGCTTACCATATTGGTTTGATTTACAATGGGCATTGGATATCATGTAGCTGGCGTTAACAGGAATAGTGATTACCTAGGAGACAGCTTAGCCACTTTTTGTTAACTGCACTTTGTGAAAGCTGTGAAGTTCCTAAAATTTAAAATAGGGTTTGTAATTCCACTACATGAAATCAACCTTGCTTACTTGTGTTTGTCTTCTGCTCTGATACAAATGATACCTTTCTCATAGTTTACAGGACGGAAACAGCACAGTTGAAATGTGGCGGAAGACCCGTCTTAAAAGCTAGCAATAAACAGCTGGTGTTCTGGGTCCTAGATCTGATCAAGACTTGGGATATATTCCTTTAATTTTTCTTTATCCCTATTTTACTCTTTATCCTTGTGTTTCATCTGTCTATTCAGAATGTGTGCTCTTCAGAGCTAGAAAATGCTCATACAAGACCTCTTGCAAAATTGTCTAGAGTTCTGTTAGAATGTCTGAGCACTAGTTACACAACTAGAACAGTACACAACTGTCTCTTGCTTTATAAATCCAAGTTGGGTGGATAGTAATTGAGAACACAATCTAGATTTGCCCTAAGGTCACCTGCTAGTATAAAAGCGTCCAAGTAATTTTCAAATCCCAATGGCAAATGCTTTATTTCATTATAACCTCATTATAAATGGTGTTCTGACACTTAATGCTAATTACTTGGTAATTTTTCTTCCATTGTTGTTAAGGCATTGAAACAGAAGTATTTTAGTAACCGTCCAGGACCGACTCCAGGAAATCAGCTGCCAAGACCCAACTGCCCTGCAGAAGCTGTAAAGGAGCCACAAAATGCACTTTTAAATTTAAAAAGGAAAATGACAGAAGGAATAGATCAAGGTAACCTCTTAATATTTCTGGTTTTAAAATAGGAGCTACATGCTCAGAGAGAATGGGAAACTTTCAGTGTTTGAGAACAAAAACTGTATGAATGTACTAGTTCCCTGCACACCAGCATCAGCTGAAGCCCTTCAGTGATTTGTGGTTTAGGATAAATGCTTTGGGGTAAGAATGACTTAGTTCTGTGTTCTAACAAAATTAGTACAAAAAAAAGGCTCTTCTATGTTGCTTAGGAATCTATTTGTTAGAAGAAACATCGAATTCCATTGATTTCTCTAATGGAGCATGATACTGCCAAGTAAATTTTAGGCTATTATGATGAGCCTTTTTTTTTTTCCCTGAGACATCTTACTGAGGTGGAAGTAATTTATCTTCACACCACTTAAAACTAAACAAAGCAAAACATAAAAAGGAGAGGAGTGAGAGGGTCTAAATCACAGTGTGTTATTCTGTGAAGTGACAAACTGGACAATGTAGATCAGATTCAGAAGAGAGATCTGTGCTATCTTTCTCATAAGGTAAGCAAGTTAACTGTTTAGACCACTCTGGGTAAGGAACATTAGGCATATTTGTGACCCTCCTCCAGTCTTCTTCAAACAGCATGTATTTTGTATCTTTGTGGCAAGAAAAATGCTCAGACCTTCTACTCGAGAGGCAAATATGGGTTCTTAAACTTGGAGCTGATTTTCTTAACAGCTGGAATATGCCTGACAGCAGCTGTCAAGTTGCCATCAGCCATTTTCTTATTGCTAGTATAAGACTCAGTTTTAATACAAGTGATATTTTTTGTAATGGAGATGCTTCACTAAAAGTGCATTTCCTCTTGAGTTCAGAGAGACAGCCAAATTATTAGGGCTAAACTTGCTTTCTAGGCACTTTGGTTGTTTCTAATTTGGTATAAAATTAGAAGTAAAATGCATCAGGTACACTACCTTAAGATTTCAATCTCGAGGTAAAATTTAGTCACCTGACCACTTGCACAGTTCGCTGATCCTGGTACTATCAGTCAACTAATGTGTGGTAACTTGTGAAGTTACAGTAGCTTAGGCAATTAATTTAAGCTTTCTTGTGACTTTTGCAAAGGTCGTGTGAGGGTTTGTGATTAGTGTTCTGGAGTATATGCCCTAAAATAGGCGTGTTAACTGAAGTTCAGGAAAGAGAAATGCTTCTTTGGTTTCTGTGACTTAACTATTTGAATTCTTGCATTTGATAATGGGCAGAGTTTCCAGAGCTGAATCAAACTAGAAAAATAATTGCTTTAATGTCTTCCCAAAAGTTTCATCTTCAACAAGAGGAAATCAGGGTTATGTATTAAATGCTAGGAGTTTTGAGATTGGCTATAAATGAGGCATTTATGAAGTCAGTATTACTTTCTGAGATGCCTGAGTATCAGTATAAGAAGCAGTAACATTTCTAAGTGGAAATGGAAACATAATGGATTTTCTGATATGTGTTTTCTGTTATGTTTTGTTACTGCCTTAGCTCATCTGACAGAACAAGAAGAGGTATCTCCTCTAGTGCCAACAAACATTAAAAGACAGAGGCAATGTTAGACCTGGGAAATCTGCTGCCCTGAATTTCGTTTTGCCATCCTTACATGGCACTACCATCTTATTTTAAAATCTGAATAATGGTTTGGAAGAATAATCCTATAGTCTTTATTTAAATAAAAATTTGAAGTATGGCATGTTTTTACTGCTACTGAAGGTGGAAACGTGCAAAAGTAATATCAAAATAAAATAAGTTGCATTCCCTGAAATTCTTAGACTGGCCTGCCCTTGCATCCTGCAAAATACATTTCTCTCCCCTAGCCTTGCTGAAGTAGCACTCTGGAACTTGGCAGAAAAGATTGAGTGATTACTGCTGGGTACCCTCTTATAAAATATGGCAGCAGGAGCTGACTGCCAGGAGAAAGATTCTTGCCATCCCCACATGCACTGCTTTTCCACAACAACAAAACCCTGTAGCCTGTGGAGCATATTCACCAAACTTGGGCACTTCTCAGAAAACAGCCTCTATTGTTAAGGGAAAACTGTCACTAGAAGGATGACTGCCTGTGCAATATATAAAGCATACATATTTCTGTCTGCTGCTGCCACTTATTTCTGAGCAGTGAGGTATGGGGAGACGCTGATGCTGTGATGACATCAGTGGCCATCTCCACTCTGGTACTTTAACCAAAAGCAGCACTGCTTCCCCAGGACACCAGTTTCTAGTCCTGTTAATCTGCATTCCGACAGAGCTGTAGATACACTGAACCTTTTCCTGAGTTAATGCAGCATAATCTGTCTAATACCAATTTGTTTCTAACTTAGTTTGGAAAAAACCAAAAACATTCTACTCATTTCTAAGTTAAGAATTTGTCCTGGGTCTGACAGCATGTAAGAAAAATTAAGAGTGTTAGTGTGGTGGGACAGGATTAAGCCTGGGAACAGCTTGCTTTTGTTAGGTTTCAAACTGGTTAGCTTTTCATACCAACAGTTGACTAGTTAGCTTTTTATATCAACAATGAAAAATATTTACATATATCCCATATGTCTTTAATACTTAATTACAGAATTTGTGACTCATTTGGAGTGCACATTGATTTAAGTGGGCTTTGATTCTATCACTCTGAGATTCATTAGAAGTCATCATGTACTGCCACTTTCGTAAGCAACATTAGGCAGTACAGAGTAGATATATCAAGAATAGCATCAAACCTTGAGGAGGTGGATGAACCCCTTTACTTTGCTAACAATGTGATTTACATTTTTCAGGATTACCAAAAAAACTGATTTTTTGATTGCTGTGGATGGTGGATGAAAATGAGTGAAAATGACCCAAGTCCCAACCATTGATAAAACACTGTAATAGTCACTGTATCGTTATTTTTTAATATTTTTACATGTACAATATGATTTTAATATTTCCTTACTGAAACAAAGATTTTAACTCTTTGCAATAAAGTTGTTTTTGAGAAAAAAAACCAAGGAGATTCCTTTATCTGGTTTGTTGTTGTGTTACTTTGACTTGTGCTTTGAGGTAGTAACTGTCAAAACTACTTTCAGGCTATAGATTTACACAGACTAATTTTGCAGAACCTCGGTGCTAAATCACATGCTATCCTGTACAGATACACACCGTTAGGAGGAAAACTAAAATAACACCCTTCTCACCTGGAGCTTAGATGTATATATGACTGTCTTACAGCTCTATAATTAAAATGTATCACTGTAAGGAAAGGGCACGATAATTTTTTGTTCCAGATAAGAGGCTCAAGTATTAACAAATGAGTTTGCATATGCTCTCTTGACAGTCATGTGTTAAGACTCGACAAGGACCTCCACTGCTTTGAAAACAACATGATGCATATAGCAAATGTGAATTGTTTGGGGTTTGGGGGTTTTTTGTTGTTTTTTTTTTTTTTTTTTCCAGATTCCAGTCCACCAGGAGAAATTATCTGAGAGTATTTAAATAGTTTCCTTCACAGCCTCAAAGATTGCAATAAGAGATGGAGGGAGATCCAGCTGGGAAAACTGCACTGGTCCTCCTGCCAGTCTGTGGCTGTTGAACAATTCATAGGGCAGTTACTGGTCTCGGCTTTTCCTGAATTCCAGCGTGCCAGGGTTGCAAAGTGACTACTGGGTAACCAGATTCCTTCAGTGGAGAGAACAAGCCCATAGATGCTGTTAATGCAGTTTAACTGTGTGCCCACAGCTGTTGTGCAGTGGATCTCAGAGATACCTGGTGAATTGTTGTCATTTCCTGCCTGCAAACCACTTTCAGTGTTCCGTTTTCTAACTTTTGTGGCAAGTGTATTAGTACAAGACTTTGAGACTTGTAGAGGAACAGCAACTATCTTTTTTCCTTGTGTGTTCCTTCATTTAACTCCTGCTTAAGCCAATGTGAAGTATGGTGGCTTTGTAAGGGAGAGTCACTATTGCCCTGGTACCCTACTGTGTTCTGTATTTGTTGTTGGCAGTTGTAAAAGAAACAAATTTCCTAAGGTTTAATTAACAGTGTAGAGAAAATGTTTATCCATTAACAGTAGTTACAGCTGTTTTTATTGTCTGTATAATCAAACATCATTCTTGTTGGCTGGGGGCCAACTACAGCCCTATTTCTCATAGGTATATGTTAATTTGAATAGGAAAGAGGTAGTTAAGAGTACTGTAAATGTTTTTGCGTTGAACTTTTCTAGGGTGGTATTCTGACTGGTCTTCAAAATCTGGAAACCTTCAGCACCTAAACCAGATACTGCATTTTTCAAGATTCCATCTATTGGGTATAACAGATAAAGCTTGTATGGCAGTGACAATTTTAAGTATTCTGTCAGTTCTGCTTTGGGAACAACACCATTCTTTGTAAAATGCTTCATCTCTCTAGACAATACCCTTCCCTCAAGGAAACTTTTTCCAGAAGAACCAGTAGCAATCCTAAGCTCTTATTGGCAAAAGTTACACAGCAGATACTTGGTAGTCACAGTTGCTGTGCTGTGTAAGAGCAGGATTGGAACGAGGGTATTTTGTGACCAAGGCTATTGTCTTGTCTTTCAAGTCACATGTTTGCCACAGTAGATGTTCAAAAATAGTAATGCTTATATAATACAAGTTCAGGACCTGTTTCTTTCCAGCTCCCACACAGCAATTCATTTGAACATACTGTGCTCTACATGGATGGTCGGGGTCTGTTCTATACCACTAGGGTGTACAGTAAGTCTTGTTTTCAGTTGAATTCCTGAATGAAGCTGCCTGTGTAATGGCTAACATTGCCTTGCTCTTAATGATGGTGTTGTGCATAGATAAAATGTATATACCTTGTAGAGTATGGTAAGATCAGAGTAAGCTACAGCACAAAATTTTTTCTTGATCTCAGGCTTTTGAATCTCAAACTTTTTGATCTCAAACTTTTGTGACTTAGGTCAGAATGTTGAAGGAAATATATGGGACTTGTGGTGAATATAACATAATATGCAATTGTGAAACTAGCCACTAAATATTGTTTAATTTGTGAGTTGGTTAGTTTTAAGCTTTATATCATGCTAATCATGCTTCAGCACTGACAATCTGTTTCTTACCACGCCAAATTGTTGAATATACAGCTGCTGCAATCTGTTTGGCTTCTGTTCAGAACCACAACAATGAAGGATGGAGTGAGCCTGCAGTGTGTATACTTGTTCAAAAGTAATTGGTACACCTGAGCAAACAGGAATGTAATCTAAATGCCTTCTCTCTTAGGTTGAGACAGTTCTTCTGCCCTTACCATCTTGTTATTATGTGTTACTGCTCTTTCTTCCTGAAAGGTTAGTGTTCCTCTTTGCAAACATGATGGCTTTTACCTCGAGATCTGATGAACTTTTAGTGACTTCTGTACGTTCTACTAGTATTGTTTATATAATTTAATTAGAACTTTGTTCTCTTCTTCCTTTTGCTGCCACAATAAACATAGCGAAACTCACTGTATAAGCATATAATACAGAAAGGGAATGTGCTCTCTGTTATAAACAAAACTGTCTTCGTTTTTTCACAGACACCAGGATTAGTTGTGGTTGCATGGAGAACAAGGATTACTAGCCATCACATTCTCATCTGTCTCCTTGGTTCTTGATTTGATGCCAACACTGCGTGTTCCCTGCAGCCTTTTTGTTTTGACAAAGAAGGCTCAGAACCAGAGTTGTAACATAAAGCTGTTGCTTTGCATTTTTTGGTGTGCTTTTCTACATGATACGGCCTTGATGCACTCCAGGCAGCGCTGCCAGTACTTTGCTCTTACCTGTCTTCTTGGCTTTTGTTACTGTTCTTGTTCTCTTGAATTACTGTATATACGCTGCTCGTTTAATTCAGCCCTTTCTTCTGATGCACAAATGTTTATGCATCCTGTGCTCCAGTGTAATAATTCCTTTACAGAGCAGGTTTCACCTGTGACCCATTAGTACTCTGAGAGAAGGAAGGAATCCTTACAAAAGAGGCTATAGTTGGGCCTTCTTTTCTTTTAATCTCTCTGTTCCCCCTTGCTTTTTAAACTCAGCTGTGTCAACTTTGTCTCTGAGTTAAGCTATTCTCTCTACAGAGCTGTAATAAAATTACAGGATAAGCCAGGGATAGGTCTGCATATAGTTTGGAAGGTTGAGATAGTAAAACTTCTCAGAGAACTAGGTGGAGTGCTTTGAACACTTTTGGCAGACTGTATTTTGACATAACACCTTACTGATACCCAGTAGTGTGAGAGGCTGGGGAAAAGACATGCATGGTTGCAGTCTCTTTTTGCTCCAAAATACAGCCTAGGAGAACTTTTGTTGATCCTAATCTTTCCAAAGCCCTCCTGGGAATCAGGTTCATTCTTCCTGTAGCCCACCACTACCAGGAGGACTCCAGAAGCAACTCTTGCTAGTTTGGGAACTCCACTTGGCTAAACTTTTTGTCACATAATGCCAGTTTCTCATTTTCAAGCTTCCCCATGTAGAGATAGAATAAAATACCAGCTTTGATGCTGCTGAACTAGCCTCGTATCTCTGTGTACAATTCTAATATTTTCTGGTTCTTTTCTTCTGTTTGTGAGAAACTTATTCAGAAAATTTCTATTTATTTCTTTTTAGAAACTCTTACCCTTTCAAATAAAAGTACAAGGGGTTGGGTCAAGGAGGGTGTTCTCTTTCCCTTCAAAGAATCAAATCCACAGGCTGGAAGGTCGTGTATGAGGATTTTCTGAGGGGTTTGATGTGTAGTCAGCTCAGTGGCCCTTAGTGTTGTGAACATTTCTTCTAGTGCTGTTGGCTTAAATTGTGCTTAGAAACCTTCATAGCAGCATTATTCATTACTATGATGAACAGAATGATGTGCAGAGAAGGAAGGAGAAGAGGAGGCAATTCACTCCTAAATAGAAAGCATTAGTGTAAGATGGTTTATAGCATACCACAAGAGGTTTATCCCTTTGGCACTGACAGATACGTTAAGCTCACTTTAACAACAGGTTGTGAGCTGTGTGCTTTGATTTTGGGAAACCTTCACTTTGGGCCGTGCCAGTAGGCAGGTACCCCCAAAGAGTACTTATGTTGTGCTGCATGGATTTGCCATCTGTGAATTAATTAAAAAAAAAAAAGTACACGTTTTCTTTTGTCAAAGAAATCTAGCAGATAATTAATAAAGTTACTACAATCTGGCAGTTCTGACAAAGTGTACTACTGGGATGACAAATGTAAAACTGTCTTTCTCTTACAACTCTAAATTTACCTGTATGTTCAGGAGCTTCCTCTAGTTTTCTCACATCAGCATTTTGAGGAAATAAACAGTGCAGAAAGACAGTGCTACCATGTTTTATTTTTTATATGTGATGGTAGAAACCAATTTTAATCTGTCAGACTTAACTGTAGGAGTTGAAATGCTGATTTACAACCTGATGGTTTTTCCCCAGTACTGGAGGCTGTGTGTGACAAGAGAAATAAGGCAGATAGTCAGATGTGGTAAAAACCATCTGATTTAACCTAGTGCTTGCTTGTCTCTCTGAGAATCACCATTCTGTGAACTTGAAGCTCCTTGTAAGAATAAAGAACTGGGTTGTTGCTCAGCATGAGCCTGTTTAATTTCACATTCTTGTAGAGCTTCTTCAACAAGACCCTTTATATTGATTTTATCTGGTAACTCAGGGATGTACAGACTTCCCTTCTTCCATGTGTCCCTCATTAACTGCAGTAAAACTCAGTGCTTCCCAGCCAGTGCCAGACTCCCTGCTGCTGTCTGGTTTACCTGAGTGTTAGCAATGTGTAGATATGCTGGGAAATGCTGCTGTCTCTTATGCTCCCAGCATGTTTCCTTAGCCAATCTTCCTCTTATGAAAAAAAAAAAACTAATCAGGGGAACCCATGACAGTCACCAAGTTAAATGTTCATGTCACTTGTTTCTAAGGTAATGGCATTAGCTGCAACTGAGAAACCTGAGACACTGTACAATAAAATCCTGATTAGAAAGGGAAAGCTATACTGCATCCAGTGGCTGGGAGATCAGAAAAAAGTGAAATGGTGCTAAAATGCAGCACCTGGAGAGTTCAGTGCAAAGCTGTGTAATACCACTCTTCAATGCTTTGGTTACAAAAATGAAGTCACTCTGAAAGGTTTAATTGGTTAATTTCCTTAGTAAACAATGCGGATCTTAATCCACTCTAAATTAACAGTGGCCTGAAAAAACTAGCAAGTGAGCAGTTTCTTAATCCGTTTTCTAAAAAAAAAAAAATAAAAATTAAGTGAATTTGCCTGGAAATACTAGTCTTTTGGGGGTTTTAATACTAAACTCTACGCATTATGAAATGCTTGCTTTCAAGTCCACTAACTTTTGTTTGACCAGAATCTAACAAAATTTGAATACTTAAATGCATAGATTATTTTTTAAAAAGTAGTAACTGCTATCAGCTTGAAAATATTTGTGTGAATTACAAACCACTAATAAAGATACAGTGGAAGATACCACCCTTTAGCATTATAATCAGCCTGATGTTCTGGAAGGGCCAGTTCCATGTGTGTCAGGCCTCTCGTGCACTGACAGTCTGTCATCTCAATTATCACCTCACCTTGGAGATTTGTAGTTGCAGGTTGCTCATGCCTTGCTCTGATAGATCCTTGGGTGCTCATGTTGCTGTTACAGTTGCTCTGTATCCCTCCCCACACCTCCATGCACAGTCATGAGGGTGATCATCCAATCACAACAGTAAAAAGGATTGGGATATTCACACCTGCTTTTTGTCAGGCCCACAGCTGGAATATATTGTGCTGTGCCAGCTGTTCCTGGCATGATTCCTAAATACACTGGCTTTTGGAAGATGCCCAAAAGTAAAGGCTTCTGGAAACCTTTGGCTACGCAGGAGGATGTAGGGAGAAGTGATCCATAATCCAGGTGCTGGTGCATACTTTGGAAAAAATTGAGGAAGTCATGAATTTATTGTGGTCTGCAGCTACCTAGACTGCATGGCAAAGATGGTCTTGTAGTAACACACAAGGTGATAAATAAGTTATTTTTACTGTCTGATCACATTTGCACAATACTTCCCTATACTGGAATACCTTTTCCACAGGAAAATATTGCAGCGGACATCACAGAAGTTAGGCCATTGGCTCTGTAAGAGGTCCAGTTGGGAATCTAAGTGGTGGTTTCCAGACGATATGCATGCACATGCACATGCACAGACATTTCCCCTCCTTCCCATAACGACATTTTTGCCTGGTGTCTAATTGCTAAGCTTCAAGCAAAATACACATTTAGTTAAAAAGTAATTTCATGCCTTTTA
>JAWWMO010000096.1:48860342-48870532 GCA_035047845.1 Dendrocincla fuliginosa | reverse complement strand
ATTTTTTATTCTAAATTCTTGGTGCTTGTGACAGACTACTGTGAAGAACAGTGCTGCGGAGACTTTTCAAGGCATTTTCTACAGTGTGTGTTGAGTCACTGTGTTCACATGGCCTCTAACCACAGCAAATATTGTTCATCTCTAATTGTCTTTTTAATTAAAGATCTTCAAAAGCATGAAAGGAGCTGTGGCTACAACTAGATTTTAGAACTCAAGTGTTTTTCAGAGTCTTAATGTAACTTTCCTAAGCTAAATGCTCAGCAGCCTGCTATTGCTCACACACTGGACCTGTTGTACCACATATTCGATTTGGTTTCTTAAGCCACCCAAGTAGAAAAAATCCTCTCTCTCACCCTCTACTAATTACAAGAATAAAAATCTGTGTTTAAGTAGAGAACAATGGTTGCATTGCTTAGTTCTTGAAAATTAAGGTTCTGCTCTAAACACATCACTGGGCCTGATTCAGGGTTGTGAATGTGTTATCCTGGAGGTTCTTAAGTCTTCACTTGCTGTGGTCATCTCGTTGTTTTGTGTTCCCCTCCCAAGAGAGTGGTGTGGGTGCACAGTTAGGGCTGTTTCCTCATTGAACCAGTTGCTGGATGTCACCAGAGAAAGGCACAAAAGGAGTTAATGATGGTTTAGTTGATAAAACACCTTGCCCTGATGCGCCAGGAGAAGGTATTGCCTAATGTTTGTCCTGCCTGTTTGCTAGAAGAACATTGTAAAAACAAAAACACTGGTTACTGTCTTGTTCTGCCCCGATTACTGGACCAAAGTCTCATTATAGAAAAAATAGACCACCAGGTAATAAATCAAGTGAACTTGATGTTTAAAGTAGATATAGGAGGCCCAGAGCCAGGATTCTGCAAGCCTGAAGAATCTGGGTCACCTAACAAAGAAAGTTGAAAAGTTCAGCTGATGAAGACTCATAAATGACCACCAGGAGGCTGAAGCCTGAGGAGAAGATCACCTAAAATTTGAGCCAAAAGCAGATTCTTGAAAGCTCTGCTTAGACTCCACCTGGACTCCACCTAGTTAGTAATATGCATGTTAGAAGGTGTAACTGTGCATCTAAAATGTATAAAATAGCTTGTTTTGCACTTCTGGGCTGAGCGAATTTGTGCAGTGTGAACTGCCTCGCTCCCAACGTTGCATAAAACAAATACCTTGCTGCTCAAAGATACAAAGTTGATGAGCAGTTCTTCTATTCTGAGGTTTTCGGCATCAAGGACAAGCTGTTGGCCTGCTGACATTCTGCACTTGATTTTTTGCTACCTCCGAAACACTTTCCTCCACAGCACCCCAGATGCAGAAGCTGGTGGCAGCACTCTCCCCACAACACAGATGAACCAGTGGGCTTACAGCAAGCTAATCTGAGGACTTCCGTGCTCTACTGCCAGTGATCTTTCTTTCTTCCCATTTCTACCCTCCTTGTATATTCTGTCCTAATATTCTTTCTATTTAATAGCACTTTACATGAATCATCCTACTGCCACCTTCTTACCCCAGACCACCAGAGGCTGATGACAGCTGTAGGAGAACCTAGTACAGACATGATACTTGTCTGTGAGCTGTGACTTAAAAATTGTTCAACATGTGTGTTCCGAAATTGCTTGCCAGGAATTACTTTGACTTACTAGATGCTTAGCTTGGCAATAAAGTGAATAACCCAAGGAACTCGAATGTGTGGGAGACAAATTATGTGCTCATATCCAAATTTCATAAAGTTGTTTTCCATCAGTAGTGTGGTTTTAATGCAGCTTGTATCCCTAACAAAAAAATACTCCTTACACAACAGAAAAGTGATTCAAGAAGCCTTCAACAACACGCTTTTCAGTATTGCCAAATTTCTTTTCCAGTTCTTAGTCTTGAAAGCTCACTGTGGGAGGAAATGGCACAAAGAGTAGCTGTTAGTGTGAAGTGGAAAGATAATCATCCTCTTAGTTTAGAGCATTTGATGTCTTTGAATGGGAAATGGACCATCTGAAAGTAGGCTTTCTTTATCTGCTCTCTAATTTAATAATTTCTTGGGGGCTGTTGAAAGTTCGAAGCCCCCTGAAATTAATTCAGCCCAGTTGTAATAGAGCTCACCTTGAAAATATTTATTCAGGCTGGCCAGTCTCAGCTTCCCAATGAACTGTGTTTTGAAAGTGCTGGGCACTTACTGATTCCTTTGCTTTTGGCTGGATCAAGGTATGTTTGTATCTCCTGAAGCCAGACTGTAAGCAAATGCTTTCCTGAGAGGAGAGAGAATTTTAATTAATTTTAATTTGATTTTTTTTTCAATTTTTGTATTAAAAAATAGAATTTCAAATTGTAGTGCAGTTCTTTTTGGAGCCATTAATCTTGGCAAGGAATTATATCTGCTTTACAAGCTTTAAGTTCAAATACTCATGCTGATCTTACGTGAAAGTTATCTCTCTTTTCAGTGAGAGGGATTTTTTTGGTGATCTGCTATGAATTCCCAAGTCTAAGGTAGTTCTAAAGGCATTGTATCACTTGGTCCTTTGGCATTAATTTGAGAGGAAGCAACAGCAAATGTACATCTTTTATGGACACCTTAAACAGAGACTTTCAAAAATGTTTGTATTTGTTCTGCTGTATTTATCTACCCCCCTGGTCGTGCATTCTATTAAAAGACACGTAGAACATTTTTTTGTTTCCCAAGGTACCAGACTTTACAGAGCCAGCTCAGAGCTGATAGCCTGCTCTGTACCTTGTAACATGGCTGGGAAAAAGAGGCTCTGTCGCAGGTGGCTCAACTTCTACAGCCTCACTGAAGGTGGCAGGTAGATGAGACAATGTGCCAGGGAGAAGATGCAGTATTTGTGAAGTGTTTGGGTACTGTTTCAAAACCTTGGTTCCTAATCTGACTAGCACCATTTTAAGGACATCTTCTTTCTATGGTAAGCCTTAGGAATTGACCAGTGTCCTTTGATGGGGGAGTTTCTTCTCTGGTAACCTTTTCTCTCCTCCCCATCTTCTGAGTTGTTCCTGTGCCCACAGGACCCCAAGGGAAAGAGGCCCAAAGGGTTAAATTCTGAAATATTTGCAAAGAAACCAAGGTATTTTTGTTTGATCTCTGGGGGAGAAGCAAGAGGCAGTGGAATGGCAGGGAAGAAGATGATGGTTTTGACCAAGAAAATATTGTAAATAGTAGGATGGAAAATTGAATTTAGAGGAGCAGTGTTGTGTACCAGGACAAAAGATGGGGTGGTTCATCAATTAAGACATGAGAACCCCAGTGATGGGAACAAAAATGTGGAAAAAACTAATATGCAATTACACAAAATGGTTTAGAAACTTGACTCTGTTGCAAAATAAAGCAAAGCAGAACCCAGCTTGAAGTGCTTCTATGCCTTGGTCTGTATATTATTTCATTTTTCCAGTTAAGCTGTTTTGGTTTTTTTTAAAAAATACAGCTCTACTTACAAGTATTCTGTTGAAAAAAACCCTTACATTTCTCAGGCTTGGAAAGGATAATTGAGAGAAGAAAAGGGGAAAGAATTGTTTTGGACTCTCAGAGCAGTGTTTTTGTTTATTTTTTTTTTAATTAAATGTTTAATGTTAAAGCTATTTCAAAACTAAGGATTTCAGTCTGACAGACAGACAGACCCAAACTCAGAGGTGGCCAAGCCCCATCTGGCTGGTGCCTGGATGCACCATGGCCATGTTGGCTTGCTTCTTGCACTGAGATTATTTCAGGCACCTGCAGCTTGGAGTGAAGGGAAAGCAGGTTCAGAGCACCTGTCCCTGTTTCTGGAGATGTTGCTTGGAGCTGTTGATCATCTTAAAGGGCTTCAAAACTGCAGACTTAGCTGTGATAACATCATTGCTTGCACAGCAGCCAAGGCATTTATGTGATTTGATCAGATACTAAGTTTCTTCAATGAAAATGCTTTGCCCTCTACTCAGAGGGCAAGGAATTTAGCTCATGTTGCTTTTTAAGATCAACAAATAGATATTTCACTGTATTATGGCAAATAACTAATGTGTGACCTAACAGCTGTGAAAAGTATCCAGCAAATGGAAAGCATGGTAAATCACCATGGAAAGTATGGTAAATAGGGTGGGCAGGTCTCTCAGCAGCTGAACATGTTTCAGAGATACAGTTTAAAAAGAAAAATAGGGGTTTCTCGTCTTTCAGTGAAGTCATATAAACTTTGATAAATTTTTCCCAACAGTAGACCATCCTCTCACTAAAACTTGCCCATTTTATTGCATCAGTCCTATTGTCCCCAGCACTGTATTTTTGTTTATTATCTGCTGGCATCCCCAAGAGTTTGGTTTTATTCTTATTTTGTCCTCAGGTCTCCTAAAGGGGCATTCAGTCCCATAGGACTGTTTCTGTGGCCATCACTTATTACTGCATAGTGTTGTGGATACTACATGATGACTGACCTCTTTGTTGCTTGTGTGGGCATAAACTGAGCTATTATTCTTGTGAATCCATCTATTTTCTCTCAGCCAGATCTGTAAGAAAATAACTGCTTAATGGAGAAAAGAACACATAGGGTCAAAAATTCCATCAAGATCTCTGAAGAAACTTCTGCAATTAAAGAAGATACCCATTTATGGTTACCCAGAGATCTGTTTTTATTTAGCTAGTCAATTAATCAAGTCCTATGATGTGATTTGTTTTGGGGTTCTTTTTTATTTGTTTGTTTGTTTCATTTTGTAAGTCTTGTAAGCAAAATGGTGCCTGCCACCAAGAACAGATCTTGCAGAAATCTTCCTCCTTGGTGAATACTATCATGTATATCAAACAAGTAAGCAATTCTCCCAGAAATATTGTTGGTTCAGTATTATGCCTCTTTCTAACCTCTGCTGACTGATGGTTTTTATAAACTAAGAACAGAAAAGCATTAATTGATAGCCTAGTTGCTTTCCCTGGCATTGCTGTGGCCCCTTGGCTTGCCCTGGGATCACTGTGGCATTGATAGTTCTCATAATTATTCCAGTTACTCCGTTTGCTCATTTAGAATGCTGACACATTTGCTCAGTCTGACATTTCATTGCCTTCCAAGACCTGTGAAAAGTGTCACTGATGCTCCAGGCAATTTCTCAGGGGCTTTCACAAAACTCTTGGATGGAAGTTAGCCACAGCTATTCATTTGATGTCCAGCTTCTTACACAGTGGCTACTCATCTCTGAGTTGCTGCTGAAAGAGCAACTCTCAGCGGCCCAGCTTGTAACACCATGCAGCTGCATTCAAAACTGCTTTTCATCTCCTCAGCTGTTGTATGATCAGCTCCATATTGCAGTTAGGTTTCCTATCCTTAGCTCAGCAACTTAGTGTTGCTGTGAGTTGCTAAAATATTTTTTCTTTCTGAGTAACTGCTAGGAGGATTGTGGAGCTTCTGAATGGTTTGGTTCCTGGAACCAGGATGGAGGTTGCATGCCTTGCTGAAAGAGGCAGGCTTTCAGAGCCTGGTTGTCTGGAAGCTGGCAGTTTACTTGTTTATCCCTTGTTTCCTGCATCTCAGTGGGCTTTTGACCCAGCTGGGAACACTGCCTGATGGCTTGCTCCCGAGCCCTGTTCTTTCACTGTCCTGGCTTTGTGTACTGACCCGCCTGCTGAAGAAAAAGGTTTCCTTTGCCAGAGTTATTTATTTGTGCATGTTGTGTCCTGCCATATGTTGTCTTCTCTCTCCTCCAGTTACCTGTACAGGTAGGACCAATCAGCTCCAGAGGGCTTAACGTGCTGCTGAACTGGTCTCACCAGCTTCAGATGAGGGCTGTAAGCATACAGAGGCCCTTTTTGAAATGGACGGTGGTTTTCTAATTCAATGCCTATATTTCTGTGTGGCTGAATGGTTCCCTAGCTGTGAGGGGGGTGTCTGCACAGAAATGCCTCACAGCAGTGGGTCCTGGCCGCACAGACTTGCTTTTTAGAGCACCCAGCATCATGTACATGTGGTGAAACCTAAGCCAGAATGTGCAGCTGTTTGCTTTCCCCTCGTGGTGAGAGCAAGGCCTCTAAGGCAAATATTTAATAAGAGAAGGGTGGAATTTTCCTGCCCTTCTGTTAATTTTAAACAAAATCAGGGCATCTGGCACAAGTCCTGTTCAGAGTCTGTGATGGACAGGAGGGGTGGTGACGCTAGGGTGTGCTTCAGTCTGCATTTCCACCCAGAACCGCTCAAGCCACTGGTATATCTCATGTAAGCTGTAAAGAAGGGAGAATATCCCTGGGGTGAGGGGATGGACACTAAGGAGAAAGGATGGCTTGAGCCAACAGAGCTGAAGAGAGGTGGACTTGTACCCCAAAACATCTAGAAGGAGTTTCACCATCTGAGAGTGGAGGCTCTGGAAAACTTAAGTCCCTTGTGCTTTACATTTTGCTATAACCCCTGAAAGCTTAAACCCAGGCTGAAGGCATGTCAGGAGTGAAAGGTATTAAATGAAGCCAGTGAAATGAAGCCATGGTGCATAGGCGTGCTAGTTTATGTCCTGTCTAACAGCTTATAACTTGTTCTAATTTTCAGATTCCCTTCTACAAGCAGATGTGCAAGGGTATTCAGGCGGGTGAGATGTGCGAGAAGTTGGTAGGATACTCTGCGGTGTACAAAGTCTGTTTTGGAATGGCCTGTTTCTTCTTTTTATTCTTCTTGTTCACCATCAAAATTAATAGCAGCAAAAGCTGCCGAGCATATGTTCATAACGGGTGAGTTCTTTGCTTGATTGATTAATTTTCACATCTCTTTAGACGTTTGTGCCACTTTCCACTTCGGTGTAGTGGTAGGGAAACAATAAATAATACTGATTTTACTGCTATTGTCAGAGATAATACAGTCAAGGGAAAACTAAGTGAAGTGGTAATCCTTCATGAAAGGATGGAGTTTTTTACCTGTTGGGCTTTGAATAGAGATTTCTTGATTTGAACACCTCTAATTCCTATTACAAACAGATGATTCTTTTTGTTTGTTTGTTTGTTGTTGTTTTTTTTTTTCTTTTTCTTCTGATCCAGATTCTGGCTGATTAAACTTATAATTCTGGCAGCAATGTGCTCAGGAGCCTTCTTCATTCCTGATCAGGACACTTTCCTCAACGGTATGTCCTCCTTATTTTGTTATGCTGCTTTTTTCTGTACTATCTTGTGAGTGGTGATAAGTCCAAGAGGTCTGATCAACATCAGTACAGCCATGTTTCTTCAAGTAAAGCCTGCATGGGCCAGATGCAAAGAGAGTATTTGGAGATGTTTTGGGAGAATCCTGCATGCAAAGACTATGTGGCCTTCCTGTGAATGTGCAGGAAAGAGCATGTTTTTTTCTTACCAAGAGGAGGCCATATGGGTAGGTAACAGTACTGCTGCAAATTCTTTAAGAAATAAGGAACTCTAATTGTGCAAAATAAATTGTTCACTCAAGAACACAGAGCTGAATGTTAGTATAGCTCTGGTGTAGTGCAGCAGCCGGGCTTCATGCTGCATCATGAAAATGTGTCAGTGTTCAAGGGGACACAGTGACCTGCCACACACTGGTGTTTGCTGCTTGGAAACTTGCAATGCCCCAAAAGAATTTTGGAAGTTTTGGAAGGCACCCTGGCACCACAAAGGCACACTGGTACCTTAGTCCAGTACTTAAATGCCAGCTAGAAGGGGAGCTTCTCTCAGGAGTCTTGTGAGCTAGAAGCAAAGATCCTGGTGGTACCAAGATAAATTTGTTCTCTTGTGTTTACCAAATACTTGAAAGCCCTTAAGCTGTTAAGTCTGGACAGGTGGGAAGAGTTGGGATCAGTAATGCAAAGGAGTATTCACATATGATGTCTGCTTCCACTAGGACTTGCTTTGTTATCTTGTTCTCAACACTAATATCCTTTAGTCAGGGTGTTTGAAAGGGAAAGGAGAAGGATAATAAGGAGGAGGATGAGAATAGAGTGGGCAGACATACTATGAGCACAGTAGTCTGGGAAACCAAGGTAAAAACCACTACAAGTAAATCGCTGACAAGTGTAATTCAGCTTCTTGCTCTTACTGGCTATTTGTTTGATCCTGGCTTGGTTTGATGCTCCTATTCCTCTGCTCTGTGAAGTTGTGGGATGGCTGTCTGTGCTTGTCCTTAGTACCCAACCACTGTTTGGGTTAGAAAGATGTAGCAGTACAGTGCATTATTCTTATGAGCAAGGGAGACTGCTTGTCATCTTTGCAAGTGACCCTTTTCATGGTGAGAGGTCTTCAAGAACTGGTGTGTTTGCAGAAAAGGAGAAACAAAACATTTTGTGCTGAATCTCAACAGTAGTCTAACCTAGAGTGGAGATACAGCATAGCAAGCTTTCTTCCCCAGGTTAACTCATGGCATTTCACTGTAAAGCTGCATTCTGCACTTCCCGCTAAATTGTCCTTTAGTCAGACCCTAATTTGAGCTTTACAGTTGTCTTGGGATTTGTATGTTTTTGGGGGTTTTCCCTCCTCCTATCGTGAAATTTTCACTGTCTTTTGGGTTCGTTTTGGATTTTCTTTGTTTGTTTGTTTTTTGGTTTTTGGGTTTTTTTTTGAGGGGAGGCATTCTTTCTTACTGCTTATTTTTTCTTAAACAACCAAATATCTCTTGTCATGCTACCCGTGCTCATGAGTTTGTTAATCACGGAGGAGGAATATTATGTGCACTAGGTTTGTATGGGCTGTAGCGTTAAGTCCACACTGGCCATGCTACCCTTATCTATCATGGATCCATAAAACATCCTGCAGCATCCTGTGGCAGTGGGATATTTTGAATGTCTGGCTATGGAATGAATTAATGGAATGAATATGGAATTATTCATTCCATTGGTTGTCTGCTTTTTCCTACTCTACCCAAACACACATGCCACTTTGTACCCTGTCTGTTGTTTATATACTTTTTTACAGGCTAATTTTCCTTTTTTTTTTTTTTTTTTTTTGAGGAACAGCCTGCTTGTTAAGTGCATAAAATACTTTCAGCAAACCAGACATTGACATTTTTGCTTGCTTTCAAATAATGACTTTATGGTGTTAGAAAAAAGTAAAAAGAATTTCTGCTAATGGAAACATGCCCTGCCCGTTCTCATTTTCACTTATACAGGCTTTTTTCAAAAGGAAGACACAATAGGATATGGCTGAATTTTGCTGATGCATTTCCTTGATCTTCTTCACTAAAATCAGCTGCACACCTGGAGTAATTTATAGGCACTGCACAGCAGCACAAGTTCTATGTACAACTAAGCATTAAAAATAGTTATCTATATTTCCTCAGAGACTTTTAATGCTGCACATAAGAGAGGTGTTGTCCAACCAAATACAATCTATGTAGGTCAACTGTTAAGTAGTCAAATAACCTGTCTTAAAATTAGTCAGTGAATACCAAGTGTTCTTTGGGAGTGGCTCAGAAAAGCATTTGTAAATAGATAAACCCCACCTTTGTTTTTCTGTGGTACTGGAACCTGGATGGGAAGAAATTACCCTTTTTACTACTGGGTTCCAGTACCTGGCAATTTCAGGGTTTAAATTCCTGTGCAATGCCCTCACACCACCTCCCTCCTGCCACTCACAAATAAAGGTTTCAGTATTTTCTGCCTGAATATAGTAACTCATAGTCTCCACAGAAATTCTCTAGGTTAGGGAAACTCAGTAGATGTCCTAACGTGCTTATGTTGAAAGTGTATGAGGTTGCAAGTTGAATTCGTCAGGGAGCCAATCTTGAGTTAACTGAGCTGGCCTTTCATCTGGAATCTCTCATCTCCTGCTACATCTGTGGGTTTGAGATATTCAAACCACATTAACAGCTTCCCTGCATTGAAAACAATTCCATTTTATCTCAAGGGAAAGGCAACTGCAGTTTGACCTATTTTCTGCCTCTCTGCCTTGCAGCCTGGCGCTACGTAGGAGCAACAGGAGGGTGTCTTTTCATTGTCATTCAGCTCATCCTGCTGGTTGAGTTCGCACACAAATGGAATAAAAATTGGTATGTGTTGGGCAAGTAGTTATTTGCTTAAAATTCAGGTGGATTCCTGACCAATATTTTTCTCATAATAAAGAGCGTGAAAGTATCATAGAGTAATTTTTGAAAGAGGACACTTTAATCTCAGTATTCAGAACTGTTTATATTTGCCTCATCTACTTTCTCTTCTCCCAGTGGAAATTCCTTTGTTGTTCACTTCTACTCTGCTGATTTATTCTTTACCTGAAACGCTTGGCTTCCAGTAAGTCGTAGTATGTTGGGATGGGGGATGGA
>JAWWMO010000096.1:48843434-48858318 GCA_035047845.1 Dendrocincla fuliginosa | reverse complement strand
AAGTTTAGGCCTGGAGGAGCTGACAGCAGTATTTCATACTTAGGTATATTTAATGTGTGTTAGTATCTTGCATACATTGTATCTGAAAATGGTAGAGTGACCCCAATACATATTTTACAGGCTAATAAAATTATTGTGGCAGCTTGTCAATAACTTTTGAAAAGCTGCTTTTGTTGAAAGCAGAGGGGTGGTTCTTTGCTTACATGGGAATCTCTAACACCTTCCTAAGAAAGGCAGCAGAACTGGCTTTCTTCTCTTGATAGGCCAGTAGAACTGTATCTAAACTGTCTCAAACACTTGTTAACTTCTCAAAATAAAAATAAAAGATACACTGGTGTGCTGTTCTTTAAGGCATACTAATTTCTTTTTCAGTTTGAAAATGTCTACCAAAATAACTTATTTTCCTCTTTCTTGTGAAGGTCAGCCCCATTCTGGTTTGCTGCAGTCAGGAGTTATCAGCTGCTATGTCATGTACCTCACTTTCTCAGCACTATCCAGCAAGCCACCAGAAACTAGTAAGTTATCCAATTCTTTTAGATACGCCATATATTAAAAGCAAGAATTTAGGAAGTCTGAATTAACAAATTCAGTGCTGGGTTTGGTCTGTTCTGGTCTTCATAGAAGAGATTGCAAATACTACAAATAAATCTGTGCAGCAGAAAGACTGGGAAATTGACACACTCCATGTACCTTAAACACTTTGGTCTAGAGGAGCTTAATATACTTTAGGTGAGTAGCATCTGTCGAACCAGAGCAATTTCAGTCTGTTTCCTATGAACAAATTTCCCAAAGTCTTGTAGTCTATTCTTCTTATGGCAAGTGCATGTTCTCATACAATAGGATTTGACTATATATGTGATGTGTTTGGTCACATGATGGGAAAGGAGTTGGAACAAATGGCTCTTGGATGCCTCTGGAAGAAACTGAGTGATCAGCTCCGTCCAAAAGTTTACTTGGTACAGTTAGTAGGTGCTGGCCATCAGAGTGAATACTAAATGACTTCTTTTCTCCTAGAATTAGTGTGCTCGATAGCCTTAGCGCTGGACTTCTAATGGATCAAAAGCTTCAGTACCACTTGTATATTGTTTTGAGAGGAAACATTCCAAGAATGGACTTACAGTTATATTGCAGTAGAGATGATGCTGTTCCTCAGCAGATTTCCTGAACTCCACTTGCCTTCTAGCATTGGCATTACAAGTCAGGAGCATGGAACATCCTAGATGTTAGGGTTAGATGCACACAGGTACCCCCAAAATACTAGCCAGTTGAAGGATTTAAGAAAATTTATTTCCAAAATTTGGGAGCAATTAACATCTTGGTACAAACTGCATAGGGCCTAAGAAAGACACACACCCTGTTCTTCCCACGGCCTTTATCATCCCCAGTTTCCCCCTCTCTCTGCTGTGGGGCCTTCAGACGTGTCTGCAAGAACTTGTCTTCTCTTGTACTGGGGGACTCAGCTTCTCTGGAGTTCAGGAGGAGAAAATATCTAAAATTGTCCCTGGGAAAAATGCCTCGTTCAAGACAGAAAAGCCTCCTTAAGCAAAAAACCTTTCATTTCCTCATATTAAATAAGATTTTTCTATACTTATACTAGAGTTTGTAGTTTTTACACTACAAAACTCCAGCAAGACTTTACATGCACTACTCAAACTTTCCTTTACCCAGATGACCATCAGATTCACATGTTTAGACTGGAAACATTCTTTTCACTTAAATAAAACTTTTCTGACTTGAATTGCTATTAGAACACCCTTCTATATTATTGCTCAACTTTTAGTGTTGAATAGCTGAAACAACAATAACTACAGGAAAATAAGTCCATTTGCAGGAGCAAAAAGTTTCTACAGACACGTCTCAAGAAGAAAGGGGAGAGATGGGGAAAAATATCTCTGTCACACTTGTTTAGGTGCACACACACAAAAGTATTCTAGAGTTAAGAAGGAAAAACAGACAGTATTTAAGCATAAGATTTGCTTATGAAGCTTAAGTTTTGAATAAAGTTGAATTTAGAAGGCATTTGAATTACTTAAAAGTATTACACAGTGTATAAAGAAAAAGAATGGGAAGAAAGTGATGTATGCAACTAAATCATAGTGTTTTGTGCTTCTGATAAACAAAGCCTTTATCAGTTAAATGAATGCTCTGATTCTTCTTGTATGTATTGCAAGTGTGGTTATTACATTTGTCAGAGTATGCATCCATGCACACTCTCTTAGACCTCCTTGCATCGGATGCTCCTCCTTGTCTTCCCATGCCAGAGAATTTTCGTGGTTGCCATGTGCTCTCAGAGATGCTCTGTTCTCCCCTGTCTTTGTGATAAGGACTCTCATACTGGCCTGTCAACTTTTACAGTGGCGTGTGCTAGAGATGTGGCATATGCTAGTATGGTGTACTGGCACTTTCTGTGATGTCCTGTGCCCTGTCACTCAGGTTTGCCATGAACTTACCTAATGTTGATTCATTTGTCAAGGAGGGGTTTCCAAACTGCCCTTCTTGCAAATTGGACACCTTGCATACAAGGTCTGAAAAAAATGCAGGCTGCAAGTATTTGCAACATCCAAAAAGAGTTGCAAATGTCTTTAGAAGGAATGGTTAAACAAAAAGGGATGTCTCTTGAATCTGTGCTTATAACAATGTGCCTTAGCTTTTTGGTGCCAGACATCAATAAAATGCCTGCTGCACAGTGGGCCTGCCTCACTGCAGATGTGTCCCTGATGGACACAGGTCGGGCAATCTGCCCAACTCTGGCCCAGGTGTTCCATGAAGGCTGGTCATCCTCTTTTTTTGCTCTCACTTCCACACCATCCCTGCTGTGTGCTGATAAAGCTGCTTGTGCAGCCCTGCAGGGCCATACAAAGTCCTCCCCCACCAGGTCAGGGGACTGAGTGAGTTTATTTTTAACCTGGATGTAGCCTTTGCTGCATTTTTCCCTCTGCCCCTACCAACAATTGTTCTGTCTCAATGGTGATGCATTGTGGTTGCAGGAAGGAAAGAGGAGATGCCTTAAGCAGCACTGACTCAAAAAGCTCCAGATTTGAGATAAGGTGCAGCTGTAGTATATTGCTTTTGTGTGATTCTGCAGGCTACTCCCTGCCTTCCCTTGACTCCAGGGAGATATCAAAAAAGCCAGATGCAAGCTGGAATATCAAGGACTGAATTGGTTTCATTTCAGGGACCCAGAACTAGAATTTGCTTAAGTGCTGAGATAAAAACATGCCTGGGACTTAGAAGTAGCATTTGTTTAGATGCCAAGACAAGTTATTGTCTGAACTGGTGGATCTTTTTTTTGCCTTGGTCTTCTGTATATCAGTCAGAGAACAGGGCTACTACTGGCCACCTTTTTTTGCTGAATGAATTTTTGTATGAGTTTCATTGTTGTCCTCAAGGCATCCTTTCTGTCAAAGAAATTTGTGGTCTCCAGTCTGTACTATCTTGATCTCATATGGCTCTGTAGAATTGGGTAAAGTATTGGCAGACTTCCAACTTCTTGCTTCACAAAACAGTTTTTTTCCTTGTGAGTCTGCTGTGGTCAAACAGGAAATTTTAGTACCCTAGTAAGTTGCATTTATGCTTTGCCTGAAACACAGAGCCTGCCAGGCCAGATTTACGTATTTTTTTCTGTGTGATCTTTTTTAAAGATAGATAGAAATAACTAAAATGTACCTACCCAGTATCTGAAGTAATAACAATATTTCATTGAAAACTGACAGACTGAAGATTACTTTGAAATGGAATGAAATGAGTTTTGCAAACTGTTCTTTCTGTTTGTTCTGTTTTGTGAAGTCTTGGATGAAAACAATCAGAATATCACAATCTGTGTGCCTGAATTCAGTCAAGGCCTGCACAGAGATGAAAACCTGGTTACTGGCTTGGGTACTACGATTTTGTTTGGCTGCATTTTATATTCCTGGTAAGTCTGGGGGTTCGCAGTTACCTCGCTATAAGTACAATGTTGTGTCCAAACAATGAAGGGCTCATGCAAAGTCACAAGAGAGCTTTAGAACAGAGCTTAACTAGTCAATATTCTCCTCAATTTCAGAATTTTAGATGTTTAGCCAAAAATGTTCTACAAGATAATACAACTTTTGAAACAAATATACCTCATTACAATCAAATAGAGCAATTTACATTTAGAAGTGGAAGGAAAAAACTTCCACCAGTCCATGATCCCAGGGTTCTTTGATTCAGTATTTATTTTTCATAAGAAAAACCCTACTCTAGCATTCACCTAAAAAAATTTATCTGAAATTTGTGTAGCCTCCTGGTAGAGGCTATGATTGTCCTTGGGGGTGTTTAAAACAAACTGGGAGGCCTTAGGGCTTCCTTTGAACAAATGATGAGCATAGTATTGCCATAAGGGTTTGCCAGTGAGCTCCTCTATAAAAACCCTGTTTGTGCACATGTACCTTTGAAGCTCACCTTGTATTATTGCAGCTCACATCAGTAAATGATGTATCACTTGTTTTGACTGTGCAACTTGCCAGGAGAGAGCACTGCTGGTCTGCTGCAGGTGTTTGAACAGATTCTGCTTCTGAATCAGTCCACTTCAAAATTCACGTACTGAAACTCCTTCATAATTTTGAAGTGAAAACAAGGGACTTACTCTTCTGTTATCAAATATGAATATGTCCTCCATTTAACTCTGATATAAAATAAATTGATGTAATGTACCATGGATATAGTTCACATTAGAACTGGAATTCCAGTGCCCCAGGGAGGTGTTTCAAGAATGCAGACAATATTCATGTAGTTTGCCTCTGAAGTGTTCATGTGGCTGGGGAGATAAGAAAGCCTTCAAGGGGAGTGTTTTTGAAGCATTGTTTACCAAGGCTCAGTGTGTACAGCAAAGCATTAACATGTCTTCCTGTGGGTAATGGGAAGCTTAGTTTATACATCCTAAAAGGGCAAGACTGCAAGAAATGTTTCCTATCAAAAGAAAATAGAAAGGATTCCCCCCAGACAATTTACTGTCATGCAAGAAAGTGATTTCTAGGAACTGGTACACTGACAACAGTTACTGGTAATTTGGTTTTGGAAACTGCCAGAGACCTGTGAGTTTGCTGGCAAAGCCTTTACAGAAATGCTGAGCCAAAGTGATGGCTGTGAACTGAGTATAAAAGCGTTGGTTGTGCACAGCAGGGGAGATCTCTTCTGACTTGCAAATTGGAGTGCTTAGATGTTTTCTGCTGTCTGGTGGTGAATTCACCACCTTCCAGGAGTGACCTACTTTTAAGCCCATAATTCAGAATATATTGGCCAGTGACCATCTGCCAGGCTGGTTTGTACTAGTGCAGAACAAACTTTTCATGTACTTCAAATGCTTAGCTTAGACATGGGAGTAGACTATTTATGTTTGCTGTGGTGTTGAAAAGTCACCATGTTGGGATTAGAGTTAGGCCCAGGGATTTGACACCATCTTCTTTTCCTCCTAGTCTGACCTCAACAACACGATCAAGCTCGGAGGCACTGAGAGGAATATATGCAACAGCTGAAACTGAAGTGAGTTCTTGCTTCTTCCTACGAGATTTCTGTGCAGATTTTTCTCCTGTGCTTTTCTTGTAGTGTTCATGGGTAGTAATCTGTAATTAGGTGAACACAAAAGCTTGTTTATAACACATATGCTTTGTGCCTCTGGTATGGACTCATCAGAACACTTGTCCATTCTGGCCCTTCTATGGCTCTTGCTGGTCTCTGGGAGGTGTCTTTATGTACTGAAATAATTTGCTACTCTTGATATTTATTTGACATCCTGCAGACTTCCTGTAAATCTTGTACTCCACATGAGCTCATTTAAAGGAAAAGTGTGCTGGAAAGCTATCAGAAAAAGAAGTGGAGGCATTCTTGAACATTTTCAGTCCTGGTTTCCTTTGTTCTCATACCAACTGGTTATGAACCCAAGTTCTTATCTCTAATTTTTATTTCCACATATAAGTACTTCCTTTCTTTTTGCCTATGATTTCATCTCTGATTATATTTCTTGCCCCTGTTGCAGCTGTACAAGTTTCTTCATTCCACCTGCCTGTTTCTTTGGCCTCCTTATCCTGGGAATACCCAGAAACACTGGGAAATGAGTGAGGTTTTGCTGAGTAACAGTTAGCCCTTATGCAGGTTTGAAAGAGTCACTCTTCAAATGTATGCATGTGTTTAGAAGATTAATCTCCACCCCTAGCTCTCTGCATTCATTTGCAGTTTTAACTTCTGTTTTTCAAGTCTTTAATCAGAGTGTTTGTAAGAACTCAAAAATGCAGAAGTATCTGCTGGGGTGCTTGGTTTGCAGTAGCTGGGCATGGGGAACAACATATTTCACTGTGGGAGTGTTATGGTGCCGGGGAGCTCCCCTCTGGCAGGATGCTGCAGCTGGACAGGGTGCCCAGAACCAGCCCCAGCCCTTGCAGGAGGGCAGCCTGCCAGCTGGTTGGGCATGGAGCACCAGGACCTGGCTCAGCCTGTCTCAGGCAGGTCCAGACAGGACCTGTGCCTTCCTACCCTGTGCTGGGGGATGGAACAGGGAGCACTGGAGTGAAAACAGACACCCTTCACACCTGAACCCCTCCTTTGCCAGCCTTACACCATAGGAGGTCTGGTTCAGAGGATGAGGGTCTGCACCCTTTGGAAGGAGCAGTGGGAAGGCTGGGGGTCCCTGGCATAGCACGGGTGCAGGACATGGCCATTCACTGGGAAGGTCCAGTACTGTCAGCCACAGTACTTGCCCACAGGATTAGTTCCAGACCATTGCATTTTAAAGAGCCATGCAAGAGCCACTAAACATAAATATAAAGAAATGACTGGCCAAGAGTAACTAATTGCACTCTGATTGTCTTTGCTGTGGCAAAAGGCCTTTGTGTCCCAGCCTGGAGCATGAACGCAGCTCTGCAGTCCTTCCTGCTGCACAGTGCGGGAGGCAGCTGAGCGTGTATGAGGGGCTAGGGGTGTGTGTGCCAGCATTGCTAATCTCATCACTCTGTTTGTGCCAGGACTTAATTGCAACTGATTAAAACGTTTGAGGGAGCCCAGTGCATGCTTCACCATGTGACTGCAGCCTCAGGGTAGCTCAGGCTGGCACTGTAGGTGAGGCTTGGCACAGCAGGAGAAAGAGGTGTAGAATTAAGGGGTTTACTTAAACTCTCAGACAGTCTTTTGAAAAAGAATGAGCTTTTTGTGTTATGAATTCAGTCAGTACAGGTCATTGTGTATATGCAGGGTTAAAACTGCCAGTTGATGTTTCTGCTGGACACTTTACCTTAAAGACCTACTGTTTGTTTTCGGGGAAAACATGCAACTCGCCCATTCCAATGAGAGAAGCTAGAACACAGATTTAAGAATTAGCAAGGATAAATATTTTTTCATGCACATGAAGTGTCCCAACCAAACTGGGGCACCCAAAATGTGGTTTTACACAGGGTTCTTATACCATCAAGCATTCAGTTACAGCATGATTTGACTAATCACTAGCCCTCACCCCACTGAATACCAATTATAGTAAAACTTTCCAAAGCAAGTATGTTTCTGCAGCATTCTTCCCACTTGTCTGTTGATCCAGACATTATTGAAGTAAGTCTTGAGACGGTTACTTATCTGTGATGCTGGTTTCATATGTTTTAGAGGGGCTAGGATGCTGGCCTCAACTTTGCTGTCCATGGGTATTGTTTGTCCTTCGTGGATAGCTCTTAAGTTTTCAAGAAGCAAAATCCTTATTTCTGAGGCTGGGCTGTACTTTAAGTTTGTTTTACTTAACCATGAACAATATGAAAGTCTCCAGTAAAACTCCAGTACCCCATTACATTGCACTGTATACTGTGAACTAATGTAAGTAAACAGAGTTAATACAATTTTTACTATAAAGACTGATTGATATGGTAGCTAGGGAAGTGGATTTTCCTAACAGAGTTCTTTGTCTTAATCAGATCACAAGCAAAATAAATCCTGGAGAAGGATTTTATCAGAACAAATAACTTTGTTGATGCACTACAGGAAGTTCTGACTTTTACTGTAGTCTGATGCAGAAAATACTTATAAATTTATTGGATGGTCAACACCTTTTCTCCATTGACATTACTGTTCAACACAGGAAGTGGCAATTTCAGCTTTTCTTTTTCCATCAGTTTAGGAAAAAGAAAAGGAAGTCTTCATTTAAATAAAGCATAAAACCCAGCTTCCTGCCTTTACTCATTCTGCTTGTGCTCTGGCTCCATTTCAGCAAAAGCTTGCAAAATAAGTACATTTCTGACTTAAACTTGTGCAGCTATGATTTCCAGCCCGTGCAGCAGTGTTTTATAAGTTCCTTGTACTTTCATCTTAGTAAAGAAATTTCCTAAAAAGAATTTGTATGCAGACCTGAAGAGGTAAGTCCCCTAAATACGAATGTGCTTTACTGTAGCTTTTCTACCATTTTGTAATAATTATTTGCACTTGGGTTAGACCCAGAGTTATGTAAAATGGATAGAGTAATTCTTAAAGAATGGCTCATTTCTTCAAAATTACTGAGTAGGATTTTCCAAAGCTTAGAAACTGCTGTTATGAACTACTGGGCAAATAATAATTTGAGTTTTGTGCTGGTTGGAAATACAAACCAGACTTTACCAAATTAATGTCTGTAGCATAGACACAACCAACCTTCCCTCCCCAACTGTTCTGCTTTGCTGGAGCACAGATTCTTACCCTCTTCCTGTTGTCTGTTCCACAGGTAGCTCGTTGCTGCTTTTGCTGTGTACCTGATGGAGATGGTAATTACATTTTCACTGCAGAATTTACCTTATTTAGGGCTTTCAGACCAAAGCCAAGAGAGCAAGGACTTGGCCGTGGATGGAGAGCTGCTCTTGTCCTCATTGTGTAGCATATCAAAGTGAAGAAGAGAATGTGCTCAAAGTTAGGCTACAGAGGGAAGCAAAAGATGTCACAACATTTAAAAAATACTAGGCTAGTTATTAATTCTTTAAAGTACATTTCATTACTGTAGCATACAAAGAGTAATCTCTGTTCTTTGCATGCCTGTGGGTGTGACTGGGTGCTGGATTTTTGGCTCAGCAGCTCTGTGGAGACTGCAGTTCAGGAGCAAGATAGGAAGGGAGTGTAGTTTTAGAAGACCTGGTGCAATCAGGCTTATCAGCTTGGACTTGCCAGAGAAATATCATACGGGTAGAGTAATTTAAATGGTCTCAATGCTCAAAATCCACTCAGTAGGCCAGGAAGCTGATAAAAGATGAGATTTCAGTGTTAGTCCGTTTTTTCTCTAAGGATTTAGGCCCATGCCATGACGATGAGAAAATGTTCAAGTGTAGCTCTGTGTCCATCATGCTCTCCTAAATCACACTGTAGATGTTTTGCTGTATTCTCCATGAAGCCAGCTGCTGTTTTCAGTTCTCATTACATCTACAAAACTTTCTTGTTTCCTTTCTCTTACAGCTGATGCTGAAGAGAACATTGAAAAAAGGGGAGGCCAGACTGTGGTTTATGATGAGAAGAAAGGCACGGTTTACAGTTATGCCTACTTCCACTTTGTTTTCTTCCTGGCTTCGCTCTATGTGATGATGACAGTAACTCATTGGTTCCAGTAAGTGTATTTCTTTTAAGCTGAGAAATTAATGTCTCTCTGCACCAAAAGGGAAGTTCTGCTATTAGGGTGCCTCCTCTCTCTGTGTTAGAAGCTTGAAGAGACATTAAAAGTCTTTCCTGGGTGTTCTTGAGCAAGATCTTGCTCAATAAAGGGCACTCTCCCATGCTTTCTATATGAGTTAACCTAGTTAAAATCTCTGGCCCACTTGGAAAAGCGGAGGATACTGCAGTCTGAGATATGAATAGTGAGTTTATTGTACTTTA
Organism: Dendrocincla fuliginosa; assembly: GCA_035047845.1. Taxonomy (NCBI): domain Eukaryota; kingdom Metazoa; phylum Chordata; class Aves; order Passeriformes; family Dendrocolaptidae; genus Dendrocincla; species Dendrocincla fuliginosa. The sequence goes on along the minus strand of JAWWMO010000096.1, from coordinate 48,848,499 downwards.
GGTTTTTTATTTTTAATTTTATGTTTTTATTCAACAGTTATGAAAGTGCTCAGATCGAAAAATTCTTCACCGGAACCTGGTCCATCTTCTGGATTAAGATGGTCTCCTGTTGGGTTTGTGTCTGTCTGTACTTATGGACTCTTATTGCTCCACTCTGTTGCCCAACCAGGGAGTTCTCAGTGTGAACAGTCAAAAGGTCATTCTAAGTTTTCCTCTAGGATTTGTTTGTTTGGGGGGTTTTGGGGCTTTTTTTGGAATGAGGAAATACCTATTACCCACTTATCATAATGTACCAGCTAGTACCTTTTTAGTCAAACTAAACAAATGATTGAAGACTTTTTTACCTTTTTTATTATCATGAACAAGCACTGCCCAAGGCAACAAATCTAGTCCAGAAATTTATAATGCTTGGGTAGTGTGTAGGAAACACAGTTGTCGCATAAACTGGAATAAGTGAAATGTTTTTCAAATAACAGACAGTCTTTCCCTGGCTTCACTGGCAAGCAAAACAAAAATTATAGTGCAGATCTGTCTTCTTTCTTCCCATGAATGTTGGGTATCTTCTAGCAAATATACATTCATTTTTATACTTTTTCATTAACTGTGTCTTTTACAGTTTGCAGTGATGATTTGGAATGCTGTTTTGTACAGCATATAATTCTTGTAAGTAGTATGCAGATAATTTTTTTCCAAAAAACATATCTAAATGTTTCAGTAGAAATAAGAGAATATATAAGAATTTGACTGCCAAAGCATCTACTAAAAATTGTTTATCTAAGTATTAAATATATTAAGTTATTGTATACCTAGATTGAGAAAGGAATCTACCAATTATAGTATTTATTCTATTATAACTTTAAAGGGCACCTGGATATTATATGCAATTCAGATCTAATCCAGTTATTAACTGGAGGGGAGTTCTACACACAAATTCTCAAACTTAATTTGTCCAACTTTGCTTTGCCAGATCATTTAAAAGTTGAGTGTACTGCATGGGGATTTAAGATACGGTACATTCTTTATTCACAATGTTTGCTGTTGAGAAAATGCTAATTACAGAAGCACTGTCAGTTGCTGTTACATTTAAAAGTGAGGTGCTCGCTTACTTTTGTACTCTGCTGTTTCAGCTTGTATCTAAAGATCTACCAGGATCTTCAGTTCTGTTTCCGTGACTAATTTTACAATATTTTAAATGCATTGATGCTCAGAAAAGGACTATAGTGTGTCATCTTCCTTTTCTGGTTGTGTGTTGGTTGGAAAATATTTCTTCCAACTGCAGTATTTTTATACTCTTCTGTTGAAGTTAGTTCTGCTGTTGGGATGGGAGTAAGCCAACCAATATATTAATGGAGTCAAAACTTACTTTGGGGAACTCCTATTCCAGTGGAATAGGAGTAAGCAGTCAGAAAAACAAAACCAGAGGACAGAAATATAACAAGAAGCTGCCTTAGTACAAATGACTTGACAATGTTAAACCCTACCTTGTCACCATTTTTTTGCTCTAAGCAGAGGATTTGGTGGTAAAACAACAGCTCAAATGCCCTAAATGCTGAATAAGGTTGAAACCACCTAGTTATCTATATTCTGGTGGGATGAATTTATGACTTATGCTAGTCCCAGAGGTTTTGTCTTTCTCTCTCTCTCTCTCTCTCTCTCTCTCTCTCCATATATATATATACACACACACACACACATACAGTGTGAAATATGTGGACTATAAACTAAAATCAACCAATTTAGCAGTTTCTCTATCTCTATTTTTTTTAATAAGATTGAGCCTTAAATCTTCACCCAATGCTTTCTGCAAAACAAAGAAAAGCACAACACAGGGGGCCAATGAGGTGGTGAAAAGATTTGCATGCCTTAGTTGTTCTGTTCCAATAATTGATACTTAATGCACACCTGGTGAGTAATCTTAACATAACAGATCTCAGTTCTGCTCTTGCTTTCATTACCATTTTAACCTGCCTTGTTGCTACAGTATCCCAGGGCTTCTGTCCTGCTTGGAGCTTTCTAGGGGTGTGATCTTCCTCACCGTGTGCATTGTTACCTGGAAAAAAATCTATAGGTCTGCAGTCCTGTATACTTACATCACCTAGTCCGGTGATTAGAGCCTCAAAATACATGTGTCATGAAACCTAATGGATGGAGCAGTCTGTCCAGCAGTGGCTATATGTGTGCTCTTCTCCTTGTTAGTGCCAATAGTTAAAAAAAAAAAAAAAAAAGAAAGAAAGAAAAGGCAGTTGAATCTTTTCTTTGACTTTAGTTAGAAAAGCAAGAAATAGCTTTGGACAGGGAGGCAGGTTTTTCTCTTTTCCTCTGCTTCTGCTGAGAGGTTCTGATCCTGCCAAGAGTTCTGCTAGCATGGAGACCTGTCAGAATGTCTCTGCCTGCATTTGGAGTCTCCCTACACAGATCCTTCTACAGCAGAAAAAGGCCTTTGTTAATGCATTTCCAATCTAGAAGCGTTCATCTGTCCCACCTCTAAGATAAGAGCTTATGGGCTGTGTAATGGTGACTAACAGTTTTCCCACCTACCTCATAGCAGCTATTCTGATAAACAATCTTGATCCAGTGATAGAATCCCATGCTGTAACTGAGGTAGTCCAGGCTCCTCTTGCTTCTGCCTTGGCTGGTCCCTGGAGGCTCGCAGGATTTGCCTTCTAGTGCAGTAGCTGTTGCACTGAGAAACCAAGCTTTTTGGTTTTTTGGTTTTTCTTCCTTCTTTTTCCTAAATTAGCTGTGGGTTTTGTAACAGAACAATCAAGGCGAGGAGCTTTACAGAAGGCATGCACTATGTCAAGTTATAAGGCAGGAAATGGTAACTGTTCTCTGGTTCTGATAGCAGGCATCCCAGTCATGAGTATGGATGACCGTAATACATATCTTGGCTAATAGATGTTCTTAATTGTTTTTGAAAATGCTTATTTTATGTAGTATCTACATAAGGACTTACTGCACCTGCTTTTGGTCTTTTTTTTTTTTTTTTTTTTTTTACAGTTTTTCTTTGAGGAGATAGATTTTGCACAGAGGAAACAAGGCTGTAAAAGGGAAGTCCACAGTGAGGCACAAGTCCATTATTACATAGCACTCACCTCACTGAGCTGCTCCTTCATCCTTCCCCTCTACTAACTATTGACCTTAAGCATCTAGATCTGCAGATGTATGTAGGGTGGGAATGGGGCAGTGCCTGATTACACAGTTTTGTCTTCTACTGAGCAAATATTGGGAGAAAAAAAACCCCCCAAACTAATTTTTATGGCCTATGTGTCCATGTTGTCACCCCAGATCCAGCTGTGGACTCCCAGGCCTTTCTAAGGAGGTGGTAACTGGTGGCACCTGGGTGTGCAAAGCCTCTAGTTCCTCATCAAGGCAAGACTTCCTGCTGGCCAGGCAAATGTTGCAGCCTTAATGTTTGCTGTAAAATCTGTACTGTGAACTTCCATGTGCAACTACGTAATAAAATCTTCAGCTCGGGTCAAGTATTCAAATGCTCAGTCCCTATATTCCAAATAGTTCATGCAAATGGAATATTTAAAAACACGTTTTTAAGAAGTGCCTTCATACCTACTGCTGTGATAGCTAATAATTCAGGTGGCACTGAAATTGGAAAACCTGGACTGAGCCTGTGACTAGGTGATGCTGCCTTGTACATTACACCAGTGTGTACAAGACACAATCAGACCCATGGTGCATGTGGTAGACCAAATAATCTGTGCTTGACAAACCTTTGGGGATAAGACTGCTTCAGGTATTACTGTGCAGTGGAAAAGTAACTGGGAAAACTCACAAGTAGCCTGATGCTTTTGTAAATAAATGAGTAGTTTTTTCTTACATTTACATTTAAAGTGTAAAAGTTAACTTTCTGTCCCCACACCTGGAAGTGCAGGTAACTTTTCTGCTTGAGGCAGTTAGCTGCATGGTGTCTATCCTGCCTTGCACCACGATTACTCAGTGAATTTGTTCCCAGACATAAGTGGTGCAGCATTTCTGGCTTCTAGTGGTTTCGGGCTATGTGAGTGAGGAAGCTTACAAAGACAGAAAAACTAGAGAACAAGTCCTATACTAAGTTTCCTCTAGTTAAATTTCAACTAATGCTATCATTTAATAGACTCTTGGAGGAACTGACTGTGTTGGCAGTTGTTCTGCTAGGAAGGTGAAACTATTTTATTGGCATTTTTCTACTTTTTCAAATTTGCCATCATAAAGATTGTTTGGGACCTCACTGCTGCACTGTTGTCTGAGACTGGAATAATTTTAATTTTTCTCATGAAGGCAGTCAAGAGCCACAACCATGACTGGTTCTTGTTTGGTGTAAAATCGGTGGGACAGACCCAGAGAACAAGTCTCTAAATTCAAGTAGGTGGACTAATGAGACAATAAAACCTTATTAGGAATGTATGGAAAGCAGATGGATATGCTTGCTTGCTGCTTGCCACCTGGTTCCTCAAAGCATGCAGGCAGCACTTACAGCTGGATGCCAAGAAAGGAACTCCACTGCAATCACACATCAAAGGCATTACATGTTTGTGATACTCCTAGCTCTCTGCTTCAAGCATTTCCATGAGATTCAAACAGCTTGTACCCAACTGATGTGGTAAATCCTGGCTGCATTGGCCTGCTTTGCTCTGAAATGCATAATGCAGTGTCACTAATGTATGCATAATCCAGAGAGAGGGTTTGTCCCCTCGCAGAATCATAAATACTGCATGTCTGTTTGTTTATTTATTTTGTGGTTTAGCATCTTTTTACAAATCTGTAAGTGCTTTGAGATTATAAATTGTGCATGTATAACTGCTTTGTCAGCCACTGCCACAGCCATTTCTGGGCTAGAGCTTTGGTATTAAAGAAGGTGCCATTGCACTTGCAAAAAAGCCAGTTCTCTGTTTTAGACTGATGCATCAGGAAAATTTGGGTACTCAAGGTAGTGCTGCTTGTACTCTAGCCAGCAGCCCACAGTATTGTGGGCATCTCTGAACAGCTTGGCAACAAAACAATCCACTGACTGTTTTTAAAACATGCTATAAATATTTTATAAACCATAAACTGTTAGGCTTTTCTCCTA
>JAWWMO010000096.1:48826398-48836837 GCA_035047845.1 Dendrocincla fuliginosa | reverse complement strand
GGTACCTGAACTGCTGCTGGGGCAGAAATACCCTGACCTGACCAGCTTCTGTGGAGTGAACAAGGTTTGAGGTATCTTACACCATGGGAGATCATGGCTAAGCTGCAAGGCTCTTGCCCCAAGAGAAGCAAGACAGCACACTCCCAGAGTGCTCCTCAGAAGGACTCTTCCATGGAGTAAAGGCATCTTATGATCTTGTCCTCCCACACATAGGAGCAACCAGCAAGTATGTAAGTGACACTGAAGCCTGGTGACTGAGCCCACTGCTCTCCATGTATACTTCACCTGGTATTCAAAGCTCAAGGCATCCTACGTACATGTTGGCCTCAGTGTATTTATTGTGTTTGTACAGCCCTCACGGTCAGTTGGTTTTAAGTAACCCTCCTAAATCTCTGATGACAGCTATACTACTCAGTTGGCACAATCTCTGCAGCAGAGTGACTGCTCTGGGAGGAGCAGCTCAGATGTGTAAGTTCCCTTCTGGCTGGGCTGCAGTGTGCTGCTGATGTCAAGGGAGGCATTTCACAGCTGTGAATAACTTGTAAATAAAAGGCAAAGGAAAGGGTGCAAAATGGCTTAATCCAACTGCCACACTACCAGTTCTTCATGGTCACTTGCTAGTTGTGAGCTAAAATGATGTAAAAGCAACATTACCATTGCAGCGGTATTTCAGATTTGACCAAATAATGTTTTCCTGAGAGAAGCAGAAAACTCCAAGCCGTCCTCCCCGCATCGTGGTGTCTATAGTTACACCGGAGTCTGCCACTAGGTCAGAGCCTTCATAAAATCTTGCCCTTAGTGAAAGCAAACAGAAGCTCTATTAGACTTTTTCTAAGGCTGCAACGTTCCTGAGAATAATGTTGTTACCCATGGAGACTCTAGCCCTGGGCATACTATCCCTGCCACCTAGCCCAGGGGAGAAAAAGCAGTTAAGCTAACTCCTCTGTAGGCTGGTAAAAGAAGCAATGCTGGCAAGAGCCAGGCAGGGAGGGTATTTTGGGTGTTTCTATACATCCTACAAAAGCCTTGGAACATGTTATTCTGTAGTCAGTCATGCTGAGAGCTTTAGCTCTTGAAATTTTTCACAGTCCATCCTGATAGGAGAAAGGAAGAATAGATCAGTTGAAGAAGACCAGATGGATATTGTCTCACACAGTTTGAAGATGAGCTTTTTGTTTTAAATAGGCAAAGTTTCAAACAAACCATTTGGAATCTTAAACTTGTGTGTGAGACTTCTTTAAAAATGTGGATATGATTAATTCCAGGAACAGTTTTGCTGATCTAGCATCTTCTTGTTAGAAACCCATCAGCAAATTCCCAAATAGCTCTGTGGAAGCTGATTACCCTGCCAGCTTCCCAGCATGCGCTCTGTATTGAGGGCTGGAGCCAGCTGAGCTGTTGCAGCACAGTCCACAACAAGTCCTCAGCCTCTGGGGTATTGGGTAAATGACTTAAAAGATGATGAGCCTGGAGGGCCCTGTTGTGGATGAGGATACTGCTGATGAGACATACAAAGAAGTAGAAAGTGGTAAAGGGAAAGAAAGTTCCTGTCTTTTCATAAAATAAGAAAGAAAAAAATCAATTCCTGTTATGTTCCTGAGTTTATTTCCTGATTTGCTGAGGCAGTTCAAAAGTATCTGTACAGTGAATAGAATTTGTCTTTCAAATTTCTTTGGGAGAGGCTGATTGAAGTGACTTTTTCCTAGGCTTCCTTGAAGCCTCAGAAAACCTTTGCTAGACACACAATGGTCAGTGGCATCTGGCCTAACCAGACCACAGCAAGATGTAGACAGAGAGCTGGCAGAGGTTCACTTTAGGCTTGGCTGTCTTTAGTTTTCGTGGGATTCTATTACACTGACTTTGCTACATTTCCCAGTTGCAGGGGACATTACTTAGGCTGCCTGGGGAAACTGCAACCATAGGAGATGTTCATTTGTGAAGCAGCTTCACAAATCGCTTGATCTAAACAAAACCTTCCACCTGAGATCTATTCACTACTGCCCTGTGGCTGGGACACAATAATTGGCAGTGTAAATGTTCTTAATCCATTTTAGTGGAGAAGTCAAACATGCTCACTCCAATTACCACTGCAAATGATGCTCTGCACCAGAGAAGTGGAATAATTATACCATCAAGTTACTGCATCTCAGCTGCAGGGTGGTGATCTTTTTGAAGCACAACTGATTTACCTGTATTTCTGTACTATTATAAGGTTAAAAAACCTGAGCTGATGATTCCAGACCAGTTAATTTTTAGCATTTTAACATCAGCCTTGATCTACAAGTATAATTCCTGATTTCTCTGCTGGATGTTGCAAAGTAAAACATTTCCTCCTAAATGGTGATTTTTTTTTTAACAACTTTTTTTTCCTCCCAAATAACAATATAAGGATAAATAATATGCATTACATGTATTTGACAAACTTTCTGAATATACACTGAGTAATCTCAAATCTATCACATCAGCAAGTTACTAGTCTTGGTCAGGATCGCAACCTGTAAGTCACAATTTTATTAATTCTGTTACCTCAGAATACATAAACAAACTATCCCAATTCCAACAAAAATATTTTAAAAATACCAAAATTAAGAAAATTTGAAATGCATTGCTTTTCAGATCGGTGGCCAGCACTAGCTTGGAAAACAAGATATTGCAGCCAGAAAAGAGCTCATTAGGGTAAGGCACAGTTACAACAGCCAGATGGTCCGTTACAAACAGGCTTAACTTGGAATTGTCTGTCCTAGGAAAAGAACTGCAGGCCAAATTTCAAAATCTAATCTGTTATAAGGTTTCATCAGTGCAAAGCCCAGACATAATACAAACTCAGATTATCAGCTGAATCAGATGTTGAGAACAACAGTTTAGGCAGACATGTATCTGTACTCACCTTATCCATCCTTTTCTCTCTTACCTAATATAACCAATCTGGGGTCTGTGCTGTAAGAACCAGCGATAGGAGACTTTGTCTTTCCACCCTACATTTCGGGGGTCCTTCCACAGCAGCCTGACCTGGTCACTGGTGTCCCCTGTGTGCCAGAGGGAGTTGCGGAGGTGCTCGCCAGGACCTGTCTTGGATTTCACAGCCTGCAGAAATACAGTTTTCCAACACTGACAATAGAGAAATTTCACTTTCAGGAACAGTAAATCCTTTTGCAGCGGGGAGCAGGTCTGCAGAAGCACCCTCCCTGCTGCTCACAAGTACCTAACTTCTGTTGTATAACTGAAGCCACTGCCTGCATGGAAAACAACTGGGTACCTGGACCAAGGAGAAGGAGTCAATCTGACCAATTATGGTCAGAGCATAATCACCACAGAGCTCCAGCTGGCACATAAGGAAAGATGAAGTTCCTTAGAAAATGGTGCTGTTAAAAGGGCTGTGTGGCAGCTGTCTGACATTCTGACACCAGCTGCAAACAGAAAACTGCAGTCGTGCAGCACGGCTGACATGCAATGACTTGGCCCATACACGGCATGACGGCCTAGCCCATGGCCAACACATGGCAGGATGTCACAGCCAGGCTGCAGTGACCACTGTGTCCCCACCTAGGAGCCACATCCAGTACCTTTAGCTGAATGCCGGGCTCTGCAACAGCTCTGAAGGGAGTTGCTTGCCAGTACGTCTGCTCTGTCTGTTTCCACATTACCACATAAAAGCTAGAGCTGTCTTGATAACCAAAAATAAAGCCAGCATAGTCATCATCTGTCACTGTGTTCACATGGAAAGTGCCCTCGAAGTCAACGCCGTTAAAAGCTGTGTAACCTGAGGATACATGGATGTTAAAAACAATTCTGCAGAATACATGTTCATATGCTATACGTTTTCTGCTCTAAAACTTGAATCTCAGAAAAGGGTACATACCAACAGCAAGGCCAGGATCACTGTTCATAGTCTGCACAATTTCCATGCCCTGTAAGAGTAAATTCAGGGTGGTAAGTATGCATGGCAAGCTGGGTTGGCTAAGCCTGGCAGCTTTTCCTGGCCTCCCTGTAGCATTTGCTCTATCAGTCTCTTCCATTTGCTCACAATATATCTGTAACACTTGTAGCTCTGAATTAAAACAGGAACTGTAATCAAATACTAATGGTTCAGTTGCTTGCGTGACCTGCCTAAGTCAGGAAGGATTTGTTTTTATCACTGCAAAATTGGTCATACTGGTATTCTGATACTTTCTTTCCCTCCTACAGTCTTCTGGAAATCACTGAATCTGGCCAAAATTGGGGGATAGGAGGAGAAGGTTGTGGGAGGAAGAGAGCTTTGTCTAGGCTTAGCTCATGCAGTTTGATCACAGAGTTCAGGATTAAACTGACTTCCAGGACTGGGTTAAGGAAGATGTATATATCTCAGCTGGCTTGGCAGAGACTTTGGCAATGGGAATAAATTGCATGTTCCCTGTGACTCAGAACAAGTTAGCCTCCTGAAAGGTAAAGGTTCTTAGCGTAAATAATAGTTATTTGACTCCATCTAGAAGTACTGGAGTACCGCATCAGCTGGGGTCCCCAGCACAGGAAGGACATCAACCTGCTGGAGCAAGTCCAGAGAAGGGCTACCAAGTTGATTAGAGGGATGGAGCACCCCTCCTATGACAAAAGGCTGAGAGAGTTGGGTTTGTTCAGCCTGCAGAAGAGAGGGCTTAGTGGTGATCTAATTACAGCCTTTCAGTATCTGAAGGGAGTCTACAAGAAAGATGGTGAGGGACCCTTTACAAAAGCATGTAGTGACAGGAGAAATGGGAATGGCTTCAAACTTAAGAGAGGGCAGGTTTAGATTAGATCCTGGGAAAATTTTTTTACTGTGAGTGTGGTGAGGCACTGGAACAGGTGGCCCAGAAAAGCTGTGGATGCCCTGTCCCTGGAAGTGTTCAAGGCCAGGTTGGATTGCACTCTGCGCAACACTGTCTAGTTGAAGGTGTCCCTGCCCTTGGCAGGGGGGTTGGAACTGGATCATCTTCAAGGTTCCCTTCCAACCCAAACCATGCTATGATTCTACTAAATACTCTGCTATTCAGCAGGTCAGACTTTCAAATTTTGGGAAGGACTCATGAAACCTGTTTGCTACAGAAATACTTCAGCAGCGTGGCACAAAGGTCACATATCTGCCTCCTGGCAGCAATGAAATCCACCCAGAATAAGTTGGCTAGTATATTTAGGTTATTAAGAGCATCAAACTATTTATTGTTATTTTAGATTATTAGGAGCATCAAGCTTCCAGCTATTATATGCTAAAAGAGAGTTTTATTACTTTTTTATTATTACTCCTGAAAATAGTCTACTAACCAATAGGTTCCACTTTTCATGTTTGCCAGAGGACCAGCAATTACAGAGCCAGTTTTACTGTGGTTTTCAAACTATCTTTCTCAGACAGGTAAGAAAGACCAAGTGTATTTTTACCTGGTTCAGAACCACCCAGTTGGGATCAATCTGCGCATCCCCCTCTGGGTCCAACACCACTGTCTGATAGGCCCTGAAGTCTGTCAAAGTGATCTCTGCATTCTCAGGACACACATCAATTCGATCAATCACTGTATCCTGGTCAAAATCAGACTCGCAGACATCTCCAACACCATCACCTGAATGCATCAGAGAAATGAAAGCAGATTTATGATGCAGCAAGTAGTCAGACCTGGCTCAGCGGCTGGATCAGGGTGTCTAAGAACCAGGTGGAGTGTCAGCCCTGCTGGCTGCAGTGCCTGGAAAAGGGACCTGAGAACCTCTGCTTTGGCCCAAGGGCCCCTGTGTATTGGAGTTCCTACAGCGATGAGTGTATGCACATGTAGTGACCGTGTTGGATCCTCCTGCACATGTGTAATGCCCGGAGATGAATGCAGTGCCTAAGAACTGAAATGGCTCCTGAAGGCCCATCTTACCATTATCATCTTCCTGCCCTGGGTTGGGGACCAGCCTGCAGTTGTCAGGGCCCGGGGGCAAGAGGTCAGGAATGCCATCATTGTCATCATCCTCATCACACTCATCACCCAACCCATCCTTATCTGTGTCCAGCTGGGAGCTGTTAATAACGGTAGGACAATTGTCCGTGCTGTCCTGGTGCCCATCGCCATCGCTGCAAGCACAGAAACAAAAAGAAATGGCATGCCAGCATCAGCTGCTGCCTTTCCACAGAAAACAGCACAGACATGTGAGCGGGAAACACACCAGTGACACCTGGAAGCAGATCAGGGGGCATTACAACCTCGGGTGGCTGAATTGCAAGGAGGCCATGAACAAAGAGAGACTGTATGAAAAGGTGGCAGGAAGACAAAGACTGAGCCAGGAGCTATAGAAATACTCAGATAAGGATATGGAAAAGAAAAAGAAGCCTAACATAGCATGGGAAAGATACCAGAGCCCAAGATCCCAAATAATCTCCACACCTAAAGGGCATGTACTGCACATCCAACAAGTGCAGTGTCATCAATTAAAAGGTACCCAGGAGATAGCAAGAGCTGAACACCCAGTAAACCTTGTCCCAAGTGCACAGGTTGTGCACATGTCTTGGTGTTCATGAGCTTGCATGTGTGAGTATGAATGAAACTTTATGAGAGACTCCATGGGCACCTGCAATTCTGTTTCTGAAACACTAAGTTCTTGTGGGAAAACACAGAGGCCTTAGCTATGAAATTTCTGTTAAGGAAACAAAGAAATAAAAGAAAAATGAAAAATAAAAAAAAAAAGACATTTCATCATGAAGATGCTCTGAACAGTGTTTGAATGATGCTCTGAGAGCTGCCTGAATGTCACTTCCATAGGAGCTGACAGAAGACCTGTGTAAATGGGGCTAAGGGTGAAGGCCTCTGTAACTTACTGCTACAGGGAAGTGAACCAACAAGGATGATAAATCATAACACTGCTCTTCAAATAATGTCTTTCTGGAATTAAATCCAGGTTAGTTTGAGGAATTATAGCTCTCCAGGAATCAGTAGCATGCTTCAGCTTGAGACTAGCCTCTTTGACTTCCCTGCTGCTGTTACAAGCCACAACACAGCATACCTGTCCTGATTGGTATCACAAGAATCTCCAACCAGGTCATTGTCAACATCCGACTGCAAAAGGAAACAGAAAATTCCAGTATCAGCTGCCATCTACTAAAATGGCAGTATTAAATCAAAACACAACCAAGTCAAATGCAATAAAAATAAAAGCATGAAAAAACATTGGCTTTTCAGAACATATTTTCTTGCTTGCTTTATCCATCTAACCAAAAAGTCAGCTGTACTAATGAAAGAAAGGCAGTGAATAAACAGGCTTATACTTGATTGGCACAGTTCAAGCAAGATTCCTCTACAACTGAAAATAAGTATCCCTCATTTCTTACCAAGGCTGATTTCTTAAGCACTTTAAAAATCTACTATGTTTCTCTATAGTTTCCAACATTTTTCATTAGAATCAGAATTTGAAACAGATGAAAAGTTAGAACAACTTCTCCCCTAGGAACATCAGAAGTTTTGATAAATAAGAACACCAGGATTTTGTCCTAATTAAAGAAATATCAAGTGTAACTAAATCACACCCCTCTGCGGAGTCTGGCATTGGACTACATGGGACAGCAGCCCACATTTCAGTGCAAGACAGTAGAATATACAGGCAGGGCAGAAGTCCTAACAATGTCCCAAGCTTTGGGAATACAACTGATGGCTTCCTAACAATGTCCCAAGCTATGAGAATACAATTGATGGCACCCCTTTCTCACATGAGAAGAGTCTGCACCTCTGTAAAACCCTTCTGAATACCTCGATATACTTTATTATTAAAATATAAACACTATGGCTGCATGAATTGTCTCATTCTTTGCATCTTTTTGGACCTCTCCCTAAATGAGGATAATTTTCCCTTTTGCCTGCTAACCTGGTTTGGGTTGCTGATTGTAGGGCAGCTGTCACAAGCATCACCAACACCATCATTATCTGTGTCCTCTTGGTCTTCATTGGGGATTCTCTGACAATTATCCAAAAGGTTCTTAATACCTAGGGAAAAATGGACTGGATGTTAGTTAAAACCAATTCCTGTATTTGTTACTGGACAATAAAAACATTAAGAGCAGTAAAGACACTATTCCTTTTCAGCAACTTCTTAATCCTGAAATGAGAATATAAGCCTGCACTGCGAATCTTTCTTATGTGTGTATCCATTCATTTAATATTAGTTAGGAACATCTCACTAAAGAACAGCTTTCCACCCCATTGTACATACTCTATTAATTACACAGAATTCATTCTATCCTGTTCATGTATAACAGCTTACAGAATGGGACGTTTCATCTTCATTATTACATTTGAAGGGTTTTGATCTTTTCACTTCTTTCAAGCCTCCTGCAGCAATGAATATAGTACATTATGTAGCTCTTGGGTATCAGTGACTGGCAGCAGCTGGGTCCTCTGGGACACATTTGCATCTTTAAGGAAATGCTGAATGACCAACAGCCTCAACTTATACATGAAACATGGCTTGGTTTATCTGTTATGATGTTTAGTGCTTCCAATGCATGCTAAAAGATACATATTAAATAAACAGAATTCCTATTACAAGTTTCATGAAGAAAGACTGTGCATTACAGCTGGTGACAGGAAATCTCCTAATATATGGCATGCTCTGGGCAAGTTTGAATAACATCAGAGAAACTGAAAGTGAAAAATCACCAACCATCTCCATCCATGTCATCATCACAAGCATCTCCCTTCCCATCACCATCTGTGTCCCTCTGGTCATTATTCAGGACATTGCGGCAGTTGTCACAAGCATCTCCAAAGATATCTTGGTCACTGTTTCTCTGGTTAACATTGGGAGTCAAGACACAGTTATCCTGCGAGAAGCACAGAATCACACATGAGCCAAGCCCTGAATATTTAATTTCTACTTTAGTGGATTTATATAATCCTTGTATTTTTTTCTACTTTCAAAAGTAGAGAAAAACTGTGAGAAGTTTGACATTTTATGTGAATATTAACTCTGAATCAGATTTCACTTGCTGCCTCAGAGATCTGCTTTGAACCACTCTGCGGAAACCCTAAGCATAAACACCCAGTACCATAAGTCTTTACTTATAACTTTGATTTCTGATTCTCATTTTGGATGCATCCATGGTGAGGAACCTTTTTGGGTGCCCTGGCTTTCTAATAGAGTCCTTCTCAAAAGCTGCAGTTCAGAGTTCCTGATAAGGTTGGCAGACACTCTTGGTGAAAGGCCATTGCCCCCTTCTGGTACAGACTCAAACTAAAACTGAAAAACTTGGGAAAGCAGAACTTCTTGAAGCAAAAAGGAACAAGTCTTTGTTTGGGTTTTGGTGGGTTTGTTTGTTTGTTTGTTTTTGAAAACAAGCTGCTATTGACTCTCAAAGTCCACCAGGAGGCATATGAAGAAAACTTTATTTCAGAGTGATGTCAAATTTCTACATCTAGCCCACCAACATACTGTTGCATACACAGAGGAAGAATGGAACTTAGCAACAATATAGAAGTTACTTGATTCTGAAAGTGCTGAACCTGCAAATAGATTTACAATTGAAGGAAGAGGTAACAATTTTCCTTACAGAACATTAATAAAACCAGTTGATTTAAGCTACCAGAATTTAGGGTGGGCCTCTGTGGCAAAAGAGCCTGAGACAGACGTTCTCTGACTTGCCAGTCTGCCCTAGCTCCACATGGACATTTGTACTGTGGATGAAGTGTTCTTGTTGTTTCCTTGATAATGCATTAAGCAGTATCAGTGAAGTATTTTAACACAGAATAACAGTTGGCTTGTAAGAATACAGGGTGAACACAAATGAGCTTCTATAATCTGAATTTATCCTATGATATATTCTGTAGTTGTAAACCTCTTCTGCATTGAGGACATGATTCAGAGATTTTTCAAGTTATTAGCAAGACAACCATTAATTTATGTGGGTTTTGGATCCCTCATGAAATGTGTTGTCAGGTCAACCTGCTATTTAAAAAGAATGACATTAATACAAGTAATGTTCCTGAAGGTCATGCTATGGGAGAATGTGACAGAGGGACACAAGTTCTCTATACAAAAAGCTCTAGAATTAAATGCTAAAAGGTAATGGAGGATAGCCTGGTGGGTTTTAAGGCTGAATGTTTTAGGTTTTGTAAGAAAGATCATTATATAAAACAAAAAGATGGGATTTAAGGAGCCACTGACAGTGATGGGCATGGAACAATCTCTGTCAAATAGTAGTGAGTCAGATTTCAGAATCACTGCTCACTGCAGCAATGAGAAATCCTGTTTGCAGAGACCCCTGCATCCTGATCTGTACACAGCACCTGCTCATTGGGAATGCCATCTCCATCTGCATCATCATCACAGGAATCTCCAATTCCATCACCATCAGCATCTTCTTGTCCAGAGTTTGGGACAAATCTGCAATTGTCCTAGACAAGGAAGGAGACAAGTCTGGTATTCTATGGGTAAACTGCATCCCGTCATAATCTGAATGGGTTTTTATC
>JAWWMO010000096.1:48799065-48819989 GCA_035047845.1 Dendrocincla fuliginosa | reverse complement strand
AAACTTAAAAAGATAATGACATTTTTTTCTTGTCTCTATGCTGGTCAATTGTATTAGACTGTTAATACTTCCATTAAAGCTAAACAAACACAAATCAGGTCTTCTAACTGAAACACTCTGAGCTCTGCCTAAGAGCACATGGCAATTATGGGAAGGACTGAAAAAATAAATACAGTTTAATACAGATGCACTGCTGATACAAAACCAGCACCTTGCAGTGGCAGTTGTCACAGGGATGCTGCCACTCACCTGCTTATTGCTCTTGGCGTAGCTGACTCCTATCCCTTGCATGGTTTGTCCTGTGTACCCTGGAGGACAGGTCTCACATCGGAAACCTGGAGCAGTGTTCACACATCGCACTCCAGGGAAGCAAGGGTTGTAACGACACTGCAAAGAAAAAACAAACCAAGCACATGTTTGTGCTTCAGTAACACCCAGATGCTGACAGACCTCTCACCAAAAGCAATGCTACAAGCAATGTCTCTCTGTTTAGAGATGGCTTACAGAGGAAACTGTCTTTGCAGGTATTTCTGATCTTAGAACGTCTTCAGCTATCTCTGTAATTTAAATACTGTTTGCAATCTTCTACTACAACCGTAGTTGATGTCCTAAACTCTCATCCCCAGTCCTTCCTTTGGATAGGCAGGTACAGATCCCTTGGAGACTGAAAGTCCCCCAGAAGTCTCCAGGCCACAGTATCAGGAAAGCCACATAACTCCAACCCTCTAAACAGTCCTGTGGTTGTTTTTGATAAACCTGGAAACGGCAGCAGCACTTTCCTTCCTTTATATTTGTGCAAATCCCATAGCCAGAAGGAACTTGCACATGAGCCAGATAAGCAGGGATGTGTCAGTGGCACCCACACATTTCTAGACCAGAGGCCCACAGACAACCCTTGGCACTTGTCCCAAAATATCAGATGTCTACAAATCATCCTTGGCCTGAATGCATCATTCACTTCATTGCCTTATGCAGTTTTACAGAACAGCTGTGACCAATTTCACTGGTCTGGTGGGTGCCAGTTTGGGAAGCACATCCTGCATTGCTGCCTTTCCAACATCAACACTAGCTCCTAGGTAACATTTGTAAGAGTACCAAAAACATCAACATGCCACCATGGTGCATAGGGCTCAAAGACAACAATAAATAAGAAACACAAGAAAGAAATATTAAAGAGTTTTGAAAATATGCTTTCCCCCCCCCTTTCATGGCTAACAGAAAAACATCTGCAAAACGAAGGGAGAATGAACCAGACAATATCCACCTATGAGAGACATACAACTTGTAACCAAACACACACACACAAACAAGAAAAGGTATGTTTAATATCAAAGGATATTTGATGGAAATATTTGTTAAACATAGGTCCATAATTAAAGAAGGAAAATGCACAACCTAGGACAGACATTTTGTGCTTCTTATTTTGCTGTGACTTTTTTATTGTAGACAGCAGAGGGCACCCAAATTACACAGCACAAACACAAGAGCTGCAGCTCCCCAGATACCAGGCTCCAGCACACCAAAGTAATGTCTTTAAACTGATAATGAATCAGTGAGTGTACTGCAGAGATGCTAACAGCCTTAGAATATATGATGGCAGCTCTTAGTGAGGAATCTTCTAGATTTGTCTTTATCACAATTAATACATAATCTTCTTTTTAAATACCTGTTTTTAGAAAGTACAGACATAGTTAGTTCAGTAGAAAGATGCTCTCCCAGGAGAGATTACTAAAAAGCTTTAAAAAAATTACTTTCCTTCATAGTCCTAGTTAACTCCTAGGAAAACATATAATATGATACATCCCCTCTAATCAGACAATTCAGAATTATTGTCATTTATTGCTCCTTTATTTATCCTTGCACAACTGTAAGTAAAAATCTAGCTGCTATAGTAGGTATTTACTGGTGAACAAAACCACTCCAGACAAGGTGGCATTCTAGTAGCAGTCTCCATATAAAGACCTCATGTAAGAAGACTGTATCTCTATGACAGCATTTTGGCAAAATTTCCTTTCTATTTCTAATGAGACCAGGTCTGTCATGTTGAGTGGTGCCAGGAAGATGAAGGCACATCAATCTCCTGTGGCAGAGTGTGACTTCTCACAGAAAACCACATTTCTATCAAGCCACTATAAACCACTCTCAGTCTCTTTTCCCATCACTGCTGCAATGGTGATAGTTGCTCCAAACCTGAAAAGGGCAAAAAGATTACAGCCATGCTTTGCTTCAGTCTGCAAATAGCTTAGGAGGTGAAACCCATCCATACTGGCAGGCTCCACCCAGGCTGGCTTGAGTCTCTCACCACAGCTGTCTGTGGCATGAAACTTGTACCACAGCTGTCTCGGTTTCACCACCTGCCTTCACATTTCAGAGCTTCACCTCCATTTTTTTGTGCCTTCTGTTATGGCAAACACAGTTCATGCTACATGATGCAAAACAAGAGACGCTGCCCACAGCTCAGGAAATGGCCACACTGAACCCACTTTCTCCCCCAGGTGTCTTTCACAGACAGATATAAGTTGAACACACGATATCCTCTTTGGTGATGGTCTACAGCAGGGAGAAAATCAAAGGAGCAGTCAAAGTACATCTCCTGTTGGCCAGGTAGCAGAAGATAAAAGGAATTGCTTTTGCTGTTTTACATCATTAGACTGGTACACTGGTACCAGTACACTGGTACTCTGTTATCCACAGGCACAATTTACAACCTAATTCTGCTGGTTCCCTGATCTACTATATACAAGTGCTTTTTCACAAAAATTACTAAGGAGTAACAGCAAACTCATCACACAGAAAAAAAAAATGCAGTGAATCTGTAAGTGGTTTTGTTGTTTCTGTTCTGTCATATTTCAGTTAACACAGGGTTTTTAAATCATTTAAGAGACCATAAATTTATCAACTCAGTCCTCAATACAAGCAAGCTCTGAATTTCTAATATATAGCACAAGAAAAAAATAGATTTAAGTCAGCATTATTGTATTTCAAGACAAACACAAGGAAGCAAAAGAAACAATGACAATAAATGTTTATTTTCATTCATAGATTTTAAAGGTAAGGCCGAAAACATGGGTCCAGTTTGGGCTGAAGAGAACACTTAGGTCTCCACGGAGGGTTCAGAAGCATGACAATTTAAAGCAGCAAAGTCAAGTGACATTGACAAGTGCTTCTGTATCTTTTTGTGAAATAGAAACAACTATGTCAAAAGTTTGTTTTGGTTGGTTTTGGTTTTTTTCCCAAACATTAAACTCCTCTAAGTGTCATCTCAACTCACCAAAGCATTTCAAGTTTTCACACATATAACCTTCATTAAGTTGCAGCAACAGCAAAACAGAGATTGTAGAATCAAATCAAAATGAATTAATATTCATCGTGCAGCAGTCAGCAAATGCTGAAGACAGCAAGTACCAGCAACCTATTGATATATATGAAACAGTTGCTTTTTAGACTTTTTTGATTCACTGAAAGTCACTATTTTACCTCATCAATATCTGAGCACGTAACTCCATTTCCTGTGAGTCCTTCAGGGCAGGGTCCACACTGAAATCCTTCTGCTGTCTCCACACACCTCACTCCCCTGAAGCAGGAATTAACTTCACATCTGGGTTTAGGGCGCCTAGGAAGCTGAGTTGGAAAACTCACAGTTCCCAAACCTTTAATGCAGAAAGAACAACAGTTTCAGCAATTGAAAGAAACATCCATCATGGCTTTCAGCTGGGCAAGCGTTCTGAAGAAATCACCAAGATGGTTCGTGTCCCTGCACTGTGCTGCTATCAGCTGCGCTGTGGCTGAAGAGATTTCACACTGGGAATGGCCCGGGAGCTTGCTACTACCCCAGCCAGGGGAAATGGAGGCTATTTATGAGGTCCATGTGCTACTCCTGGACACACACAAGAGCACTCCTGCTAGGTTAGCTCCAGCACAGACCTGCTGCTGGCCTGGGGAGGAAACTCTGAAAGCCTGTGACCTCAGATAGCCCAAGGGACTCAAGTACAACAGTACAAGGCACTTCTCTGGATAAATCGGCAGCATTACTACTCCATAAGAAAAACAGCATTTTGGTTTCACAACAGCATTTATGACAGTCTGCAAATAAGAATAAAGAAGCAGCAGCAGCAGCTAGCAGCCCACAAACGCAGCAGGAACATGTGTGTACACTAGTTTAGGTGCACAGAAACCACCCCGAGGTTTTCTGAGACTGGCAGGTGCTGAACCTGGGTAGGGATGCATGCAGGACTTAGACTCTTCCTTTGACACTTACACACATAGGTTACCCTCCAAGAGCTCAACTCGAGTCTTGATTAGGCTTACAGCCTAGAGGAAATCAACTAAAAGGCCTGATGAGTTTAAGACCTTTCCTCCCACCAAGTGAGGAAATAAATTGGTTTTTACAGTGACTGCATGCGTGTCCTGATTGTCAGGTACGTAGGAGGGCCACGCAGTGGTGTTTGGAAAAGTATTTATCTCTTTCATATAGAGAATAGATCATGGCCACCTTTTGGGTCTCACTGCTGTTAATCAGTGACTGCCTACTTGGAATCACATGAACTTCAGGTGGACTGCACAGGATCTTCCTCCAGATTCACAATACCAGCTAGAGCAGAACATGGTTCCTCCCTTGTCCTTCTACTAAGATTGTACATGAGATACCTTGCAGACAATGTCTCCCTCCCCAGGAATATGTGGCATAGCTTTGTGGCAGAGCAAGAACTAACAGTACAGCCTGAATGGTACTTCTTGCTTTAGTGGTACTTTATTCCTCAGTAAATGAGTGTCTGGGCTATGGAAACTTTTTCTCTAATGAAAATCTATTTTAAATATGTGTTTAATAAATATAGAACTATGGACACAGTATTTTTCAAAAAAATACTTCTTAGAAACCACATAAAGCTAAAACAATAACAGTTTTAAAAGAACTGTACATCTCATCTGAATTAGAGGCCCTAACAGGAATACTTACCACACGCTTGGCACTCAGCTATGGTATTTCTAAGAAAAGTTGTTTCTTTGACCTTGAGAATATAGAAAAAACCCACATTATTTCAGTATAGGCAGTTCCAATTTGAACCTGGCTGCAAGAAAAGCAATTATTCCCCAAGATGCCACTCAAACCATGCAACATAGATAATCTGTCTTAAATGAGATGCACTACCAGCAATTCCAGTTCTGACATCCACCAGCAAGTGAAACAAATGCAATTTCAGTTCTGCGCAACAGACCTACTCCTATCTAACAGTGGGTTAGGATGGCTGCTCTAATTCTGCACCACTTAAGACACTAAATTTTCTGAATCTGAATAAGCAAGTCTTCTACAGTCCTACATTTAATGATCCTCCTTAGCAAGCACGGAGTACCAGGACCTATATGGTTATTTCTTCTCCATTGTATTGTGCCTCCAAGGCAAGGCAATGGACTCTACACAGGAGTTTACTGGTTACGTGAATTCTGCACTGACTCTATCAAAGGCGCAAGCTTGGGGTATTTCACACTGAAGTCTTAATACAGTACCTGTTGTCTGAGGAGGTCTTTCACATCTGTCAGTAATTGGTTCATCTGCATCATCTGACCCAGCAGCTGCCTACTAAAATCACCTGCAGGGAAACAGCAATGAGAAAGAGTGTACAACATAACTTTCCTTCATTTGCCATGGTAATTTCTGAGATATAAGATGGAAACCTTGTGAAGAGCCAAGAAGAGCAGCCATTACTGTTATTTAAGCCCTGTGGGAATCACCAGAGCAAACACAGTATTTATTTCAAATTTTTATACTGTAATTTGCATGAACTCAAAGCTTTTCTGGACTGAACTCTATGTATACCACAGAAACAGGCAAAACAGAAACTGCTCCACAGAGAGAAAAACAAGATCATGGTTTTTCTGCTATTATTTCATAATCGAGGCTAAGGCAACTAATGTCACCAGTGTTACTGGTTCCCCCCACAACTGAGACCAGTAAACCTAAGAGAAACCTCACTATTTCAAGACTGGGTATTTGTGATAACCTATCTGGGGGAGGAGGGCAAAGCTGGAGCATGAAGTATATATGCATACAATGGGAAGACATCCGGCTTAAGTGCATTGCATGTGGCCACAACTGATTTGTAGACAGTTTTCAAAACCAAGTTACCCAGCTTTCTAAGCAAGCTCACTGTGAAGCTCTGACCATGCATCAACAGCACCCACCCTGACAAAAGCGTTCTTTTAGTAACTGCAACAGTCATTTGGCTTTTCTCTGAAAGGCAGCTCATCACACTGTACACAAGTTTCATGGCTGCATTTGCTCCTGACGGGTGTAGGATTTGTACGGACTCACAAAACCCAACACAGCATTATGAGCACCCAGAATAGGGCCACGAGGATGGTGAAGGGCCTTGAGGGGAAGCCGTCTGAGGAGTGGCTGAGGGCACTTGGTCTGCTCAGCCCGGGGAAGAGAAGACTGAGGGGAGACCTCATTGCAGTTACAACTTCCTTGTGATGGGGAAGAGAAGGGGCAGGCACTGATATTTTCTCTGTGGTGATCAGTGACAGGACTGAGGGAATGGCCTGAAGGTGTGTCAGGGAAGGTTTAGGTTGGATATTAAAAAAAGGTTCTTTACCCAGAGGGTGGTTGGGCACTGGAACAGACTTCCCAGGCAAGTGGTCACAGCACCAAGACTGACAGAGTTGAGGAAGTATTTGGACAACACTCTTGGGCACTTGGTGTGACTCTTGAGGATGGTCCTGCGCAGGGCTAACAGTTGGACTCAATGATCCTTGTGGGTCCCTTTCAACTCAGAATATTCTGTGATTCTATAAACTCACACCAAAACTAGTTCTCAGTACCAGCTAACAAAAAGACCTCTAAGACAAGATTAAAAGTTACATTTGTAATGAGCCATAAGAAAGGACCAGAGCCAATCCACTATCTTCTCATGAGACTCTTCTCTGCTAAATTAAATAATGGTTTTAAGCCAGTGACAGAGGAGAAGCACAGTATGTTTAGCACATTTAGCTTGCAGTTGCTTCTGTTTATAGCTTACTTCTGAGTTTGTACGTCTCTCAAACAGATATTTGTTTACTTCTCTAAGTCTGTATTTAAAAACAAACTCCACAAATCTATGCTCTTTCATAGTCTAGGCAGGCAGGATATTTTGATACTATGCCCAATAGCTTCAGGGAGGTTTATTCACATGTTATTTTTGTGACTACTGAAAGCTTATATGAAAAATGCTTCCTTTAATGTTTACCTCATTGTTTTGTACTTCAAAGCATGTCTAATTGATTCCAAACATTCTACTGGGAACTGTCCAACTCCCCATATACTGTGTTTTCTTCACTTCAGATTTTCTCATCAAAACACTGAACAAGTTTAAAGAGTTGGGAATCACCTATTCCTGAACCTGCCTCTGTTCTAGTCCCAGCCTTGTCTTATTTTTATTTGGAGACCGTAGCAGGACATAGTATCAAGGGTATTTTAGAATCCCACAGTGGAACTGGCACACAAGCTGTCAGACCAGATGATAGAGTCTGTTCTTTTTTCACTTGGTTTTTGGTTTTGCTTTTTTTTTTTTTAAATAAAGACTGATTTAGGCATTATTGATTGAGATTTGCAAAAAATTCTCAAGACTTCAGATGCTGTTTGCTGGCTAGCATCTAAATCAAAACCAGAGCTATTCTGTAGTTAAGTTTTGCAGACTGTTGAACGTTAAGATGGACTAAACAGGTTATACTGCCATGAACTACATGTCCTGTTTGCAAAACTAGACAGCAGAGCAGAAACAGATGAATATCCCTGGTTGGATTTTTCTTCTCTTCCACTCAAACAGCATGCCTATCATTCCAACAGTAGGCCCATCTGCAGCAGAACGACCAGTATCCAGGGATAAAAACCCAGAGAGGCCTTCAAGGGAGCTGTCAGTCACAATATATTGCAGAATGGGTTTTCCCAGAAGCAAGCAGGGCTAAGCAAAAGGTACTAGCCTAAAGCTGTACAGTTATCTAGTCCTACTGTGTAGTCTCTCTCACCCACACCCCTCCCACTAAAGCAACTCCCCAGTTCAGCTAGTCCCTAGCTCTATACTCTTGAGTCAGTAATAATATGAATGACAGAATAGCTTTCATGGTAATAACTAAGTTCAGAGACAGTTCTGAATTATTACTGTCCAACAGGGTACTGTAGTCCCTTGACACGCTTATTGTCTGTAACACTGAAGTCTTGTCAAAGGAGCTGCCCTGTCCTTCTCTTGCCAGTATAGAATCGTAAAATGGTTTAGATTGGAAAAGACCTGTAGAGATGATCTAGCCCAACCTCCTTGTCATGGCAGGGACACATTTCACTAGATTATACAGCTCAAAGCCCCATCTGGCCTTGCCTTCAACACTTCCTGATGGGGCATCCACAGCTTCTCTGGGCAACCTCTTCAAGCAGGACCTTGAATTTAGGGCAGGCAACCACCTTCATTGCACAACTAATTGTCCCAAGCAGGGCAAACGCACAAACATTAGCTTGCATAACTGCAGACCACCATGAAATGCCTCACAGACATTTCTTCTAGTTCTCTTGGGACCAATACTGGCTCAAGAAACACAAATGCCCCCATCTGAAAAAGAATCCTGAAATGTCATTCAAAGAGAATGGTTGTCGTTGAATCATAGAATATCCTGCATTGGAAGGAATCCATAATGATCATCAGGTCAAACTTCTGGCCTTGCATGGGACAACCCCAAGAATCACACCATGTGCCTGAGAGCATTGTCCAGCTTCTTGAACTCTGGAAGATTCCGCTTAGTTGGCCAGAGATTCAGCCATGATTAAAGCATAGATGTTGGCTGACAAGAGAACAATTTCCTGTCAGTCTCAAATGCTCCACCAAAGACACTGTACATACAAGCTATATGTGGAATTAGGAAGAGACAGGTTTGAAGCAAACAGAAGGAGATATCTACTCAGACATGTGACAAATTTCTTGCCAGGAGACATTCTTGATTGTGCATTCAAAACTGACAGGACAGATTCACGGAAGAAAACATATACTGAGTACAAGACACAAAGACTTCATTTCTGAGTCAAGAGCTCTGAGCTGCTGGAGAATAAGGAAGCATTCACAGGAAACCACACCAAAACTCCACTCCATTATACTCTTGCCCTTGGACCTATATTGACATAGCGTCTCTAACAGTAGCTAGGTTAAAAGAACCTTTGGTCTTGTGTGACATATTTTTTCATATATTATGTCAGGTTCAGCTACACTACATGAGCTAGACAACCTCCAAAGATCCCTTCTGACCTGAATGATTTTGTGATGATTACGTGCAGCGTACTAATTTCATCTACCAAACCTTGTGCATCTTCCACTCTATTTTCCTACCCGAAAAGGAAGATCCGATACACATGTTCAACCTGTGTTTGATCATCATATTCTCATCCACACTGCTTCACTGTCTTAGCCTCACATACTGTACATGGAAGGAATGCTACTGCCAAAGCAGTGAACAACAACCAGGCACACAATCAAAGCCATGTAGAATTATTCAGGTCCAAAGCACTCCCAAGGATTTTCCAATAAATATGAAAACACGCTTTTACTAAGATACATAAGTCTCACAACCCTATACAGCCAAGCATTTGCACAGCAGGTTTTTCTGGCTGAAGGCAAAATCGTTATCTGATGTATTGCTCCCACAAAGGAGCATCATGAAGCACACACAGAGTGCAAGGCAGCTGAGTTAATATTGCTGTTGGAACATCTGCACCTTTTTCATTGATGGATTTGGCTATGTAGACTGTGAATGTATTCATGTGAGTTGTTTATTATTAATGATACTAATTCCACTTCAAGGTTATAAGAGACTGAATTTGAGAGGCTAAGCCAGGTGGAGGCAGCCACAGAGAGACAGTATGTATAACTACTATTTGCATTATTGATTAGTGAGCAGAAAGGTACAAATGAGAAAGCTGCAAGTCTGTAATCTGGAACCTCAGTCAGAGAGCTGTGAGTTTTTGCAGAAGGAAACACTAAATTACCCTCCCCTTCTGTGTTCAAATGCCTGTTGATTTAGTGAAAAACAGACATTTGAGCATAAAACTCTGTTAAGTGTATATATGTTAAGAAGCAAGAAAATAGAAGGATATGCATCTTAAGATTTACACACCTAAAAGGTAAACCAGGTTCTGTTATCATTGCACACCACTGATGCCAAAATTCATGTCATGTACCCAGGATGCTCTCACATAAAAGTTCTGTGTCTTGTCTCTATTCTTATCAAAAGCAGCAATGCTGCAGGATATGAGTTTGGCAGGCGGGACAGGAAATGGTATGAAAGAACTTCTCATGGATTCTGCTTCAAACCTACAACTCAGTTTTCTCCCCACAGTTCTGACATATTAACATATTTTATAAACAGTGTGAACCTATTCTTCTCCGCCATACCCACAGCAGAAAGGTGGATGGACATGGATTAAGAAGGGTTACAGATGGGGCAGTCTAGGACAAGTTATGTGTACAGGAGGCACCCTTGCCTAACAGAGAGGATTGCACCCAACCCCTGGGGACCTGCAGAAATTACATTAGCCTCAACTCCTTCCTTTCCTCCCTGTTCACAGCTCAGTCTCCACAATGGTCAATCCAGGCAGAAAAGGAATTGGTTTAAAATCAGATGTCCACTCCAACAGGTGACAAAAGCCTTGGCTAACGTGTGGCAGGACTAGTGGCTGCCTTGCAATGGCTTTTCCCAGATGGACCTACAGGCTCTGTAGCTGTAGCATGAACATGTTCTTCAGTCTCCTGGGGCCTTGTTCATACCTTGTTCCTCCACCCTTGGGGACAGTCTGGTGCTCAACAAAAGATGAATACTGGCCATGAGGATAAGTACACGGATAGGTCTTGCTACTCCATCCTTCTACCTACGTTCACAATGTCTGTACCAGTGTATCACATTTAGGACTACTTTCTGTCTGTAATTGTCTGAAATTTGAATATTTAAAATATGATTAAGCTGATACAAACAGATCATCATTAAAAAAATTTGCCTTCCAAATCAGTCTAAAAGCCTCTTTCAATCATTACAGACTTCTTCACTAGGACAACAATTCATTCCTTTATCACCAGCAACAGTGACTGTTTTCTCTTCAAACTGAGTTATTTCTAAAACATTGACAGGAGATTACCATGGCTATAATTAAGTCAAAACATTTTTACTACTTGACTATAGAGCTTCCCTACATTTTTAATATTCATCATATTAGCTGTCTTGCAATGGTATTGGGAACAATTTCAACTCCTGGTTGTGGGCCTTACCAGGGTACTGAGGTATCGGCTCAATTTGTTGAAGAAAACAATCTTGCAGGTTCCCCACTTCAGCAAGGGTTCCTCCAGTTACCAGCTTCAGCTCATCTAGTGTATCCTGGGATCACAAGAAAAACAGAGCTCACAACTGTGGTACAACAATGAAAAAATATGAAATATAAGAAAAGTAAGCTCATGTTTTTAAGAGAGGTATTCCATTTCCTATGCATGCAGGACTTGTATACCATTCCCTTCAGGGCTATCTGTCACCACCTGAAGAGTATAAAATCCCTCATTTTTGCCTTGTAGATTTCCTATACCTGCGGTTTTATTTTGCACAATTTTTTTACTGTTCAATTCATACGATCCCACAAACTAGAAAGTTCACATATTTAGATATCTGTAGCATGTGATTTTCTTTTTTTTAATGTATCCAAAGGAGGCTTTTTTCCCCTCATCTCAGATATACATTCATGTCAGGAATATGAGCATTTCAGTTATTTTCCATATAAAAATGCTCATTTTCAAGCCTGCAATGAAACAAAGTAAAGGGGCAGCCTTAGGGGGAGAATGCCTTTGCACTTTCTAATGCATACTTTTGATTAATGATGATGGAAAATGCTGTGGAAGACACTGTTTATCTCAGACTGCTGATAGGGAGATGACAGGATACTATGCCAACTCCTGGTTGGCAGACAGAGAAAGAAAAGCTGTTGTAATGAAACAGAAGAGGATTGCACTCTGGCATCACAAGAGTACGCCTTTATTTTGCCTTTCCTTAGTCCCTGTGGCTTATCATGAAGAGGAAAGCCACATACTCAGACAAGCATTGCTCATTCTGAACAGCTGTAAGAAGCTGATGAAGATCTGCCCTTACTGCATCAGCTAAGCCTTGAAAAAAGTCCAGTCCCAAAAAAATACCTTCACTGAAGTGAAGGAGGCAGTAATTTTTTGGTTTTCATTTAGAAAGTTAAAAATTGTGTTTAAAACAAATAGCATAATTATTACAGGGTTCATGCAATCTAAGATTTCACCTGCTCCACAGGGAACTTATATTTACACTTATTTCACAACTTAATACTCAAGTATTACTGAAGCACCATTGTACAGAGCTTGGCTGCTGTGAGGGCTGAGGTCTGAATTCAGTGACCTAGAGGGTAGCTGGTGTTTTCTCTAAGTGCTCAGTCTGTTCCCAGTTTTCGTGCTTACCTGTGGCTTCTCCTGGAAAGTGCGCAACTCAACCACCACCAGCTTCTGGGACAGTGCTGAAAATGGTTTTGGCAAATCCTCAATGGCACCGACTTGCAGGCAGTCCAGATACAACTCTATTGTGCTCAGTCCCTGCTGCAGACCACTCAGCCACAAGATGACAGCATGGGGCTTTCCATCAGCCAGCTGGATGTTGCTAAAGATCACAGAATTCAATCTTCCATCACTCTTCAGATAGCGCAGCGCCACTAGGACAAAATGCACAGAACTGTCAGAGGATAGCAGATACCCAGGACTCATCAAGAAAGATCCTGCAGAAATCTGCAGCTGCTCTGGTATTCTTCCACATGTCAGCTTTTGCAAATGCATTCCATATGCAGACATAATGGTACTAATAAATGGGATATTGTCTCAGAGCAGCACTACCAGGACTCTTGCGTGACATCCTGTTTGCAAAGCATTGCTGTCTGCACAGTGTTTTCCATTGCTTTGCCCAGGCCTCTATAACTGGTTTAACCAATGTCACTTTACAGAGCATAATGTGCTAAAATAAAAGTAGTAAAGTTACCGAGTATAGCAGGTAGCCTGCAGTGAGCACTTTAGCATGTACATATCTTATAGACCTAGAAATACTCAGTAGCAGAAACAACCACAATTCAAAAAGTAAGTTTCAGTGAGGCATACTGCAGTCAGTGAAGCCATTGAAGTGTAGCCAAATGCATAATTAAAGAAACCAAAGGAAGCATGATCTCAAAACAATAACCTTCACTTCTCTGTAACAAATAGTAAAAACAAAGTATAACAATTAATATATAAGGCAGAAAAGGCATATCCCATCCCTAAAGATGACTAAGCCTCCACTCAACTCTTTTTAAAAGCAACAGTGAATTACTCATTTTATTACTCTCATTTTATTAAGTAAAAGACACCATCAAAACCCACAACAGCAGACAAACACTCTTACAACAAATACTTGCTGCGTAATATTGAAAAAAAGCATCTCTTTCCTAAGGAAATTGGATCAGTCAGCTAGGATCTGCAAGCTAAATCTCTTTGACCAGCTTGCTAGTTCTCCCCACAAAATCTCTCCCTGGCTCTCCCAATGTGTATCTGCAGAAGCAGTGAGCTGAGTGCATATGGACAGTGTATAACCACCCTTTAATGTCAGGCAGACCACGTTTCAAAGATCCCACTGATCACTAGCCCACACATCCCTTATTTCCTGACGGTAACAGTTCCGTGCATGAGGAGTCAAGCTGCACAGCTGCCAGGCACCTAAACAGTTAAGTGATGGCTCTCGTGAGCATCTGTTTGAAGTACACAGAAGGCTCCTACTGTTGCATCAAGTGAGAGCTGACAAATGGTTTGACACTAGTTCAACTAAATAGTGTGGATATAGTTCAGGAAAGAGCTAATAACACCTACTGTCTGAAACTATCCCATTTCTATTCATTTAACAACTTATATTCCTATCTCCTCACTGCTAATGCAACTGCTCTGATGCTGCGATACCTCTGTTTGTCGCTGACCTGAGTTACTGCACACATGCTCCGTACAATTTTTCTAATTGTTCAGTCTAATGATTAATGATTAACAATTAATGACCCAGACTTACACCAGCATGAATGGGGCAGGCTACATCTTCACCTTTAAAGTCTTTGCTAGTGCCAGAGCTTCAGCAGCTGTGATCAATATTAGGAATGTTTTCTCTGCTGTCTGTGTTAAAACACTGCCAGAGCTGAGATTTCCGCAAAGGTGCATGAGGTCACCAGTAACTTGCTGAAAGGTAGAATTCTCAGCAAACTCAAAGATCAGGAAAGACAGAGTACATTTCAGGCATTTTATTTATGTGAATATCATGCATGCCTGGTCATATAAAAGGCAAGGTCTTTGGATTTGGGTCCTGCCTTCAGTGACCAAACACAACAGTAGCCTGGAGAAAGAAAGATGAGATTGAGGCAGGGCCCAGAATGGACCCTGCCAGAATAGTTTCAGGACAAGGAGCAATCAGGGTTAGAAGGAGGATCAAATATTCTTTCCTCAGCCAAAGCCAAACATCCATCTGGTAAACTAGAGTAAGCTTTTGAAGAGAGGTTTTTTTTGGATCACAGCCTCCACCTGTGTATGATTTAACTCATCCAAGCCCCTGCAGTACATGTTTGCTGCTTGACTATTTTACAGACATTCACGAGAGTGCCACCTGCATTGCTTAAGAAGCAGATTCTCAATTAAACTACCAGTTCTGCCCGTAAATAAAAGTTGCTTCACAGAACTGTTAAGTTGTAACACTTCTATGCAGTAACTGCTGTTTGCTTCGTACAGGAACCATTCAAAAAGGGTAAGAAACTCATGGATGCTATTTGCCTCTCACACATTGGTCTAACCAAAACAAGTCGAGTCATTATGCAGTAATTTAGAACTGTGCTTTTAAAAACACCTAGGCATTATAGACATGTTACTATCAGGTATACCACAATAAAACCAAAACACGAGCCAACCATTTGGAACATAGCTCTCAAATGAGGCATTTTTAAAGGATTGCTAAGGTCTGCTTTGAGCCCCTTAGATCAGATTTGGATGTGCAAGTGGAAATACCATGCAGAAGAGGTAAAATGCACTTAGCATTCTTCAAAAAATGTAGATAATTAGACTGTACATTTTGCTAAGACAACAACATTGGCTCTCCACTTAAGTGATGATGTCCAGCCTCGAGAGGATCATAAACAGCTCTCACACACCATACTTTCAGCTCACATGAAAATCTCCTGGATACGTTTTAACTTACTGTACAAAATAGCCAAATGGGATCCTCAACACTTGAAGAGAAATGACAGGTGAAAACACTATCTACTACTTGCTCACTGCCACGTGCCTTGAACAAGTGTTCTAAGGCAATAAGAAGGCAAAGAGACCCCTGAAACAGTCTTGCTGCAAAAAGCTTCCCTCTGGGTCAGTCCTCTACATCAGACAGGTTACAGATGTCTCAAACCTACTCAGCACTGGTCAGTGACAGGGCAAGTTGCTTCATGCTGCCTATCCATATGCCACTGTTGTGTTTGTTCAGTCACAGAAGCTTCTCAAACACCAGCATACTGAGGACAAAACCAAAAAAAGCCATGTAACCTTCCACAGAGAACTTCTTAAGTGTGTTAAAGTGTATCACTAACCATCAGACATACAGGTTTTCTTGAAAATCAGAAGTTTGATATGTTCAAACTTCCATGTTTATAGTCACATTTTTATGCATTCCATATATATGTACAACATTTATACACATGATTTTGTGTGTGGGAGAGGGAGTATGTGTGATCTATTATTTATTCAGCAATAAAGTCAGTGTTAGCAACTGTATGACCCTTATTGATTAGGTTGTGTAACTATGTATTAGCCACTCTCAACCCACACATAGCTCTTATTCCCTGACCTAAGAAGCATTTCAGCAGACTTGATAAAACTACCTATGTTTTATCTCATTCCCTTACAATTCCCAACCAAAAGGTATGCTTTTCTTCATCATATTGAATAATTTCCCTATGCATAAACTGAAATGTCTCGGTAGAGTTTCACAGTATATTTGACTTAGCTGCCCAATTACAACATTTGCATAGCATATTATCATAGTAGTGGTGAAGTCAGCAGAACAATAATAATGTACATAATTCAACAATTTTTCACTGACCCTTAAAATTGCAGAGTATCCTAGATCTGGTTTAGAGATCAATGAAAGCTCTCTATTTCTAAAAATCTGCTAAAGTTCTGTCTCTGAGTTCTGATTAACTGCTTTCAGTAAACAGAGAACAAACACTTTAATTCACCCAAAAGCTCTTGTAACTGCTGGGAATGTTTGTCTTACATAGTTACATCTAACCTCCAGGGTCAGCAGAACAAGAACCTGCCTTTCATATGCATGAGGTGGCATGTGCGTGTGTCCCTCACATTCCTGAGTAACAAGAACCAGCGATTGTCCCAAGGGGAAAAAGGAAAAAAAGAAAAGAAAAAAAAAAAAAAGGAACAAAATTGACTCCTTTCTCCACACTCCACGTTTTTTTTTCCTTCTTTCTTAGCATTGCTCAGAGCAAGCTCCACAGCCAAGTGTGGATACTAGCTGATTGTCCAGTCAGTTTCCCCTGGCCAGGAGAGAGCAGCAGCATCAAGGAGATGAAGAAAAGAGATGAGAAGAGAGGGGATGTGAAAGGTTACAGAATGCAACACGAATGACTCAAACACAAAGGTTAATCATAGTTGTCAACATCCATCTATGACACATCAGTAACTATGGATCCAACATTAGTTTTACCATATATATTTCAAACAACTCACCTTTACTCATCCGTCCCATTACCGTAAATTCGAAATACTTGCTGTTGTCAGCTGATGAATACAGGCCAAAAACAGTGGCTGTGCTCTTTGGCTGCAGTTTGAATGTTGATAGCAAGTACACTTCATTCAGTGTAGGATCCCCAAATACTTGTTGCAGGAAGTTTGGCACCACTCTCTTGTTGGAATATGGAAGAAGATCAAAAACTGGAAAAAAAGAGCAAATTTCAACAGCAATTTAAATACAATAGTGGCCAAAGGATAATGTGGTCTGAAGCCACTCACTGGAGACTGTACACTCTTTGCTATGTTCATATGGACACTTTGACCCACCTGAAATAATATAAACAAAAACTTATCAACAACATGATCATCTCTAAAGATAATGTAATTCAAACCCCTGGCACTGGAAGGGACATCTTAAGCAACCTGGTCCAGTGAAAGATGTCCCTGCACATGGCAGGGGGTTTGGACTAGATGGCTTTAAAGGTGCCTGCCAGCTAAGACTATACTATGATTCTACCGAAACATCATCTAGAATTTGCTGCAACTGATACTGTTGTAGCAACTTTTATTTTCCAAATGAATTACTGATAAGTTACTAACCTAGAAATACTAGTCTTCAAATTGAGGTACTCACATATTTTCAGGTAGATGTCTAAAATTCTTTCCTTCTGAGGGTGCACCTCAACAGAAAGCTTTTTAATCTATTTTTGCTTTCATAAATTCAGGTGTTTGTGTTCAGAAATCAACTAGAAAAAGGATTCAGCATTAAAATTTTCAGACAGATTTCCAGAGTACTTATCCTTTGATAGCAATTGCAGGGCACCAATATACTAAAATACTAAAAAGCCAAGTAAACAGTATTATGTTCACAACATCCTTCTCACTTCGCTGACTTTTCAGAAAGTATATTATAGAAATAAGACTCATCTTTCTCTTCTGGCACAGAAAACAAAGAAATACAGACCTGGACAAAAAAAAACAACCAATAAAAAAAACCCCAAACAAAACAAAAAGACTCCCACAGCAACAAGAAAAAAAACCAAAACCCTGAAGGCATAGTGAAAGCTGTTTCAAATTTTTATTTTTTCTTTTTCACAACACATAAGCAAAGAGCCTATGACTATACTTGTACATATGAGAGCTACATCCCTTATGGCACTGAAGCAACAGACTTGGATTTTCCTCAGTGTTCCTACTGTAATCCGCTGCAATTAAAATCTCATAAAAGATTATGTACATGTGTTATTTAAATATAAGGGCATACCTAGCTATTGTATGCCACTGCTACTCCATAGGCCTGTCATAGATGGGCCATAATTTTTTCCCACACCAGCACAACACCATAGAGCTGCTACCAGAGAAGAGCCACAACACCAGGCAGATGGCAAAGGCACATGACAACACATTGTGCCTTCCCTTGATTCAAATTCATGGTTAAACTACCAAGTTTGGTTTTCCAGACTGAAAAAACATTGCAGATGGGTCTTGCCTACACAGCATGTCCTCAAAACTGTCATCATCTACTAAGGTGATGAGGCCACCCTACCGACCCAGTGGTTTCTTACACTACAAGTAGCAAAAGAAGCTACTTGTGAAGAGCACTTGGAGGACAATCACATGGGCACACATATCTACCCACAGACATGTGGGAAACACTCTTCCCCTATATTAAAGCATGGGTTCATGATGCTTCCACTGTTCATTCTGGATCATTCATTCATCTAGATCCAAAAAAGAGGAAAATGGAGATTTTCCCCTTCATTTCCTGAAGCCATGGAAATACAGATCATTACTGAAGTCTCTACCTATATTGAGTCCAAGGATCTCATGAGTTTTCAGAACATTACACAATAAATGCATGGCCCTTGATTTGCACACACTAGTAATATTGTTGCCAAACAACTAAGGAACACGTATCTGAGATGGACCTGGTCAAAAGACTTCTCTTTCATTCAGTTCATATTTACAGCATCCCAGGATAACCACTGCTCCCACTGAAACCAGTCCCCCAGTCACCAGATGCAAAAGGCTGGGTACCTCATCATGATTACTGCAGAAAGAGCAAAGCAATTGCCTGCCCATGAAAGAGATTGAAATGCAGCTTACTACTTTGTACGATGGGATTTTACATGTCATAGCCATTCAAAAAATACAGCTGCATTTTCTCAGCTGGAGCAATGTAATACAATACTTAATGTCTTTGAGAGCATGAAATTACATCCACATACATTATGCCCAGTCCTCCTAGGTCTACTGGCTTGCTTAACATCAATTCCCATGATACTAAGTAATGTATGCTAGAGTCAAACACTAAAAAATATTATAAAAGTAATGACTAAACACTGGGAAACATCTGTCAAATATTATAGAAAACATTTATCAAGATTTTGGAAATTTGCATATTTAAATAAATACTCAAACTTTGCATTCTTCAAAGTACATTTCCTCAGCCGTGTTATCAGACCCTTTCTTGGGATACATTCACAGGCTGCAGTATGTAGATGCAGTATGTAATGAGATCCATCCTTAAGCATAGCTTACACATATGCTAGGAAATCTGGCTGGAGGAAGAGCAATGGGGTTATGAAAACTCATTTTACATCCTTAGTAGAGTTGGCAGAGAGGCAACTCTTACGCATTATAGAGACAATTGCTTGTTTGGAAGGAACAGGTAAAAAGGCCCACAAGGATTTCTGATTTCCTTTTTTGAAGAATCTCATCTCTTCCTTCCTCTCCCTAGAAAGGCAGACTTGAGAGCAAATTGATAGAAAAGGACTGCCGAAGCTGAAAGACATAAGCAGCTGGTTTCAATCCATGCAGTGAGAGTGATGACTCCACCATGCCTTCAAGCATGAGCGTGCACGCTCATCAGGCTAAACTGAGCCCTCTCGTGAGACAGACCAGGAATTCTCCCCCCACCTTTTTTTTGTGCTTTTAGAAGTGAGCTGTTCACCTTCCTATGAAAATGCTAACACAGCATGAGCTACACTGTGAGACAGTGGTAAACCACTCTTTGGACACTTGCTCCAAAACATCAAGGCTAGCTATTCAGGTAGAAGCTAAAATACATGACAAGAAGCCCGAGGAGGAGGAAGAGGAGACATGGAGGAGTGCATTTCGCGGCACAGAAGAGGATGGAGCTCAAAATAAAACACCCTTCTTTTTCCCCTTAACTATGTTGCCACGTCAAACCAGCTTTTTGAGACCATGCAAGTTAGCTCTCTGGTCACAGCTAACCATAATAACTGCAGATGTAAACACTGCTCCACTGCTGTTCAGCACTTTTCAAGGTAATTAATGATGGCTTAGACCCCTGGAGTGAAATCCTAACTCCTCACCGCAACAATTTCCGACTGAATGACTGCGAGAAGGTGAAAACGTCTGACTGACCACACTGCGTGGTGTTTTTCACTGGCCACTGCCCTAACAAGTTGGAAATCTGCCTTTGTTTTTCTTTAAATACAGCAATATCCGAGTTCTCAATACAACAATTTTCTGAAATGTTTTTACATCATGTAGGACTTTAACAAATTCTTTTGGAAATGCAGCTGAATTGCTGTGATTACTGCGTCTTTTAGATCTGTTTAAGTAAGGACTAAACTCTCAAAGCGTCAAGCACCATTTCGTAAGGCAAAGGAAGGGGTTAAAAATGCAGGGAAGAACCAGGAGCAGCTTTAAGGCTCCGGGTGCGACACTAAGTTACACTAACTACCCCCTGCTCTCGTTAGCCAAGCTGGTTCCAGTCACAAGCTGCTACCGGAGAGATACACTACCCACTTTACTCAAGCTCTAAAATACGGCGGCTCTGGACTTACTGTGTGCATAATATTGGCACAACAATGCTGGGTTTAGAAGTATCACTTTTCCTATTCACTTTACTAGGTAGTAGAGTTTTACTGGGGAGTTTTCCCGGCTCAGTAATTCACTTCTCCTTCACAAGAACCTGCAACCTACAAAGCGCTTTCCAGACTCCCCTCGACACACCTACCAGCACCCCTAAGAAAACCCACTTCGTGCTGCCTCCATGGGGGCGGCTGCCGGGGCGGCTGCACCGCGACGTCCCCCGCTGCCCAGGGCCAGTCGTGCGGGGCACAGCACGCCGCACAGCGCTCCGCGGGCGGGCTCCGCGCC
>JAWWMO010000096.1:48771869-48789246 GCA_035047845.1 Dendrocincla fuliginosa | reverse complement strand
TTCTGCGGTGGTCCTCTAGGCCACTGTTCTGCCTTTACATTAGAAATGTACGTCATGCCTAATCAGATGATCAGATGAATGCTGTGGTGAAACTAAATCTTTGGGAGGAAGAAAAGAGAATCTGAAAACTGCATTTGAGATGGGATTTCAGATAGCTGTTCTGAAATTCAGAAATTTCATATTCATTTGAATTGAATTTGGTATACATTTGAACAAATGGGAATAAGACAAAAGAGTTCTTTTGGGAATAGGAGGGCCCAAAGGTCTAAGAATGGGAGACTCGAAAAGGGAGATGCAAAAAGATTTGACATAGCTGGCCTGGAGAAGGAAGGACATTCTAGTGAGTGCATGCTTTCTGTCCCAGAAAATGTTTTTATATTTGCTGACTTGATAGCTGTTATTCTGAAGTAACTTTGTATTGATCATCTTTTTGGAAAGTTCTGTGTAAGACTATTTTTAGGCTTTTGTTTTAGGTGAGGTTTTTTTGTTTGCTTGTTTTTTTAATTCATAGAAATATAATGCGGATTATGAATTGTCGGCAAAACAAGGAGCTGATACACTGGCATATATTGCACTACTTGAAGAGAAACTGCTTCCAGCTCTGGTAAATATTGATAAATATTTGGTAATATAATGGAATGTAATGTAATATTTAGCATGCAACAAGAGGTGCCCACTGTGAGAGATGCTGAAGTCTCTCAGCCACAGTTCTGGCAGGACTGTATTTGCTTTGTTAGTCCAGTTTTTGGAAATACTGCCTAGCAACTTCTGAAAAGGAAAATAGTGTGTGTTTGTGGAATGTAATAGTAAATTTATGAAAGACATTTTAAAAGGACACGAGGTTTAGAATTCTGTTTTCTTTTAGTTTTTGGGAAATCCTGAAAACACCTTATTTTGGCCATTCTTTGTTCCATTTGATTCTCTTGAAAAAGCTTTGATTAAGATATGGTATGTCTGATGTGAGCCACACAGCTGGAAGCCTTTTGAACTATTCTGTTACAACTTCTGATAAATTAAAATGCCCATCAGTAGTTCAGTTTTTCAGTTCTAAATAACACATGGCCATGTGCCCTCACCAAATCCACAGACACTGAATCTCTTCAATGACTTTGGCTTCAGTTTGTACAGGAAAAAATGCTCTGACCAGGTGATACCATAAACTAGCCTCTTCAGCTGACCCTGGTTTCAAATTCATCGTTTCACAGTAGCTTTTATTTTAAGATTTATATGTCAAAACAAAATTTTCAAAAGTTCAAGCCTCTTCCTGTATGCCCGCAACTTTTTTTGCAATGTGTTTACAATATACACTGTGTGTGTGTGTTTATGTGCCTGTACATGGTACATATGTAATTTTATGCAGATGCATATAGATCTTTGTAATATCTTTGGTGTTTTTCTTTATTTGGAAGGTAGCTATTGCCTTAATTACATACTTGTGCACTCAAAGGATTAGTATATAACTTTGTGGAGCCTGATTGTCTTAAATTAGAATAATCCCTTCTCTTTCTCTGACAGAGGCCTTACACATCGAGTTTACAAAATATCTACTATTCTCATTGAAATTTCAGTTATATTTTTCCTCATGTTGATACAGCTGCACACTTTCTGGATTGAGGCTGAAAATTACTGCAGTGTGACAAAGCCATGGTTTGCCTCAAGGATTGCCTTCCCACTGAGTTTGTATCTGCCAGGAAAAATGTCCAGGGAAGCACTGAACAGGATCTTGCTGACCAAGGGAGGGCCTCCCCTCTACAGTCTCACTGAAGTGGAGGCACAGGTATGTGTTGTGTAGTAAAGAATTTGTAAGTTGGTTCTGTCAAAGGGAAAAGCTGAAACGGTCTAGCATACCGTTGAATGAAGAACAGTGCTGTGCATACCAGCCTTGCTACACCTAAGGCTCTTAAACAGTCTTGTGTCTCATCAGATATACAGGGATGCCAAGGAGTGCCTAAATCTTCTGTCGAAGAGATTGGGAACATCTCAGTTTTTCTTTGGAGATACGTGAGTGTGATTATTTTTTTTCTTTTTTTTTTGTAAATTACTAATGAAACAGGTACCACACGGCTCTGTGAACACTTGAACTCTTTTTTTAACCTGGCAGAATGTTAAAAGTCATGCACAGTAGTTTCATGTCTCACACGCTGCTTTTCAGATAAATCTGAATGAGCAAACAAAGCACAAACGAGATCTTTGGACTAAGCAATATGGTGTCTCCTCTATTCAGTGTTTTTCCACAGAGAGACAGATACTGCCCAGAGCTGCTAAGAAAATGTGAGGTGCACTAGCAAACCCTTCTCTAGCCACAGTCACCTCCTGTCCTTGTATGTACAAAAATGGCTTTAGGCCTGGGGTGTCACTACTGCCCACATAGGGCTGGGAACACCCCGCTTCTTATGGTATGTGTGCAGAGCAGGAAGTGAATAGTGCCAAGAGCATAGCACCAGCAGGTCCTAAAGTGGGTGATCTATTCCTTTAGCTGCTGAAGTTGGACCACTCCATAAGAGTGGGTCTTGGTCCCCTGCCATGAAACTTGGCTTTTTTGGTGCCAGAAGTGTATTTTAGAGTTTATATTTAGAGGCTTGTTTATCAGTGTACATGACGGCATGACTCTGTTTTAATGCTGAAGTTCCTGTTTCAGCTTGACAGCACCTCTCTAGTTCAGAGGTGCTGAAATGAGTAGGTAGTTGCTACAAAGGATTTACCAGGTTGATAAGCAAAGAGGGAATCACAGAGGAGCTATGTTCTGTCCTGAGTTGTGTTTGATATACACAGAAAACTGTTAAGTTGTAGGAATCTTAACTGTCTTACCGCAGTCACCTTGGAATTTTCTTTTGTCACTCTTTTTAGGCCTACCACCTTGGATGCCTTTGTGTTTGGTTTCCTTGCACCAGTTTATAAAGTGTGCTTCCCCAGGGTACAATTACAAGAGCACTTGAAACAGCTTCCCAATCTGTGTCGATTCTGTGATGATATTTTAACTTGTTACTTCAGGTTAAGTGTCTCAGGTAAGCTCTGTTTCTTTTCCCCTTTTTTTCATGCATGCTCCTGTTGGGATTAGTGCTCCACGATTCCGTCTGTGAACTAAGGCAGATTAGATTTTATATAGTTTATGCCAGAGTTTCTGTGGGAAATGCAGTGGAGAAAATTCTAAAGTTCAGCATAAAGGATTGAAAATTAAAAGCAAGTGTTAATAGTTTTAGATTCTATCAAGCATTGGTAAGATATTACGGCTCGCGCTTAGTGCTCTGTTTTTCTCACATAGAATGGCTTTTCCACCTAAATTCTTCTTTGTGTAAAAATACTGCATGAACTATCTCCCCAATGTGGGTTTATTTTTTAAGGATTTAAAACTTTTGTAAATACCTTTTCACTCTTCATCTTTCTACCTTCACTCTCCAGGCCATTCTCCGGCTGGACAGGATACAGCAGATGCTAATCTGCAGAAACTCACACAGCTTGTAAATAAGGAATCCAACTTGATTGAAAAGGTTACTTTTGCTTCAGTCTGTAATTATCCTGCTTTTTTGTGGTTACTTGCTCGCAGATATTCTTGCATGGCAAATGCAACTGTACATGGACTTTAATTACTTCTTTTCTAATGATTTACATTCTGTAGAGGGGCAGGAAGAATATTGCATCATTTGGAAGGAGTAATTAATGAAGCCTTATACTTGAAAAAGTATTTTTAATACAACCAAAGGAACATTGTCTTGCAGGTGTGTATACCAACAGAGGAATGCTATCTTTCCTCAAGTATACATTCAACAAAGGAGGAGGCAAATATGTTCATGAAAACTCAGAAATGGTCCTGCAAGTCAAGACTGATCACCAGCTTTCCTTGCTTCCAGCTGCATGCAGTAGTAACTAACCTGTAGTCCCTCTTTCTCCTGATTTTTCTACATCTAGCTTTTATTTCTTGTGTTCTGTGTTTCTAAGGCTGTCACTCAGCACCTACCACAAGCTATACAACTTCTGTGAAAAATACTTGTGAAGAATTAGTCTTTTCATGTAGACAGAACCCTTTAATTGGAAGGATAGAAGGCATTTCTTCCTGAAAAAGACCAGCGTATGAAATAGATCATTAACTATGATCACCTTCTCTAGCATTAGGTATTGATCCTCTTTCTGGCATTGAATTGTCGCTGTGAACTTTTAAACAATGGGTTACGCAGAGATTTGTCGGGCATGATTGAAGTAAAGTTGATCCTGCCTTGAGGAAATAGGATGGACTACACAGCCTCTACAGATCTCTCCTGTGCTGTCTTTTATTCTGTACTAACTAAACTTCTTGAGACCACATTACACATAGGGCATTAGATTGATTTCCTAAGAAAATGTAAATTGATTCTATTCAGAGATTAATTTTAACCTGTCTTGAAAAAGCTCTTATCACAAGTTCTTTATTAAGTACTTTTTGAAATCTGTGGCTAATACAAATTTACTCAGTGCCTCCAGAATATTTCTGGTTTGAAAAGATTTTTACTGGCATGGTGCTGAACATACAAAAGCATCCATTGATATTAGCAGTTTGACTTTTGATCAGAGTTCTAGTAGCATTTGAGTATTGTACAAAATTTTACCTGTTAGGAACAGGTAACAGTGTTGCTTCCTTCAATAATCTTGACAAAGTGACTCGATCAGAAGCACACCCATTTACCCCGGGTTTGATATGTAATGGAACAAATAGCAGCTCTAACAGAAGCATGTATTTGAGAGTGGAAAGAAACCAAAGCACCAGTTTTTGCCGGTCCTAAATTAATACAGCTAAAATATCCCAGACCAGCATTAATGATGGCAGCCCTGACAAATAAGACTAATGGTGTAATCTGTATTCTACTGTTTGCCAGATCCGGCTCTCATTATTTCTCTGCAGATGGACGACAACCTTCGTAAGAGTCCTCAGCACCCGCCTCGTAAGCTAACAACGCTCAAGCTTGCTGCAGGTGGAGAAGAAAGCAGTCCATTTAATCGTTTGTCACCTTGACACCTGTTGCCCGTACACGTGTGTTTGCCTTCAACTGAGTGCCACAGTAAATTTTTTCACATGAATGTTGTTTCGCAAGGGAAGAATCTGCTAATGACTACAAGTAGAGAAGAATTTACAGCTTTACAATCTTCTACCTGTTCTTTTAAGAAATTGCATAGTTCATGCTGACCACACACTAAGCTGGGGCTAAGCTAAACAAGGCTTATTACTGCAGATGTTAACATGATTTTGTATAGTGAATTTCTGCCTTTAGCCTAGGAGAAATGTTTACCAAAAGTTAAACTTCTGCTTATGGAATGTTCACCATAATTTTATTTTGTGGCTTTTGATTTTACTGTAATCATGTTACTGTATGTGAGTGGGTATACTCTTGTGTCGGTCTGAAAAGGACAAGTTGTGTTGCAAAGTCTGAAAAGACAAAATGTTGCCCTCTGTGGCAATTGAGAAATCAAAAGCAATGAGAGGAAGGTAAATTTTTTTTTATTGTGCTTTAATGAATGCTCTTAGGTTTTGTGTTTTGGGTTGCTTGTATTTTTGAAAATTTGTCATGTTGTACTTTGAAGGGGATTGTTGAAAAGCATGTGCGCTATGGGGATTAAAATGATGCACAATGCTAACATTTCAGTACCTCGTAATAGTCCTTTGTGAAACAGTCTTAACCTGTGCACAGAGTAATACCACATGCTGCAAAACTGTTAAGTCAAATTCTCGGAAGGCTGCTAGTGGATGGAGAAGTTAGATTGGTTGCTGTCAGGACAAGGGACTTGGCTAGCAAACATACTGCATCTCTGGATTGAAAGGAACTGTTTAGAAGTTTATAAGAAAGCCGATGTAGGCTTTTTAAATTTGTCACAGATGCCTCTTAATCAGTTTTCTCTTTTTAATAAGCACTACAGTTCATTCAAAAACTAAAATAAAAAATGTTCAGATTTTTACTGTATGGCAGTCTGTCTGGTTCAGAGTTCTCTGTCTGCAAACTGTAATACTTCACAGGGCACAGTTCTTCTGTTTAATTACATTTTCTCTTTTAACAGCAGACTTGCAAGTTCTAGAGACCCAAGCACTTCCATTACAAGAGGGATGCTGTAGTTTTTTGCTGGCAACATACTGGTAGATGCTTCACAAGTGAGTGTAAAGAGAATTAGTCAAGGAGATTGGCCAAAATGGCAATGCTTGGGATACAGAATTCTGATAGCTGTATGTGTGGGATGACTGTTCAGGGATTTCTTTTTAACTTGTTCTGGCCAAATCAGTATAAGCTTTCAGCTTCCCTTCAGCTACTAGTCATGTGTGATATACACAGATAAGTTATTTCCTATTTGTAAAGACAAGACTGTAGATTGTGTACATACTGTACTTTCAGACTTGATATGTAAGGAATGTAATATCTTTAACATTTCTTAATTGTAATTGGAATGTTGGGTTTCTAATGAGCACTTTAAAATAATGTTTAAGCTTCATGCCCTTACCAGAGTATTTGCTGCAGTGATTTGAAATTAATTTAGCTCATACTCATAATAACTGGCAGTCCACTACATGCAAAAGTAATTTAAACACTTAAAATTTTTACTGCCTGTATTTTGGCAAGATTTACATGAGATCAAGTCATGTGGCTTTTCAGAGTTTTTCATTTTCAAACATGGCTATGGAAAATATGCCTTAGTTTGTTGCTTTTGTGACTATGTACACTCAACCTATAAAATCTCTTTGTAAAAAGGGTCATTAAGATTAAAATTTTGAATTTGTAGTGGAATTTTGGTAGAGTGTGTTTGTGGAAATTATGTTGGGTTTTTTGAATGTTTTTCTTTTTTCCTTACAGCAAGG
Source organism: Dendrocincla fuliginosa (assembly GCA_035047845.1). Classification (NCBI taxonomy): domain Eukaryota; kingdom Metazoa; phylum Chordata; class Aves; order Passeriformes; family Dendrocolaptidae; genus Dendrocincla; species Dendrocincla fuliginosa. Next base: position 48,782,435 of record JAWWMO010000096.1, on the reverse strand, counting down.
TTTATCTTGTCGATTAAAAAAGAAAAAAAAGAAGAAAGAAAAACTGCTGACCGCTAGGACACAGAAACTGAAGCAACTGATCCATGAGATCAGATTTTAAGTTTTAATCACATCTCTTTGGTACCATTCCTTTCTTTCAACAACTGCTTTTGGGAAGGGGGGAGTAGGGAGGCACATGTTTTCTAATGTTACTAAATGTGAGCTGTGGGCTATGTGACAGCAAAATTTTGGCAAACCGATGCCTAGAGAACTTCATTCACTGGATGGCAGAGGACAACAGGGCTAGAGATCATAGCAAATAAACACTGCCTGCAGTTGTGCACACCACCCCAGGGCAACCAATGAGGTTGCACAGCCTTGCACTTCCTTATTTTACTTTTTATTCACGGTGAATTCAAAACCAAACTCCTTTACGTGGAAAGTGTCATCCCTGTCCTGGTAGCTCAGGTTGACTGTGAGTTTACTAACATATTTTGTGTGCCTAAAGCCAGGGAGATTAATGATGTCCAGGGTGGGATAAGTTTGAGTAAGTCACTATCTGCATCTGAAGTAGTCAAATCTCCTTCTCTGGCTAGGGGAGGATAGGATCTACGTGCTCTTAAAGCAGATACCTAAAATAGTGAAGTGAATTGAGTCCTGGGTGTGGGCTATGTCTGCTCTGTGTAGAGGAAGCCCCAGCTGCCCAACTCAGCCATAAAATGAAAACCTGCTGTGGCGATTGGCTTTTCCACCACTGCCTGAGAGGTGGGTGGTCTGAAAACACAGGGAGTCAGCCAGCCTTCTGTTCAGGCAGCAGTGGTGGGGCCGTGAAACTGCCTGTGCAGAGCACCTGGCTGCTGCACCAGCTCCAGCTCCACCGTCTCGAAATACTGAGCTCTTGGTGCACATGCTTGCAGCACATCTGGGTTTCCACTGCTTTGCTCCTACCAGGGAAGCTGATGAGCCTTGTCCTCCCTGCCCTCCCCCTGGAAGGCAGTGACTGGGAACAGATTACTACGTAGAAATCAACTCATCCAGCTGCCAGTTCTAAGCTGGGTGGACCACTTTGGCAGGTTGCAAGTTTAATGCACCTGCTCCAGGCTATGTTGTGGTGGAAGTGTATGTGTAGATATCCTTAGGGCTATTCTGTGTTTTCCTTGTGTGATCTGAATGTAGGAATATATCTATTCCAGAAGAAATGAGATAAAAAATGTTACAAAGTAATTGCTACAAGTATGTTCTATTTAACGTTTTCAAGACAGCTTTAAAAATTTCTTTTCCCAGCTCTGAAAATGCTGTTATGTTAGGCTTTTATATACACTTAAAATTGGTGAAGTCACATCACTTTTGCTAAGGTAATGTAGAGCTCCATTAAGAAAAGACACCCTATTTGATTCCTAGTTAAAATGGTTTGCAGACTTCCTTGAATAGGTTCTTCTCTATTGCTTGGTATGATTCTTGGCATTGCAGCAGGATCCATTCATAGTGCTATTTTTTTTTCTATGCTGGAAGGCAGAGCAGTTTTATAAGTTATCCTGCCAAATTTATACTGTGGCTCAAAAATCTGGATGGTCTGCTGTTGGCAACAAGCTGTCCAATCTCTAGCATATTTAAAGACCATGTTGACTAACAAGACACTGCATTACAAAAGTACTGTTTCACAGTACAAATATGCAGTTTCACAAATCATTTAAGCCTGTTGTTAAGTGTTTAGCCTGAATCAGTAAAATGCTCCATAATGCTGCCTGGTGCTAACCAATACCAGTGATGTGGCAATGTGGTGGATTTTGATGCACTTGGTAGAGCAGTGATGCAGAATCAGGCCATTCAGCAGAGCAGGTGCAGAGGGTTGAGCTGATCAAATACCAAACCACACAGTCCAGAGCTTTCCAGCTGGAATCCAGTCACTGTCCTCATTAAGCCCTAATGGTGCTAGTAGAAAAGCTACTCTCCTCCACCTGGCTGGTGAAAGGCATTTCAGCTACCATGGATGCTCTGGCCTGTGTTACTGGGAGCTACCTGGTGTGTGCCTCATGAGCAGCAGCTTTAAGCTGCTTCAGTTCATTGAGCATTTTACCTCTGAAGTGGGTGAGGGAGCTCCCATGGGGAAGATTTGCTGCCCTGCTGGGGAAATGTGGAGAGTGGCTGATCTTAAGCATGTTTCTTGGTGAGAACCTATTCCCCACACCCAGCCACTTGCCAAGGCATAGGGTTATATGATATCTGTCCTGTGGGCCTCGCAACAGTATTGCTATTCTGCATCTCTGTGAGTCCCAGCCATGCAGGGATAATGGTGATGTGGGGCTTAATGCTCTGGTAGCTCCTTGTGTCCTGGTCTGGGCCCCAAGGCAGATGCCAAGCCATACTACAGTGGTCTCCTTCTCGCACTAGGAGACCTGCCCAGCAGTGGTGAGGGCCAGGGGCAGCCTATTCTGGAGCTGAGTTCTGTATCAGAGGTAGCTGCAAGGATGCCATGTAAGTTTCTTAAACAATCTGAGTGATGTGTTAAAGCAAAGAAGGTAAGAACTAAGTGCAGGGTTCACTGTACTGTGCTGGTTTGCTGTTTGTGCCTCCAGCAAAGCTCCCAGGAGCAGATCCCACCTCGCAAGAGAAATCAGATCAGGTTGGAATGAGAATATGGGAAGGAGAAGGAAAGAAAAGGTGAGCAATGGAGAAGCATCAGGGGCATCTTCTTTCATCTTCAACAATCTGTTGTCTGAGAGATGTATCAGTGTCACAGTACTTGGGACTGAAACACTGATTCACAAGCTACAGCATAGTGCTCTTGTGGGGTAAAGGAAGAAACTGACTTGCAATGTCCTAGGGCAGTCTACCTCAGTGCAGGACCAAGTGAGCAATGTTTACTGAATTTCACTAAAAGTTAAGCTGAGACCAGGAATCAATGATAGGATAATTGTAGTTCCAGAGCAAGTAAGATCTTGCAATGTATCAGCCCACGACACAAGGATGTTACTCAGGGCAGTTCACCTCCCTTTTGTTCATTCCCTCAATTAAAACCACATGAGTTTTATTCACCATGAACGTCAATGTTCCAAATTTTTAAAATGTTAGTGTTGCATGTGGGGTCTCTTGGTAATTTACTGTTATCAAAGTACAGAATGTGGTCCTTCAGTTAGGCCCTGAGTGCAGAGAAATTGCATGCCATGAGTATCAAGCAGCTCATTAAGTAGAAGCAGTCCCTGTGTAAACATTCAGTGCTCAACTCAAATTTGCCAAGCTATTTTGACAAGGAGGGCTAGGCAACCTGCCAACTCACGCAGACACCTCATGGTTTTTTTGTTTCCAAGAACAGAGAGGTGAGAGAGGGAGAGCACACAGAAGAAAGTGCAAGTTTCTGAGAAGCTCTGACTTAACACAAAGCAACCTTCAAGTGGCAAGTGGTGGAGGTGGGAATTCATCTTCGCTTGCGTTTGTCAGTTGCTGTGGTGAATGATCATTTTACCAGTTGCTGCCAGCTGGTTTACTTATGGCACAACAGCAATTGTGCAAGTCGTACTAATGGTCATGTTGGGAGCTGTCCATTGCGGTTTGAGGAATAGGCTATTATTCTTACTGTGCCACAAACAGTGTTCCCATGTCTGCCCTCTCACCTTTGGTGCATCATTCTCCGCAGAATTCCACACACCTGTGATCACCCACTGATGTTCTTACAGGGGTTTGGCATGGGCAATTATTGCTTATTTATGTATTTATTTCAGACAAATGTGGCTGTTTTTCCTATGCATATTGATTGGTTTTATTTTAAATCTTAACTCTCCTTTCCCAACCTTTTCCTGTTACTGCAGTTGGCTATTTCATCGTTTATTTAATTTGCACTTGAATGTCATAGCACTAAAGAGGCAGATGCTGAAGGGCAAGTCTTCAGGTTTTCGTATGGGTTCCAGCTATGATGTGACTTTGTGTTCTGGGCATTAATAAAAGCACAAACAAAAAAAAAGCAAGGGGAAGGGAAGGACATATATGGGGCTGTGTATGTTCAAATCAGGATTTCCCAGTGAGTTCTGGTTTTAGTTGTGACTGTTAGTGAGAGACATCTTTAAAAATTTCTCCAGTATCATGTTGTACTGCTCAGCAATCACCATGGGGAAAAGGAAGGGCTGGAGCACCTCCGTGGACAGTGACACATATCCTGCTGAGCCTGTTGCTGTTGGAAAAAGCTAATTTTTGACACCTACATGCTCTTTAAAGAAAGGTAGTGGTTTGAACAGGAAGGATTGCTCATACCTAGATATGAATTTGGAGAGGAGGGCAGGGAATTCATGGAACAGGCACAAATTCTCCTGGAATTGCTGATACCCTGTGGTTACGTGGGAGAGGGATTTCAGCTCTCTGCTCTGAATAAGGGAAAGTGAGAACTCATTTTGGCTGCTCCATAGCTCTTGGCAAATGAGCCAGTGGATTAGTAGCTTTTCTGCAGTGGTCTGAAGTACCTTATTTTTTAACAAAAATCCCTGAAAGATCCTGTTTCCCTAGTGCAGGATATGAAAAACTCAGAAATCCCCCTGACTTCCATGGGGTAAGAAATCAGTTTGCCATCTGTTCTATTTGATTCCTTAGCAGCTCATAAGGATTATTCAGTTTATCTGGTTTCCTTATTTTAGCTGAGCCAGGTCTTCGCAAAGGGAAAACTAAGTGTTGAAATGATGTTGGCAATTGGCAGCACCCAGTGCAGAGAACATAGCAACAGAGCGATGTGCACAAAATGACTGAAGCAGGCAGAATACTTACTTTTTTTCCTGAAGAATCTTTAATGGGAGGCACAGTCTCTGCTAGATACCGTCTCCAGTAGTGGGCAGTCATGAGAGCAGTCCCCAAGGGCTCTGTGCTTCTTGCAGGCCTGTCCAATAGACATCAAATGCCACCAGAGAGTCCAAGGAGAACAAGGACAGCTGAGATTACAGTTTGTCAGTGACAAACAGTGGACACTATCCACATTTCTCCTAAAATTACCAGCTCATCTTTCTCTCAGGTCAGCCTTTGGTCACACTTTAATATGCTTAGGCCAGTTTTGTGTAGAAGGCTCCTGACTCACGGTGGTGTGTCTTGACACTGGCATTGTGCCAGTTTGCTCTCCTACAGTCCCACCAGCCAGAGAAAGACTGAACCTAAAGTTTCTGGCTGTGCATATATTTGCTCATCCTGTTAAGTTTGCAAAGTTCTAACACATGTTAGGATGTCTGCTTTTACAGCTTTTGTCCTGGGATTTAATGACTGGTTCACAGTAAGATAGGAGACAAATATGAATGCCTGGTCTTGGGGCATCAGAAATTCACCCACAGCCGTGACAAGGGTTGAGTCTGAAACAACCCTAATGCACAGCTTGAATGAGAGAATCTGTGATTTCAGTGAGAGAAAAGTGGGCACAGAAGTCTCTTTTTCTAACCTGTATAGTTCATTAAAGAAAAGAGTTGAAGAAGACCCCCTGGCAATTTTAGGGCCTTTTGTTTAATAATCAGTGTAGATTTTGTCCAGACTATTTGTCCACTGTTTCCCTTTTATCAAGATAATGACAGTTCTCTGTGCTTCATAGCTGGGTTTCTTAGTAGGCAGATTCCTGGAATGAGTTACCTGGATGCTGGCTGACTCATCCAGTTGCAGAAGTGGCTGTTCCTGAGAAAGACGAGGGACTTGTTTCCGGAACTGGATGAAGTACTCACCAAGTTTCTAAAGTGATTTGTAGTCTGGAAAACCTTTGCAAAGCATGAGGTTTCTGTCTTATCTGGCAACGTAAAGAAAGATTACCTTACCTCCTTCACAATAAGAGCATGTTTGTAGAAAAGTCCTGCCTGCAACTGCATAACACTGCATTTTCCATTCTCAAGGTTCCAATTCACATTTCTGGCACACAGAGTTCTTGTATGCTATTCTTTTCTTGTGCCTGGCAAACTTTGACATAAAAGAAAAACCAGTTTTGAGAGGACCTTTGTTCACTGCTAAGAAAATTGTCCACTGCCATAGAGGGAACATCTTACTTCCTGAATCACAAATTGCATACTTCAAGACAGAAACAATAACTACCAGAATGACACTGAATTACCAGGATACATGAAGGGCTTTTGACAGCCTTAGAGCCTGCATGGCTTCAGTGCACCCACTGATCTGTTAGATCTATTATTGAGATAGCATATTGCTATAAGTGAGTGATATCAGTGCAGAATAAAAGTAGACTATTTCTCTTCCAAAGACCATTTTAGCAAAATAAAATATACTATGCTCTTGGAAGGTACACACAGGATGTAAACCATCTGATTTTCATGAAAAAATTAGCTGCTGGTTCTCAACAATATCCTTTGCATTCTTTTCCAGTCAGTTTAGGGTGGCCTCAGGTTTTAATAACTTTTTTGTGTGTTTTCAGCTTTAGTAACACTTTATTCAGTTGTAGATATCTCCCTGGGGCTTGGTTTGAGATAATTCCTACCAAAAAATTATGTAATTGATCATATGAAGCTGACACACCTGGAAAGAAGAGATGTAGTCATTTTAAGTTGATATAGATGCATTTAGATTGCCTACTTCTTTCTTTTGCCTACATCTGATAGGATATATATTAACTTGCTCCCACTTTTCCCCTCCACATTTTTCAAAACTAATTTTTTCCTGGTGCACTTTGCAGAAGTCTCCAGTGTTGTCAAAGGTCAAATACCAAGACTGAATAAAGGAGATGGTGTAAGCAGTTTTATTGCTTGTGCTCCTCTGCATTTCATCCTTTTTGAGGACCTTCCTAATTTACTTGGTAGCTGAATTCTGCAAGAAATTACTCGTAACTTCAGGTATATCACAGGAAGGTCCCCCACAGTCCCTAGTGTTGCCTTTTAGAAGAAAAATAGGATATTTTCCTAGGCTTTCCTGTGTCATATAGATGAGAATAGTGAATGAAGTATTTTAGTAGAAATATATACACTTCTCTTATTTAACTCACAGAACAAATTACACAAATTCTGACATCACTGGTCAGGGGCAAATCTTGAGGAAGGCTGTTTTAAAAGAACTATTATTTTTTGTTCCTGAAACTTAAAATGTTGCTCTTACAAAATTGTATGCAGCTGCATCACCTCTTGAGACTAACTCCCAAGGTGCCGATGGCAGGGCCCAGCTGCTGCTGGCATCGCTTTATCCCTCCATCAATAGTGAAAGCAAAGGAGCAAAGCTCACAGTATTACCTCACAGAAGTCACAAAACAACAGATGAAGAAAGGTACGATACTGGGAGCCTGGAGCCAAAGGAAGACTTCTAGCAACAAGCAACATGTCCAGGAGTTTAAAGAAAGGATCCTGCATGAGGATCTGTTAGTGTACTCATCACTTAGGGTCAGAACAGTCTGTAATCCCACCACCTGACTCTTCCAAGGTATACTACAGCATCTCATGCTAAAAGTTCATTCTTTTACAAATACAAGACAAAGAAAATCAGAGTACCAGAAAGGAGAGTGAAATTTTGGTTGATTCCTCAAAATAGCAAGAAGGTAGATATTCTAAGCCATGCATTCTCTTCTTGTTAAACTAACACAGTATTTTTTTTCACCTCAGAACACTTAACAGTAAGAATTTTTTGTGGCTTTTGACAAAATTAGTCCAAGATACAAAAAGATAATTTCTTGATAGAAGCTTTTTATCTTGTTACTTCATAATGATTTAATATTAATCCATTGAATTTCTTTGCGAAACAGTTGCTGTGTTAGAGCATGAGTGAATTTTATTTTCCTTCCTCTCCAACTTCTTTCTTCATTGAAAACTGTATTCCTGAGAAGTCAAAAATATGAGGCAGAACTTGTTGGGTTTTGTGGGTTTTTTTGTTTGTTTTTTGTTTATTTGTTTTGGGTGGTTTTGGTTGGTAGGATGGTTTTTGTTTGGTTTTGGGGTTTATTTTTCCCCCAAGACATATTTTAAATCCTTTAGGTGTCTTGAAAGAAGATCAGAATTTTAGTTGCCATAGAAGTGCCAAACTTGATGATGCCTTCTTACAACAACTAGTCTCAGTTCTCAGCAGATCTTGAGCAGAGCGACTGCAGAATTTTCCAGGAAACAAAACACTGGCTGGCACAATACAAGCAGCAAATGCACTTTGATTATCTTCAAATTCCTGAAACCAAGTACTCTGTCTTATTAAAATTCAATACATATTAAGCAAATATCTATTATATGTAAATAAAGCCAACTGATCAAGTCCTAGATTTTGTGTCCTAAAAGTAAGCCACACTGTCACTTTATTTCAGTACTGAAAACAGATCTTTTTCCTCTAGAGTCATTAAGACTATAGACAAAGAGAGGACATTTTATAGCTGCTAACACCTGTGGCTTAATTTAAAAATGCAGTGCAAAGGCTACGTAATGAAGCCTGTTTGCAGCCCAGAGCCCATTATACCACTTGTCTCCAAGTTTAAAACTCCATTTATAGCATGGATGCTCTTAGCTAATAGCATTTATTTGATCTGAAATCTTTTCTCGAAGTCAACATTCTTACAGACTAATGGAACAGAGCCTATTCCTCATACTTTGTGAGTTGTAGCAGATCAGTTTGAGCTATTAAGTGAGTCATTATGCTGATTTTAACAGCCTTTTGTATTTTCAGGTATCAAGAGGAAGCTATGGAAATGTTTCACCTGAAAGGAAGAGTGTACTTAGACCTTTCACTTTGGACAAGCAAGAATGAAAATACTAGATTTCATGTTGTATTGGTTGTTGATGTTGGCTGAAGTACAGCTCTTGATGTACTTGAAAAATACACCTAGAAATAAAACATACATAGAAATCATAGAACAAAGAGAAACCTTCTTGTTGTTTTGACCTTCAGATGGAGTTATAGAAGATGGGGTTCTAACTTTTTGTATCAATTTGAGCTTTGTAAATCTTGACCAAAATCTCTCTCACACTGTTTCGCTCAAAGAAAGGAGTTGTATAATGTTTAACTCTTGTTGGCCAAAAGCAAGACCACCAAAGATACCTTTTCAGTGGCCCAAAGGACCGTTAACAAAGTAGAATCTTCTCATTACCTTTCCTTCTGTGTTATTAGATCAGTGTTAGCAAAAAATCCACTCCAGATAGAGTACTTCTCACCAACAACTGCTGGAAGACCCTTTCTTGTCTCTAAGGACAAATGAAACTAAAGATTTATTTTGCATCCACTGGGACTGATAAATAACCTAACACGCATATTTAAGTCTCTGCTCTAGACATAGGACTCTCATCTGTGTTAGCTCTTTAGCTGTAATCTTAAATACTGTGCAGAGTAATGTAATACGTTCATAAAACTGTATTGCCTTGGGCTCCTTTCCCCGTACTTACTGCTAACTTAATTAATGCAGTTGGCAGAGGCTAGTGGAAGCTGATTATGCTTAACCTCCATAAACACTTGAAGCATGCAGAGTGCCTACTGCTCTTTGAACCACTGGTTAGTAAACCATCTGCTCCTAATGTTTTCCCAGGGTGCAAATGGGATCCAGGAAAAACAGAACGTGTTGCTAACCGTAAACCAGACACAACAATGATGGTCAGACTCCAATTTCCTTTAATGGCTTTGAAGTCCTTAAATTTGAATCACTTGAACACGATACCAGTAATATGCTTGCAGAAAGTATTAAAACTGAAAAATGAATGTGATTCATTAGACCTGACACTTCTGTTCATGAGTAGCAATTGGAGAGCACTACTTTATGTGCACTAATTATTGTTCTTCCAAGAAAGGACATTACAGAAGTTTCTGAGAAAATGGATGTTTTGGAGTCCTCATCAGTTAAAAAGAAGGGCTGCATCTGAGCAGGGATTTGATGTGTTGTGGCACTACTCCCACCCCTTGCACTGTAGAAGCATCCTGGGTCTGCCTGTTATACAGCTCTTTGAGAAGGCAAAGAGGTGTCCAATGCTCTGGTGTGTCTGGCTCGACATGAGTCATGACATCCATGACTGCTGCCTCAGTGCCTACATGTTCCCATGGCTGATGGGGATTTTTAAATCAAATTAGGATGATGGTGGTGGGAGCATGCTATGACAGGGGCAAAACAGTCATGCTCAGGCCTGGCTGCAGGGAGACTCTGTAACAGGGTGCCCAAGCCTCTGAGGAGAAGGAGGACGGGGCCCTTGGGTGGAGTGACTACCTGCTGTGTTGTCTCCAGGTGGGGTTGATTCTTTGCTGGCTCATTTCAAGAGTACCCAAGGCCTTGGCATGGCCTGCAGCTAAGAGCAGGAGCACTGTGGTACCACTCAGCCTTTTCTGGACATTCTGTGTCATTGTCTTCTCTCCTTCTCCCAAGCTTGAGGTCATAGCCTGCAGCATCCCAGACTCTGGCACACATCATACTCACAACTGGCTGAAAGGGTCTGACGGAGGTCTTGAGAATATTGTCAGAGCAGGCTTCTCCCAGAAGCAGAGAAGATAGCTGCAGAGAAGAGAGGGTGAAATGAGGATTTTATTTCAGTTGGTCACACCAGACTTGGACGCTCTGCATAACAAGGACTAAAATCCTGGTTTAAGTGGTACATAGTTAGAGCATTGTTAAGTCTTCACAGTGCTGGGAGAACCTGGGAGGTATGCATATGGTACATTATTCACCACAGCAGCTTATTTGAGTGT
>JAWWMO010000096.1:48743738-48754240 GCA_035047845.1 Dendrocincla fuliginosa | reverse complement strand
GCTTCCCACCAGCTCAGCCCCCAGCCTGTGCTGGTGCAGGGGGTTATTCCTCCCCACGTTCAGGACCCTGCACTTGCTCTTGTTGAATTTCAGGCAGTTCTTCTCTGCCCCATTCTTCAACCTGAAGGGCTGCGCAGCCCTCTGGGGTATCGGCCACTCCTCCCAGCTCTGTGCTGAGGAGGCATCTGGCCCTGCAACCAAGTCATGGATGAACAAGTTAAGTAATACTGGCCTAGAATTGAACCTTGGGGGACACCACTCATGACAGACCTTTAACTAGACCCTCTGGGATCTGCTGTTCAGCCAATTCTCAATGCACCTCACTGTCCACTCATCCAGCCCACACTTCCTGAGTTTGTCTATGAGGATTTTGTGAGAGAGAGTGTTGAAATTCTTGCTTATGGTGAGGTAGACAACATCCTCTGCTCTCCACACATCCAACCAGGAAGATCTTCTGTAGATCTAACAAAACTGAATGGTCAAAAATTTCCCATTTCTCTGTCATTACATTTCTCCTTAACAATCAGTTCAAACTCTCTCAAAGAAAATTGAGAGCAGTTGCTACTGAAAGCAAGATCCTTTTTTCTTTTAGGTCCAGAGTAACTCCATCCTACTCTATTTGCCCCAACATACACTTTGCCAACACTTTCTCACCTTCTCTCCCTGATGACTTATAAGGTCATTGATTTCTCCTATGTTTATACCTTCTGTGTAGTATAAACAACACTAGCACATTACTTTTTTAAGGTGTATGATCAGATGGGATTCAATATGTTAAGAAGCAAAGGGCAAAGGCAGAAAATCCAGTCAGCAACTGGTTGGTGGCTGAGGGAAAGGAACATTCCCATAAGGAGTAAACTAAGGGATGAAACAGAGCTTGAGTTTGCTGTAGCATTCCTAAAAATAAAGCCTTGGTCAAAATACCCTCAAAAAGTACAATATAAAAGGTTGAAATCTAGGCACTAAATACATTTATATCAGTCCTAAATGGACAATTAATAGAAAATTCTGATCTTAGCATTTCTAGTTATGCTCAAGTCAAAAATAAATTCTAGATAATTTGAGCCTTGACTGGCACCTCTTTCATGGTACAGATGTTTGGAAGAACTTTCAGTTTTTAGGCTCAACTTTTCCCTGATGGTGCTCAGGAAACAACTACCCAACAGATGGAAAGGACAGAGAGAGAGGAGGAGATTAGGTGAGGAGAAGGTCATAATTTTAAATATTTTGTCTCCATTAGCCTGGTGTCACAAGCAATAGGAAATGCTGGTTTTGAGAAGGGGTACCAAACTTATCATTTCTTAATCATTACAAATTATGGCCAGAGTATTTTCTTATTATAGATGGTGAAAGAGAGTTTAAAACCCCATGGTGTCTTAAATCACACAGATGGAGAACAGTCAAAAACTCTCTCAGCAGAGGAAGTCTGCATGGCCCCATTTCTCTATTCCTGCTTTTGCTTGCTTTAAGTGGATGTGACAGAGTAAGGGCTAACCACAGCAGGATCCAAGGTAGAAAGGGGTTTGCTGCAGCAGAGCATCTTTCTTGACCAAGGAAGAAATAAAAGCTCACAAAGGAGATGCACTTTTGCAGAAGTCGGGGGGGGAAGTGAGGAAGCTCCCTCCACTTTCTGAGTGCAAGGAGAGGCTCATAGTCATACAACACTTATTGCTCAAGCTTTGACAAATGACAAGGACAAAAAGATGAGCATTTATAGGTTTTAGCTCAGACTGTGGGACAGTCTGATCCAATACAACAGCAATACTAGGAATTAAATAAAGCAGAGTACTCACAAGCTACTCAGACTAATCACTTTGAGATAAACATGTTTACTGTGACACTGCCAGCTCATCAGTAACCCTTCATCAGGAAGTTTCTATTTGTTTGTTCCTGACAGAGTCTGAAGCATATCTTCCTGGGTGACCACACTGACAGGAATATTTGTTCCTCCCTTTTTCCTGCTGTTCTGGACTCAGCTATTCACTGTTTGGTACGTGATACAGAAAGACTGATACATGCACATTGCTTTCCAAAAGTAAGAGCTAACCACACACTGTGCCTCCATGCAGGTGCAACCAATTACCCAGTCATATAGTTTAGTTAGATCATCCAGTAAAGTTTAGACATCTTCTTTAAACTTCAAAGACTGTTCTGCTGGGAAGGAGATATTGCATGGTCTCTGAAACTAGTTATTTAGGTGTTTCATATGAATGCTCTTGTTTGACTGCTACAAACACAGGAATTATTCATTATAGGTTCATTAAGGCTGATGCATCCCCATGCTGCTACAGAGGATTGACCTTTAATTCCCAGCGTGAATTTCTATTCAGGGTGACCTGTAGTACATATTATGAAGACTGGTCATTTGGGACATGTAGAAAGAGAAAACATCTTGTAGCTCTCTGCAAGCCCAGGATTATGGCCAGACTATAAACACCTGATTTTTCCACTAATGTACAGGCCTCCAGACTGATGGATCATGGGAACCTCAAGTGTTTCTGTGGCAATTACTGGCTTCCCAGGAAAAAATCAGAGTTCTTTTCTGCAATGCCTCAGTAATGAAGTGCACGAGAAAATACATGGTAAACACATTATTCATGTGGAGGAATCATCTCTTTCACAGTTCTGGGAAAAGAAATTAGTCCAATTTTGATGTTGGAGTCTGCAGACAACTACTCTAACATAGTTCCTTTTTCATCATAATAATATGTTTTTCTTTCCTAGTGCTTATTTTTCTCCCTGGTAGATATGATGTATTATGCGCTTGGGTTTCTTTAAAAGCTCTTTTTTCTCTTTCTCAGCGGTGCTTTCTAAAACCATTTTTATCCTGTCCTCACTTCACTGCTTAAGCATTTGTAATGTTTTAGCATTCCATTATTTTAATTGAAAGCTTAGCCAAACCAATAAAATCTGTTTGCTCCCCATTTAAACTGGTGATGCGGCAGGATTAGAATCTGATCCAGGCTGCTGTGGTGTAGCTGGCTTATCTTAGTGGGAGAGCTGGAACTCAGTGCTAAATTGATGCAAGGAGAAACAGATTCTTCACAGCATTTTCTACTCCAAACATCCTCACTCCCAATGGAAAGGAAAACAGCATGGAAAGATGGTGGTGTTCGTAAAATGTGCAGCTAGAGCCAGCACAGAGCAGCCTCTGTGCACCTTCTGGCCCCACTGACTGTTATCTCATACCCCTAATAAAAATGAAAGCGTTAGTGTGCCCTGGCTGATATCGCATGGGGACTCCACCCCTTGATCATATGTAACTGCTATAAAATCTCCAGTTTAGTGCATCTGCACTCGTGGCTGGTGCTGAATGGACAAAAGAGAAACTTTTCTGCCTGTCACGGGCTTGAGGCAAGCTGGAGAGTTGACATCTAAGGGAGAGGAACCTCCAGAAACCTGCGGTACCTTCAGGAATTCAAAATTAACAAAGCCATAAGCTGCTGGTGTTGCTTTTAAGCACCGTCCCATTAAGCAATATCCTTTGCTAGAAGGAGCACCTATCTCAAGCATCTGCCTTTGGAAGTATTTCAGTTAGAAACTTTTCCCAATTTAGTGAGAAAAACAGGGTGTTCCAAAGTGCCTAGTCTGTGCAACACTGAAGTAGTTTGTCTGATTTAAGGTGGAGAAGTATAAATAGGTAAGTACAACAGGGAGTGTTAAGCTGTTAAAAAAACTGAACGAAACCAAACCAAACCAAACAACCCAAACAAACACAAAAACCAAACAAAAAATCCAACAAAATTAAACAGTGATGAGAAAGAGACCACTTAGTACAGGGCCTATTGCATATCACACCAGTTCAAAGGCAGGAGCACTTTGGTGCTTCACGCTGCTACCATTTGAGTCAGTGCCCTGCTGGACGATAAACACGTCAGCGATTGATGTAGTGTGATTCATTAAGCACAACAGTTTGGAGAGAGCTCAGAATTTGGAAAAGGAAGGTTATTCAAATGGTAGTGCACTCCAGCTCCACATGCAATCCCTGTCTGAGAGTGTTGACTGAAGGCATCCAGACAGAGCAGCTGTACTGAGGTTTTTCAAATGCCATGATGCTCAAGTCAGGATCTGATCCCCAGAGAACCCACTGTTCTCACTTAAAGGCTTAGCTCAGCTCTCTGTTTTTGCTTATTCTGTGCTTCTGAACTGCCCAGTGTCCTAAGACTTTAATCAAGTGAATAAAATGAAAGAAAATATCTTTCCTTCAAGTATTCTCATAAAACTCTAGCAAACTTCTTAACTCCACTGTGGCATTAGGTAACTCAAGTACCTGGTACCTATCCTCAACTACTCAGCATATTGTCTGTAGTAGGAATATCTGAGTTCAAGAAGTGTTTGAACAATGCTCTCAGGCACATGCTGTCATTTTTGGAGTGTCCTGCAGAGGACCAGAAGTTGGACTCAATGATCCTGATGTGTCCCTTCCAACTGAAAATATTCTGGGACTTTATGATCTCTCTTTTCTCCAGTTGGGTTTTCAGATGATCAAACATCCTGCACAGAGTGGATTCAAATTCCTAGACTACAATCTTCTGTTTTCCAGAGGGTATGAACATTACCATAGGTCATAAGACACACTCCCTTCATAAGGTACTTCATCCCAAAGAACAGAGTAAAAATGCATCCCAAGCCAGACACTTGTGGACAACAGTCTTGGTCTCTTCCACATGGAGGTGTGGACGCTGCTAGTGTACAAGAGATTATCTCAATACATTACTTTGTTAAGTTGATTGTGCCTTAATTTCCTATGTCGTTCTCTTTTTTTCTTTCCCTGAAGAATGTTTTTTTTTTTTCTTTTCAATCCTGAAATCTCCACTTGTTTTTATGTGAAGGTGCAATCTTCTTACTTATGATACCTGCACTCTCCCAACTCTTGAGATGTTCCATTTTGAACAGAAAATTAATACTTTCATCAAACAAAACATTTTTTTTTCCTTCTGGGCAGAATATATGTATATATATATGTATATATATATATTAAAAAATTCTATTTATCATTATTCTGTGTTTTTTTCTTTCAAAAGAAAATCTCAACAAGAGTCTAAATCCACATCTGTCAAGCATATACACAGATCATAACCATGCAATTGAACAGAGAGCTGTTGAAAAAACTTGCTTTCAAAATTTTCTTAATGTATTAAAATGTATCTATTACCTGATACAAAAGGCTTTCTATCTGATCTGGACAGAATTGATTACACCATCAGTAAAAACAGGAATCATTTTTCCATTCAAACATAATGAGTTAAGGCAAGTGCACTCATTTCTGCTTAATAAAAACCCTAAATTGTTTTGCAAGTATACTGGTTTTTACTTAAATCCTATCAGTGCAAATAGGCAGAAACCAATTAGCTGTTTATTAGTGTGTCAAGGTGGTATTAATTCTTATTATATAATGAATCAATGTTTCTGCATTTGCTTTCAGTTGCTGATTAAGAAACACACTTGAACACAGACTTAATTCTAATTGTGGGAACAGTCCTCTGAAGTTAGGCATATGTTCAAGCATGTAAATTATAAAATGTATGTTGTGTTTATAGTGTAAGTGCTATAATACCAAAGACTCTCTGAAGCAAGGACTAATTCAAGGTGACATGTCTCCTACTGCTATAGCTTTTCAGAAGGTGCAGATACTTCCATACTGTTCCTCCAGACATGTTGTTGGATAATGACAGATAAATCCATAGGGAAATGGGGAAAATGGGGAAACCAGCAAAGAAAACTGCAGCAGGCCCTAGAGGAGGGTGCTAGGTGGCAGTGCAAGGTACACCATGCAGTAGTGGGAGAGGAGATGTGCCCAGGACTCACATCTGCTTGGAGCCCCTTGCACCACTCACATGGCTCTGAGCCATCCATGCATTAGAGTGAGCTAATCAAGGAATGCCTTAAGCCTGTAGCATGGTATGGCATTAGGAGTTCTGCCTGAATTCGGAGATGAGCAGTATATACTCCTCACTGAGGTTTCAGGCCTTCAGCCCACAAGGAGGACAAGCAGATCTGAGCAGTGCCTACAGAGTGGTCTTGATTTGGGTCAGTGCCAGGCTAAGCCACTTGCTATGTAGCTGGCCCAGCAGAGTTCACTGCCACCAGTAGCAGGGTCTGCAGCCTGGTTAGTCCTGACATAGTCAACATGTCTGCTGACAGGGTTTCTATTCTACTACCCTAGCACTGCCCTTGCACATCCCTCTGAAGGGGGATGCAGACAGCGATTCTGAGCAGGGAACAGCAGTACCACCTTGCGTTGTCTTTAACTTGTAAAGAATGACTGAGGTAGGCAAGTGGTGTGGGGGTTTTTTGTTTGGTTTGTTTGGTTGGTTTGGTTTCTTGTTTGTTTTTGTTGTTTTGGTGGTTTTTTTTGTTTTTTTTTCCCCAGAAAAGAGCCTAAAGATTCCAGCTTCTCTCTGAGGTGATTCATTCTGGCAAGTTTCATCCTAAATGAAATAGCAGACATTTAAAGATAGGTAACATCTGCTGCATCAGAAAGTTTTATTGCTTGCCTTTATAGCACTGCCATTTCTTGGGGCTGTCCTTTATTGTACCAATCAGTGACC
Source organism: Dendrocincla fuliginosa (assembly GCA_035047845.1). Lineage (NCBI taxonomy): Eukaryota > Metazoa > Chordata > Aves > Passeriformes > Dendrocolaptidae > Dendrocincla > Dendrocincla fuliginosa. Next base: position 48,747,689 of record JAWWMO010000096.1, on the reverse strand, counting down.
TACTAAATGGTACCATATTGATGAAATACAGTCAATTCACCTCTTTAAAAGCAGGGAACTTGACAGAAATGCTCATGTGAGCAGCAAACAAAAAAACCAAAATAACACATTTTGAACCAAATAACTCATTTTTGAAAGGTAGTATGTATTAGAGAGGAAAAAAAGGTACAACTCTTTTTCCACAGACTCACAGGATCATTTAGGTTGGAGAAGGGCCCTAAGATCATCAAATCCAATCTTTGATAGATCACCACCCTGTCAATATATGGAGGACTTTCTCTTTGTCATGCCCATATCCGCTCTACTGCCTCACTTTAGTGTTGTTGGGATGGGAGAATTTTACTCATCTACTCTATGCACTGATAATTCATGACCTAACTGATGGCTTTGCCAAGAGATAAAAACAGGATGACTAAAATCAAAAGTAATTTTCTCTTGCTACTGCTAAAGACACTCTTATTATCTCACTCATTTTCAGCAGAGGCAGAAGAGAAAAAGTTTCCTTGTTCCCTTAAATCGTTGGGCAGCATTTTATCCATTTAACCAATAAAATATGATATAGGAGACCACTGAGTCATATGTTAGCCCTTCATTAGGCTGTGAAAACCCTGAAAGCACTCAAGCACAATGCTGCTCCCCATGGAGACTAAGTGGTTGAAGCATGCAGATGCCTGTGCCCCGCAGATCCTCTGAGGCTGACCCCTTGCCCATGCCTTCTGACTTTTCTATGACTCTTCCACAATGACCTCCAATTCTGTTAACATGAGATGAGAACACTTAATGAACTCACTGCCCCCATGACTTAGGTCTGCCCATTAGTAACTCAGTGGTGGATGAGCTTCATGGTAGCACAGTGCACCTCTGGTGTCTTTCACTCCAGAAATGTCTGTCCAGCCCCAAAGTGCCAAGAGATGGTGTTGAATGGGGGAACTCTTCACACAGTTTGTGGGAGCCTGCACCATGGAGGAGTGGTGGAACTGCTGATTGTCACCCTGTGTCTGGAAAAAATGCAATTTCCTCACTTTGCACCAATGTTTGCTCTCCAGAAATGCCACTGGCAATGTTTCAGTGGAAACACACCTTGACTCAGCCACACCAGTTTTGTTTTCTTTCATGTATCAGCAGCTCCCTCTGGTTTTGCAGGGCAACCAAAATAAAAAATTCTTGTCAAAGGTCCTTTGTTTTTTGGCTGTCCCATTATATGAGCACTCAAGCTGTAATCACATGGACCTCATAACCAGATTCATGTTTTTTTCTGGTTGCTAGTAGCTCCTTGCAGTGAGCAGCATGCTGCAGAACCACAGGTGTACGTGAGGGCAGGTGCAGTGCCCACTGACTGTATTGATGACAGAGGACAACCTGAGACTTCGCTTTCTCATTACCACACCAAAGTTATTGGTAACATGTATGTATGTTTTTATTCTGACAATTGTTTCTCCTTCATGGGTTGAAATCAATTTCTTGTTTGACAATAATAAAAACAAATCAGTAGGATGCTTATTAAACCTACACCTGATAAGAAACACTGGAAGGCTGATAGGCATTTTAGGGTCATAGAATCATAGTCATTTTCTGTATGGCTGTAGCCACTTCATGATAAGTTTTCCCAGTCAGCAGTAAGAATATCCTCTCTGGAGGCCTATATCAGTGTCTTGGAGATATAACTGCCTACATTTCATGAGGTATGGCTTTCTCAGGAGCTGGTCTGAGACTCTGGAAGTTGCTCTTCAGCCATACCAAGAGTGTCTCAAAGCTAGATGGTATTTACTCAGTGTGAAGAGCACTTTCTAGAGTTTGTCTTCTATATGTGAATGCACAACAAAATCGAAGCAAAACTACCTCCTCTAAACAACCTGAAGAGCTTACTAGACCATTACCCACAATGATACAACTCTCTTTCTTTGGCAAAAGAGTGTGGCATTATGAACAACATATCAGAATTACTATTTTTCATCAGTTCTGGAAAGTGGGTGTCATAGCAGTACACAGCAGACTTAGATGCAATGCTAAGTCTATCTCAACTCCCTAGAAGGATGAAATGGGATTAATTATCATGCAAACATTCACATCACAGTTACTTGAGACTTGTTTTCACATATAAGTAATCAATGTGCTCTTGGAGGAACTTCCACAGCCTCAGTTGAACACCTATCTTAGTGCCTAAATTGAGGATATAGACTTGGGCCCATCCCTTCCTGTCTTTAATCATCTGGCTGGGCACACAAGTGGTCTTTGACCTCCTAAAGGAACTCGGGGGAACCTGTAGAGAACAAGTTGGCCCAACTGAAAGCTGAATCATGTTCTCAGGTGCCACCCTATCTCCACTCATCCTACACGTATCTCTGGTTAAACACACTTCTCTTTTAGGCCTCTTAGTCAAGTGTGTCTTGCATCATCCATATATCTCTGTACAAACCAGCACTGGTGTATGCAGGACATAGCTTTTAGTCCTTGTCCTCAAGCTTTGGGATCAATACCACTAATTTGTGTCTAAATCTCAATCATTACTATGCTTTAAATCTGCTAGATGTAAGGTAATATAACAACCTCCTTCTTGCTAACAACCTCCTTCTGTCTTCTTGTTGACAAGCCTTCCCTATGGCCTCCTTAAGCTAGCTCAGGTTAAATATCTACAAACTATTTTAAAATAAGAAGCTTTAAGAAGAAGGAAATAGGAGTCTATATTACTGTGGCAGAACATATATTCAGCAGTGCTGAATTCAAGCAGGGAGCTCATTGCTGTGGGAGACACAGCACCATGGCAGCTGCTTGCCTTTCACATGAGCAAAGTGCAGGAAGGGAAGGCTCCTGCACAAGACATGAGACAAAACGCTCTCCACTGTGCCAAGTCTCTGTTCTGAGCCCAAGCAGCCTGCAGCCCCAAACTTGATATTTAAGAGAACTGCAGTATGGAGACTGAGTAGAGCAACCAAAGGCTGTGGAAATCCAGATCCACTTCACCCTCTTCACTTAATTAACTGACAGCAGACTCCAAGGGAGAAGCCTGACTTTATTCTGAGTAGATATGCTTTCATGTATCTTCGGAGTGTCCATTTCTCACATGAATCTAATTTTTCCATTTCATGATCTTTGATCTCTAAAGAATAGAAAGCTCTTGAGCTGTTTCTTCCCATGAATGTGTATGGTATGACATTTAGAGATGCAAGCTTTCATGTGCATACTTATGTGGATGGGAAGTCGGTGGCTAGGCTGAGACACACCTGGAAGTGTGTCCCTACTTCGAGTCCATTTTCTGCCTACACCTCTCTTCTTTTTTGGCTCTCCATGATGATTTCATTCCAATATTATTTTTGAGTTTTAATGTCTTCTTACCTCTTCCATCCACTTCTTTCATTTCACTTACCTCTGATTCTTCTCTAAGCTTCCTGAACACCTTTGTTTCCCACACAGAGGTGGCAGCATAGGGGTTACTTGTCTGTTTTTATTCCCCCCCCTTTTTTTTTTTCCTGTCCCTGTCTCCACTATGTATTTTTCTTCTTTTAGTTCCCCCTTCTGAATCATTTTTCTGTTTTGGACTTTGCAGAACCATTATCCTCTGAATTGTCTTTGCTCTTGACTATTCAACACCCTCTGGGCTGACTCAGCCCAGGCTGTGTGGGAATTGATTGGGAGTGAATCAGCAGCTCAGTGCTCAGAAGGGAATTAACAATCTATTTACTCTCAGATGATTCCTGTCTCTCCACCTCCATCTCCAATGACCATTTTCCAAATAAAACTATTTATAATCCTCGGATATATGAACAGGCAGAGTGCTAGAGAGGGGCTGTAAAAGTTGCGTTAAGGCAGTAGGTGGCTGAAACCATTAAAAGTTTCAAGTGGCAATAGCTAAAATTAGTCCAAGTGGAGAGAAGATTATTAGCTAGGAGACTTACGGGTCCTACGCAGCAGGTGGTCTGTTTCCAGAAATCAAAATGTTCTAAACCCCAGCAA
>JAWWMO010000096.1:48728813-48743638 GCA_035047845.1 Dendrocincla fuliginosa | reverse complement strand
CTGGGGTTTAGAACATTTTGATTTCTAAACCCCAGCAAATACTTTTCACATTCAAAAGTTATTTTTACTCAACTCCAATTACAAAAATGGTCTTTCCTCATGCAGAAGTATCACAAAGCAGTAACAGCAACAAGTACATATACAGAGTGGGAACATTTATAGCATACAGAAACTTTTTGTTATAACAAGTACATCTTCTGAATACTTCATTTCCAGCACAAAAGTCTTTTTCAGACATGTATTTGAAGCAGCCAAGGGATGAAAACCACATGAAATGTAGAAGCTGTTCTTTAGCAAAGCCATTTTCCTCTACCTTTGCCTCTTTGGAAACACTCGTTAATAGGATGCTTACTAATTCTCTTCTAATAAGAATTCTCTACTAATAAGAATTTTCTAATTCTTATTTTTATTCTAAAAATAAATTGTTTAATTTATTTTACAGCCTGCTGTTCCCAAAATAGTGGTTGCCTGAACATGAGGGAATATACTGTTCACTGGTGACAAGGGGAATAAACCAGAAGCTAGTCTAGTACAGTCAAAGTCTTACAATGGCATAAAGATGATGTAGGATTGATTCTGTAGAGGAGACGGAACAGTTTCTCAATGACTATTTCTGTAATGGCTGCAGTGTGAAGGTGGCTTCTGTCCCTCTAGTGAGGTCTTTCCCTTGTTTGCAATGTGAACTTGTTCTATTTTGTTCTTTTAAAATTGCTGATTACAGTAATTTCAAAAGGGAACAGAAGCAATTAGATAAAGCAGAGCCTTTTCGTTTTCCCTGGCTTTTCAGTCTTAGAGAACAGGATGTTGATCTATGAAAAATGCTTTTTCAAAATTCAACAAAACTCTTGTGCTTTGCTCTCTGTTCTTTGCCTCAGATGAATACTTGTCCATGCCTGACCTGTAATTACAGTCCTGTCAAATGAAATAAATTGAAGAAAGGGTACAAAACATAATAACAAAGCTGGAATAGAAAGCATGTGATTTTATAGAATCCTTTGATTTGTGAGATGAAGGGTCCAAATCTTTACCCCAAAATCCTCTCCTTTTGGCACCTGGAAAACATTAATTTTTTAACCAGGTCAATGTGAAATGGACTTTGGTTTTAGAAACAACCTTTCCTATAAACACAGTATCACAGATATACCACAGAGGAATGATGGGAGACCAAGCCAGCATAAATTTCTAATAACACAATTATTTGAAATAAAAATGGACCACAGAAGAATCACTTACTTAGCTTCTACCTTCAAAATGACTCCCAGGTGAATAGAAAGCAATTCAAGAAGGCTGAGAATATGGAAGGAAGAGACAAGATTCTTTGTATTTTTGAGAGGTTTTGTGGTTGCCACCAAAACAGGTAAATACTGACTTCAAGAAAACTTTAGGTGGTCCTTTAGTTACTGCTTGTGTATCATTAGACATCTGGAAAGAGAAACAGTAGTTTTTGTGAAGCAGACAAATAATTTCTTAAAGGCAAACCCAGTGGGTTTTATGTTCTGATGGCAGTGGTTTTAGTTAATAACAACTGAGCTTTTCAGAGCAATCTCTGGAAAAGAACAATTCATCTGCTTAGACACACGCTGACCTGCTAAGCAAATGTCTTGAGGGCTGGAAATAGATTTTAGGATCAAGAAAATAACAGGTCTTACTCTTTGCCTTTTCTTCTCAACTTTACTCAAGGAGCAATCCCATGTCAAGCATCATTGCAGAGATTGTCTAGCTCTAGCACAAATAGACTAGTCATGAAAATGTAGCTTAAGAAGACCTGATAAGGCTTCCAAATGGCAGTGTGTTTCAGCATCACATAATGTGATTTAGTTTTACACTGTTTACTTAGAAAAAAATTATAGGAAGCAACTATGAATTAAAAAAAACCAAACAACCACAGACCTGTTTTCTCTACAGACAGAACCCCTAAGGGATGCACATTTCCATTCTACAGAACAAACAATTAGCCTTAGCTAATAGCCTTTCTGTTGGTCATGGCCTTGGTGCAGTGGGAACAGAATAGAGACTCAATCTAGGCTCCTTTCTTCTGCCTGAACATTTTTTTTTTTATTTTTTTTAGAGGACCATCTGTTCTGCATATCAATTCTTAAGAGAAAAATGTTTTCAGTTTTAGAATTTTCAATCACTTTATCTCCCTCTTCCGTTTTCTTAGTATTCTTGTTTGTTCTAATTTTAAAAACATATTTGATGTTAAAAGTCAGAGAGTGTATTGAAGTGAGGAGTTACACGTCCAGTTAGGGAGACTGGACACACTCAGAATTTAAGGATACTACTTTGATGTGCAGTCACCTTTGGCTCACTGCAGCCACAGTGGAGCTATTGTAATGGGAGTGTGTTGCAAAACCCCGCACAGAGGTCTGCTAAGGCCCACTGTCTCATATCCTGGTGGGAGGAAGGGAAGTGTGTGTAGCCACAGGAGAAGTGAACCAAAAAGAAGCAACTACCTGCAGAAGGTTTTGCTGAGGCTAAATTTCCAGACTAGGGAATACAAATATGAATCCAACATCTTTTCACAAGGGCTCAACTTCTCTCAGCACAGACTCTGCCCTGGGTTTTCTGAGGCTTTTAATGACATGTGGCATAAGAGAAAAATCAAATGGAGGAATGAATCAGAGCTCCACAGGTGGGGGCTGCCACTACCTGGAAACAAAGAAGGGCAGAAAAGGAAAACAGGCTTAGTCTGTGCAGAGGGGAAAGGACAGCATCATGGAGACAAAGGTATCTTTTTATGTACTTGCAGCACTGGGGAATAAAAGAGTAGACTCAGATGGCCCATTCCAAGCCTCAGGAAAACATGCCATGCTTCACACCAAGATCTCCAGCCCCGAGGAACGGCAGAGTAATTGTGAGATCACTCCTCTCTCATTTTTCAGCAAAGGAGTGAATTTTTTTTCCCAAAGAGATGATCAAGACTGACTCAGACTTCCTGGTATTTCAATGATACTGGGAAGCTGGCCTCTGTGGAAGTAACAACTTCACTCATTAACAGAGTGAAGGTATTTTTCTCTCCTGTTCCTAACATGCATTCAGAAACATTACCATATACCAAAATACTCAAATAGTACAATTTATTCGAAGCGGACTTTCAGAAGACAGCAGATAGACTCACTTAACAGATGCAAGTCCTGGCCCCCAGTTCACAATTATTGTCCTCAGAAAAGAGAGTGAGATTACCAGGGTCTCCTGAGCATATTGTTCCTTCTGGAACTCTCACACAGTGTCTCTTTTTGCATATGACATACTACACATTTTTCAGGACAGGTAATGACCACTACTGTCATTGATCAGAGAAACTAATTGTAAATTAATTGTGCAGATCACTGTGACACACACAGGACCACACTACCACTTTTGCATCATGAAAAATAACCAGCCATGTCTAGTACAGGCACCCTTGGGTGCCGCAAGCAGAAGAGTGCTATTGACAGTGCCACTCCAAGACTGTGACACAGGTATAAGAAATAGGATATGGCTGGAACACAATTTTTTGTCTAATCCCAAGTGTTGGGTATTGATACCTTCTGGCCACAGGGATTTTTAATTTTTTGTGAAGGGTCAGGCTGGTCCAAGAGTAGCAAAGTCACATATGAGCTGGAAAAAACATCTTTTCCTCTCCCAATTCTGTGTGGAGCACTGTTAGGAAAGCATAAAGATGGATGAACTACCAGTGAACTGATCCATATTTCCCTTCTAGTACCACTGAGAGGATATTCCTCCTGCAATCTCATTAATTTCTGACAAAATTCTTTTTCCAAAATTGTATAGCTTCAGCTGAACAATGTGTACTAGTTCTTGATACAGCATTCCAGAAAGGAAAAAAAAAGTTGCCCTTTTCCCTTACAAATATTGTTTCTCTCTAAGCAAGAGAGAAACACAGCACAATGGTCCCAACAGTGTGCAAAATAATATGAGCTTCTCAACAGCCATCAGCCATAACACTGTTTTTGAAAACAGTAACACCATGGAGTTGAGAACCTTCAAATTCCTTCTCAGGTGAAGAAAAGAAGAGAAGATCCAGTGGCAAACATGCATCTAATCTTAGGTCCTGACAACACTTCCTGTGCCACTCAATTCTTCTTGCCAGATGTTGCCCCCTTATGGAAAATAGGTGACCAAAAACTAAATTGATTCTTGAAAAAATCTATTATTCATAGCTTTTTAAGTTTGAAAATATATGTTTCTCATCTCCAAAATACCCAGATGAAAGAAGAATTACTTTAAGGAGTGGAAAGTGGAAGCTAGGGGAATTTTAAGACCACTGTTATTTCAGAGTAACTTCAGTGATTTGTATGCTGTTACAGGAACATACAGTTGACCCCAAGGACAGTCACAGTGGCATAAGGGTGCTGGAAAACAGAAGCAGAGCCCAGAATACCCCTACTATACCTGAAGAACAAGAAAAAAACCCTTAGGTAAAATATGTAGTTACATATACGTAGGGTGGTAACAGTAATCGGTGGTGGCAGTAGTTCAGGAATGGGCTTGTAGTTTCACTGGATCATAAGCTGGACAGCATTGTGCTGATGGACAAAACACATGTATTTTATGGGAGTACATAAATAGAAGTAAGAATTAAGGGAAAATACTCTTCTTAACTCAATACTGGGTGGTCTCCATGCCTTGTATTGCCCTGTAGATGTCAGAAAACAAAAACAAACAAACAAACAAAAAAAGCAGCAAAATTATAAAAAAAAAGTGTAGCAGTTGGGGATCACCCAGAAAAGAGATGCTTTTCAGAGGTGTGGAAAATATAACTTGTGACAAAAGAGGTTACAAATTGGATTTATGCATAGAAAATATTGCACAGAGACACAGTGATGTAAATAATTATTTGCAAAATGGAAAGAAAGAGATCTCTGCATGTCACTTGTGAGAAAGATCACAGCTTACAGCATAGCAAGGAACATTTATCCTTGGCATAAGTTAAAAATCTGGAGCCACAAGGAACATCAAATACCGAAGTTCTTTTAGAGAGCTTACAGAATTTAAAATTTTACTGGAAAAGAGAACTTTCTTGAGCAAAATGGTGGTGAATTCTGCCACATAACAGCTTTCAAGACTGTGGCCCTACAAAGAGCTCCAAAGTGTTGCCACAGAAACCATGTAAGATGCTGGTAAAAACTGCCTTAATATTTATAGAAGGAATTCCAAGACAACTTCTTAATATTTACAGAAATAACCATAAGAAGAGGCATAGCAATGTAAATCCACATCAGAATGAACCTACTAAAGGACAATGAAAATGACAGAAAAACTGTGAAGCATGAGATAAGTTAGTCAGGATGCTCTCAAAGATTTAGAGTCAGGTTTTAACACAGAGAATATTTGAAATACAGCTGAGAAGCACATTTTTTCCTTTTGTCTCTTCTTTGTATACAGTGTGTTGTTTTAATGGTGGTGAAAGATGCAATAAGAGGGAAAGAGCACATATTGTTTATCCTCCAGGAATGGTTCAGAATATCAATGGGAATGCAACCTCAGGCAGTGTTAATAATCCAGGACAAGAATCTCTTTGCCAGTGGTCCTGCAGCTGCAGCATATTCTGAATGGACTGTGTCAGACAGGACTCTGACAGACATCTCCGAATGCACCCATTGCTCAGTGGAAAATAACTGTTGCTCCTGGTCTGGCTCTGCAATTTCTTCTTTCCTTCAGCTGTCTCTTTACAAAGCCAGTTTGAGAGCTCTGGAAGATCAGTAGACACTGCACCTTATGGAGCAGGTCTCCTGTGGTAATTTTACAAGTGAAGGGACAGATCCTCATGATGACAAGCACATACTGAGTTTCAGCTGGCCCCAGCTCCCTGCTAGGTGCATAGCCAATGTCTCTTAAGGCTGAGCTAATGCTATCTGGGCTGAGTAAATTAAGAAACTTTGGATAGACTTTTAGAACAGTCTGGGTTCTGACAGCAGGACTCCTGTTGTAGACCTACAAGCTATAATATTCTGGAGAAAAGAAGTGAATATTCCCCATGTCCTCAGAGCATCATAGAATTCTGCAAGGCAGTGGTTGGCTCTGAGTTGTGCTTGGTTCAGATAGCAACACAGATCATAGGGTGAGGTACAAAGCCATTGGTATCTTCTTGTAGATGAATGGGCTGAGAGCCACTCACTTTGCAGTTTCAGTTCTCCTCCTCCTTCTTGGATGGAAGTCACAGGTACCAGCTCCCAGGCTGCAAGGGATTTGTTTCCTCCTGGAGAAGCTTTTGGTTGCTAAGTAGTAACTATGTGGGCATCAGATCTCCACAAAATCTTGGGGATCTGCCTCACCAGAATGTCATGATGAAGCTCAAACATCCCACTGAGATGTGATTACATGTAAAATTTCCATTATATAGTGCTAATTTTACTGCAGCATCTTAAAATAACTTTTTGAAGGGGGTACAAAGGATACTTTTGTTGAGAGCCTGGGCAGATGGATTCAGCATGGTAATCAATGGTATGAAGTCTAGCTGGAAGCCAGTGCTGTACCCTCGGGCTCAATTCTGGGTCCAATATTCTTCAACACCTTAATTAATGAATTGGATGATGAGGCAGAGTGTACCTTCAGCACATTTGCTGATGGTATCGGGGTGTAGTGGCCAATATGATAGAGATAAGAGTGATGGCCAGAGAGACCTGGACAGTCTGGAGAAACGAGGTGAAAGAAACACGATCAAGTTCAATGAGGGAAATTGAAAAGTCCTGCCCTTGGGGAGAAGCAAGCACCAGTACATGTTGGGAACTGACTGACTGAAAAACAGCTATACAGAAAAGGACCTGGGGGTCCTGGTGGTCCATCAGGACTGGTCCTCTACCTGGAGTGCTACCTCTGTGCCACTCAGCCTGGTGGCAGTTCTGCAGGTCCCACATGGCAGCTATGCCATGGCTATGGGCACCACTGAAGACTCCCAGCCTGTTCCTCTCTCTTTGCTGGCTGCCTCCTTGAGGTGCCCTGTGCTTGCTCAAGTTGTGATGGTTGTTGGTAGAGGAACAGAGGGCATGAGGAGGTCTTAGACTGTAGACAGCATTGCTGGGGGGACCTGAGAAAGACAGACAGGTGGGGAGGGCAGTCCTTGGGTCTGGCTGTCTCACAGGACTGTTTCTGCTGCAACTTTTCAGCCTTCAAATGCTTTTGCCTCCAGCCTTCCACTCCTTTCTGGGTCTTTCTTTGCTTTTCTGTTCCTAGTGCTGAACATCTCGCCTGGCAGGACATGGTGTTGTGTGCTCAGGAGAATCAGGAGCTGAGCACCTCTGCTATGACAGCCAACCATAGTGGGCAGGGCATTGGGAAGCAGTGGCATGTTACCCATTCTCCATGATGGATGTTTCCACACCTTCTGCTTCTCCTGTGCCTGTTGGTAAGCTGCCATGATACCTGAATGACCACTCTGCAGGCAGCCTTTCAGCCACATCCTAACCCTAACCCTGCATACCATGAGGGTAGACAACAACTACATGGAGGCAGCGGTCAACCTGACCTCCTGCTGGGAAAAGGACTGTGGCCAGGGAGCAGGTGGGTAGCAGGTCCTCGCAGCAGTGCTACAACTGAGCCCAAGGCCCTTGCCCCTGCAGTGAGCTCCACACTGTGAGAAGGGAGAGTCGGGGAGGTGCCAAGCAGTTCCCAGGAATACCAATGCCTCTGCCCAGCAGGCCAAAGTAGAGCACAGCCAAGCCAGCAGACAAACATGACAGCTGCTATGACCTGCTGGTGATGAGAGACAGATTGCATGATTTTACAGAATTTGAATAAAGATGTAGAAGCTTTTGCATAGCATTTGCTTCAAGAACAAAGCCCAGCCTACTGCAGGGAAGGTTTTTCAGTCTGCTCACTTCCCCTTCCAGATTCCAGGGCAGAGCTCTCTCAGTCTCTCAAGCATCTGCTTGTTCACTTGTGCTGAAGACCTGTTTTGCTGACAGCCCTGTCCATGCTGGACCACCCTGCTGGTGCCTTTGACCCCCAAACAACCCCTGCCATCCCCCCATCACAGCCCTCTGAGCCTTTTCCTGATGCATCTCTAAAAGCCATCCCAAATGATGTGGGAGGGCTTCACAGGAGTGGGAGGTAGGAAACATCAGGAAACTTTTTTACTTAGAGGGTAACAGAGCAGTGGTACATGTTGTTCAGTGAGCTGGTGGAGTCTCCATCCTTGAAGATCTTCAAAAGCCAGCTGGACATTATCCTGGGTAGCCACCTACAGGTGGCTGAACTTGTCAGGGAGTTTGGGCAAGATGACTTACAATCTCAAGCATTTTATGATTCTGTGATTCAGGAGTTTGGGCTTTTAGACTGGTAGGTCTTTGGGGTTCAAGAGGAAATGGCACTGTGTTCCAAAGTAGAATACATAATGAAAGATATGGATCTATCTTGTTTGAGTTACTGAGTAACTCAGAATTATGTGGCTTACAAATATTACCTTGTCTTCTGCTGTTCTCCTTGACAGTTCCACCCAGTCCATTTGGGGGAAAAAAAAAAGCAACCTAATGTGCTGGCATAAAACTGCCCAAATACTCATCAGTTGCACCAGTGTCATTGCAGGAATGCAATCAGAGAAAAATGTTTTAAGAATTTGTCAGTCCTTTTTGTGAAACCATACTTGCATGATGTACTCCCACACATGCATGCTTTGACTACAGAATAAAGCAGGAGAAAGTGAGAGTGCTTCTCATACTGCTGCAGTCACTGAATTAGACACTTGCAGAAACAGAAATCAGAGCTGTCACTACAGGCTGCAGGAGAAATGTGAGAGAAAATCTGATATCTGCTATGGCTGGTAGTTTGCTTTCTTGTAGGTGTTGTATCTAGTGGTTGTAGATAGAATCACAGAATTCTGGAATCATTAATGTTGAAAAAGATCTCTGAGATCATCAAGTTCAAACATCAACCCAGCACCACCATCATGGTCACCACTGAACCATTTCCCCAAGTGGCACATCCACACATTTTGAACACTTCCAGGGAGGGTGACTCCACCGCTTCTCTGGGCAGCCTGTTCCAGTGTTTGTCAATGTTTTTCATAAAGTTTTTTCATCATATTCAATCCAAACCTCTCCTGATGCAACTTGATGCAACATTTCCTCTCATTCTCTGGCATGTTACCTGGGACAAGAGGCCAATCTCCACTTGTCTACCACATCATTTCAGGTAGTTGTGGAGAGTGATAAGGGGCCCTTTGAGCCTCCATTTCTCCAGACTAAACACACACAGCTCCCTTACCGTTCCTCACAGGACTTGTGCTCCAGACCCTTCACCAGCTCTGTTGCCCTTTTCTGGGCTTTCTCCAGTACCTCAATGTCCTTCGTTGTGTTGGGGGGCCCAAAACTGAATGCAAAATTCATGGTGTGTACAGTGTCAATACAGAGGGATGGTCAGTGCCCTGGTCCTGCTGGCCACATTATTCCTGACCCAAGTCAGGGTGCTGGTGGTGTCCTTGGCCACCTGGGCACACTGTTAGTTATGTCCAAAAAATACACCCAGGTCCTTTTCAAGTTGTAGCTTTCCAGACACTCTCTCCAGCCTGTAGTGCTGCCTGGGGCTGTTGTGACCAAAGGGCAGGACCTGACACTTAGCCTCGTTGAACCTCATCCTTTTGGCTTCAGCCCATCCATCCAGCTGGTCCAGATCCCTCTGCAGGGACTTCCTACACCCCAGCAGATCAACACTCCCACCCAACTTGCTGCCACCTGCAAACTGACTGAGAGTGTACTCAATCTCCTAGTTCAGATCATTGCAGAAGATATTAAATAGGACTGGTCCCAGTGTTGAGCCCTGGGAAACAGCACTGGTGACCAGCCATCATCTGGATCTAACTCCATTCAGCACCACTCTCTGGACACGTCCATCCAGCCAGTTTTTTACCCAGTGAACAGTGCACCCATCCAGGCCATAAGCAGCTGGTTTCTCCAGGAGAATGCCATGGGGAACAGTGTGAAAAACTTTACTAAAGTCCAGGTAGACAGCATCCACAGGCTTTTCCTAATCTACTAAGTAGATAACCCTGTCATAGAAGGAGATGGCATTGGTCAAGCAAGACCTGTCTTTCACTGGCTGGGCCCTGTCCTCTGGTTGCCCTGCACATGCCCTGTGATAGCACTCAGGATGATCTGCTCCATGACCTTCCCCAGCAGTGACATCAGGCTGACAGGCCTGTAGTTCCTCAGGTGTTTCTTCCAATCCTCGATGTCAATAGATGGATGCCACATTTACCAAATCCCAGTCAGCTGGGACCTCTCTGGTTGACCAGAACTGGCAGTAAATGATTTAAGGCGACTTGTTTAAGCTCTTCCACCAGCTGCCTCAGTACTCTTGGGTGGGTCTCATCCAGCCCCATGTACTTTTGGAGGCCTTAGTGGCATAGAAGGTCATTGACAGTTTTCTCTTGGATTATGGTACTTCATTCTACTCCCTGTCTGTCTTACAGACTCAAGGGGCTGGGTACCTTGTGGACAGCTAGTCTTGCCATTAAAGACTGAGACAAAGAAGGCAGTAAGTACCTCAGCCTCTTCCTCACCCTTTGCCACTGTTTTCCCCACATTCCACAAAGGGTAGAGATTCTCCTTTGCCCTCTTGGCTGATGCATTTCTCAGAAGTTGTGGGTGGATGTGTTGGATGTGTTCAAGGCCAGGTTGGATGGGGCACTGATCAAATGAATGGCATTCCATGACAGTAGGGTTGGAAAGAGGTGATCTCTAAGGTCCCTTTTAACTCAAACTATTCTATGGCTCTATGATTGCCTGTAGACTTCTTGTTGGGACTTCAATGCTGCCCACCTGGAAAATCAACAGCAGGTAATAACCAGTGATCTGCACCAGGGTGGGAAGCTTTTTGGTGATGTACCTCCAGAGAGACAGCACACTTCCCTATGGATTGGATTCACTCAGCATATCAAGCCCTCTGCTCCTCTCAGAAGGGAGTCACCAATGATAACTACCCTTCTATTTTTTTTTTTTTAAACTGAGGTGGTTATCATGCATGGCCCTAGGCAACCCCTCTGATTTGGAAGAACCTTCATCCAAGTTCTCATTTCCCTGGTCCTTGAGTTCCTCATACCTATTGTATAAGGGCATGTGGGAAGGTGAGGTACGTCAGAAAAGGACTTGTCTGCCACCTCAAGCAGGAAACTGTTTCAATTCCCCTCATATCTAATGCCCCCTCCTTCTGCCTGGTGGTGAGAGGACAGGAGTTCTATTGCTTCTTGTGTTGTGAATGGCAGGTGTGTGTCTAAGAGATGGTAGATACAGGTCTACCACTTGATCTCCTCAGAGTCCCCAGTACTTCTCAGCCTTTCTCCTTTCTCCCTCAGCTCTCCCACCAGGCTGAGCAGATAGTCCACGTGATCACATCTCACACTACTTTTTTCTCTGCTGTCCTCTGAGAGCAGTGCCAGGCTCTGGCACTCCCTGCAGCCTGAGGTCTGGACAGCTCCGTATTTCTGTGGAAGCTGTCTGGGCCACCCAATCCATTTTGGTGCACAAAGAGAATGTGACCATTGGCTGACTGGAAACCATGCATGAGCTCCTTCGGTGAGGGTGATGACCACCAATTGAGCTAAGTGTTTGAGCTGGCAGCGGCTCACGACCCACCCTGAGCACCCTTCCTCGTGAGCTGCTGCACACACTGTGGTGCCGTGTTCCTGGTTGTTCGCGCTCCCTGGAGGTGGCTTTACATGGTGGGGGCTGCTGTCACTCCTGGTGCTGCCAGTGCTGAGTCAGAGCTGCCTCTGAGTCAGGGCTCCACTGCTTCCCACTCAGGGCAGCGGGGGCTGGCGCACCTCTGCTCCAGTTCTGAGGTCTTGACACTTAGGAAAGCTCCTCTTGGTCTGTTGTCACAGTCCTTGGCTCCAGAGCTCATCTGTCTGTGCAGTTCACCTTGGAGTCTTCTGAGACATTACTTTCAGAGGAAGCAAGAGCACTGGAAGCAGAGTATTAACATTTCAAAGGCAAAAAGCAAGCATGTACAGGCTAATCCATGAAAGGTAGGTAGGATAGAACAAACTGTTGGTTTTCCTACCACACCAACAGGCCAACGAAACAGGGCTTGACTCTGCTAGCCAAGCAGGCACAATTCAGTGGGGATGATGTACCGTATACTATGGTGCCATGCCAGAGCTGGCCTGTACTCATGGTAGAAGCACCTTCCCCACCTGAGAGAGACCAGGAAAACTCATAGAAGGGATTAAAAACTGCCAGTTGCACACAGCAAGTCAAGAATTCCCTTAGAAAGCCTTTCCTTTTTTCATTAAAATAAATAAATGCTTATTCGTCAAAGCTGGACAGTGCAAGTTTCAGTAAGACATAAAAAAACCCAATAATTGCACTGTTGCAGAATTACAGCAAGAGACTCGTAGCTCTGAAATTGCCATAAGTCGAGTACACATCACACTTGGCTACTGTTTTCAGCTGCAGTTTAGAGCTCTTTCACATGCCAGCACATTCTGTAGCCTTTCTGCTACCTAATTTAGAACTTGCCACACTGTCATTTCTGGTTTTCTGTTTCCATAAGTGTAGAATCCAGGGGCTGAGCGGGGTGATTTAACAGTTTACTCTGTTGCACTTCTGCAGGGCTGAGAAGGTGCAACTGCAGTCCAGCTTTACGGTCCTTTTCAGTGGTTCCTCTGGCAGCAGTCCCATGGAAGCTGACCCTGCTGGCAGTGTCTTTCTTCTCACCGTTAACCTCAATTTTGCAGTTCCATTCTCCTTTGCCTACCGACCACTGAAAGCCACAGCTGAAGCAGGCAGTGAATCAGGGATGGCTGTTCCACAGTTCTCAGCTGGAGGGCAGTATCCAAGGGACCAGACTATGTCAAATCAGAGTGTGGGAACTGTCATTGGATGAATTTCAGTACCATGAGTCTGACAAATTGTTTGCTTTTCCAATGCATACAGATATGGTCCACTGGTTCATATACTGCCAAATTTACTGTACATTAAAATGAGGAGTTAGTTCACAGAATCACAGAATCATTTAGGTTGGGGAAAACTTCTAAGGCCATCAAGTCCAGTCTCTGACTGATCAATACCTTGTCAACTAGACGGTGGCACTCAGTGCCAGGTACAGTTGTTTATGTGCTGTTACATGTCTATTAAAAGTAGACAGAAGTAAGACCCTGGTCCTACCATTCAGCATATCTCTCTTTTCTATTCACTGCCTTGTGCAGTAAAAGTCAGCATTCACATCTTCCTTGAGTAATATGAGTAATATCTCCAAGCTTTTGCTTCCCTAAACTAATATTTTGCTGTTTACACATGACTGGTTTGTATCATGGATTTGCTGGGGTTTTGCATCCTCTTGGATGTTGCAGTCTTTAATCCATTACTTCATGGTCTTTAATGTCCTCCTTAACCACTGCACTACAGATAATAGAGCAGCCTTGCAGTTACTAGATGGGCTATGAACAGAGCATGTGTACCACCTTAAAACACAGACACTAAACTGTAAAAGGCAGATAACTATTTTAAGCTTTGAAAGCTAAAGCTAGCCTGTTAATTCAATACCAAAATTATACTAGTTAAGGGAACAGTTTCACTGATATGAAGATCTTAAATTATTTCCAGTCTTGTTTGAAAAACAACAGTATAAAAGTTACAAGAAAGACAGAGCTCTGTAAAACTTCTTGGGATTTCTTTTAATATTTCGCTCTTAGCAGAGATCCTGCTGTTCTAAAGAACATGAATACACCACAAAGCAGTTGGAAAGACAGCATTCAGTTAAAGAACATCAAATGCTTCCTTACATTGGACCACAAACCCATGGCACTTGGTAGAGTAACTGAGGAAGAGGATGTTTCTAGTGGTTTGGATTTCTTTCCTGGTAAATTGAATGTGACTTACCCACTTTTGTCCTGTTAACTGAAGCAGAAGATAAACTTTGGGCATGATTTAAGGCTCAAAGTAATCCTTTCCAGCATGAATGTTTTCTGCAGCAGAAATATTCTTCCAATGAACATTAACAGCTATGGTCCTTCTGTGGGGATTTCCAGGGTCCAGCAGCTGTGGAAGAATAACTGGAAGAAAAACTGATGGTATTTTTCCACCATGGATATCCAGCTGTCCTACAAATCTCATACTTTGAGTAACTATCTGGTTTCTTGCTCTTTACTTGCCCAAATGAGCCACATGTGATCATCACGCTCAGCCTATTTATGCTCTGCTGAAGTTACTGAATGTGTGCAAAAGTAACTGCAGTGCCATGCAGCAAAGGCTGAGCCTTCTGCATTGCAATCACAGAATGCAGCACCCATTTCTCATGGAGAAGCACAAAATAGCAGTATATGGCACTGAGTTAAAAATCACCGTTTTTAACTTGAGGCTTACTGACAGAACTGAACTTTTTTTTTTTTTTAAGCCTCTAAGAAATGCCCCAGTGTAACTCTCAAAATCTGCTTTTGTAATCTAGACTGTAGTACTTTTTCTGTACCTGGGCAAGCTATTAGTGTGTATTCCTGTGTAGCTCTGGCTACAAACCATGGAAAACTCATTACTTGTCTCAATACACATTCTTTACTTTGAAAGAAAAGCCCTCGCTTGCAACATTAAATTGAGAGACAGATTACTTCTTAAACACTAGCAGTCTTTTAATAGTTATTTAAACTGCTAGTTGCACATATTGCTCAAAATACTTTTATTAATGTTTGTTTCACAAAAAAATCCTTCATGACTAAAAAGAGTGATACTGATAGCCAGCGTGGGACACCAACACCAGGGGATGTTGTTGGAACAGGTGCAATGCTCCCTCTCTTGTTATAAAGTATTTAGAGTTAATTTCTACTAGTATTTTTTTTATCCTTTCTTTTTTTTTTTTTTCCTGACAGCTGTGCTTATTTCTAAAAGGGTATTTTT
>JAWWMO010000096.1:48683889-48713006 GCA_035047845.1 Dendrocincla fuliginosa | reverse complement strand
AGAGTGTCCAAAGGAGGGCAACAAAGATGTTGAAGGGCCCTGAGGGGAAGCCGTATGAGGAGTGGCTGAGGGCACTTGGTCTGCTCAGCCTGGAGAAGAGGAGACTGAGGGGAGACCTCATTGCAGTTACAACTTCCTTGTGAGGGGAGGAGAAGGGGCGGGCACTGATCTCTTCTCTGTGGTGACCAGTGACAGGACTGAGGGAATGGCCTGAAGTTGTGTCAGGGGAGGTTTAGGTTGCATATTGGAAAAAGGTTCTTTACCCAGAGGGTGGCTGGGCACTAAACAGGCTGCCCAGGGCAGTGGTCACAGCACCAAGACTGACAGAATTCAAGAAGCATTTGGATGATACTCTCAGGCACACGGTGTGCCTATTGGGGTTGGTCTGTGCAGGGCCAGGAGTTGGACTTGACGGTCCTTGTGGGTTCCTCTCAATTCAGCATATTCAGCATATTCTGTCATTCTGTGATCCCTGACAAAACAGCAATTTGGGCAGGTTGACAGGGACCTGACAGCTTCACGAAATATGTACAAAGCAGAGGAGACCATGGCTGCTCTCCAAGAGGCAGGAGGGCTGGGCAAGACCCCTTCCTGATTGCATTAATGCAGCATATTGCTACTGCATGAAAAAAAGTCTCCTGCCCACAGAGACCTTTTTTATTTCAGTTTTCAGCCTACTTTTTTTAAGGAGCAAGGCATGTACAATTTCACTGTTGTACTTTTCTACTGTAAACTCTTTAGTCCAGTTAACTAATTTTGACTGCAGGGTGTGGAGCTCTTCCCTCTCTGCCACATATCCCTGATGTCCACATGCACTAGCCCCTAGGTAAAGACCTTACTGAGGCTCCTCCAGAGGTGAAGACAAGCTCAGCTGAGCTGAAGCTCTTCCACCGGGTCCTGTATGGCAGGTTACCCCTCTCCACTTTCCAAAATTTCTCTGACCTTTGCAACTGTATTTTGCTGGACTATTGTCACTGTTTTTAAAAAGCAAAACAACAAAAAAACCCGGAGACATACTGACCACCTCATAATTCCCTGTCCACAGCAAAAAACTTGGAATTTTATGATCTTTATGATGTTTAAGGTCCCTTCCAACCCAGGCCAGGTTAAGATTCTATGATTCTAAGATAATTTTCTCTGCATTTCAGGACAGTGCACTGTTTCATGGCTCAGTGGTGTCTACATCCCTTTTTGCCCTCTCCTCTATGAATAGGAGAGGGAGAAGAGGCTTAGCATAGAGAAACCAGAGAGAGTCTGGCGTAAACAGACACCACCCCGAATTTCAAAGCTACTCTTTAGCCCCTGTGGCATGCCTACACAGCCTGGCAGCGCCGAGCTCAGCTGTGCTTTGGGAGACATCTGCATGCACGTCCAGGCAGCACAGATGGGTCACCAGTATTACTGGGACACCCATATCACCCTTGCTATGCCTGAAGGTGACTCCAGTTTTGTTCTCCACAAAGCAGAGAGCAAACTGGGCCAGGCTCCTCCATCACAGCCTTCCCATGGAGCTGAGCTGCCCTCCCCTGCCCTGCCCCAGGGCCGTGCCAGCTGCGGGTCAGCGATTGCTCCCCCACCCAGCACTGCCCTGAAACTTCTGCTTGATTGCAGACAGCACAACATCTCCAGGATTTTGGCCCCAAATGAAAGGGATTGTCCGGTTAAGCAGCATAAAAGGGAAGCACATTTATGTCTCAGCCTAATCTCGTGGATTAGTGTCTGTCCCTTAAATTCCTCAGCACACAGAAGCAGATTTCCTCCTTGTGTGGCTGAAGGCAGAGTAATCTCTTGCGTAAGGACCCGCGGTCCTGGGGACGGTGATTGGCGACAGCTAATCTGTGCAAGGTCTTTATTGGGGGCGGCACTGACCTGAGACCCTCTCCCTCCGGAGAGTGCTGCCGGCAGTATTCCAGGATGAAGGACTGCGCCGACAGGGACCCGACTCGCCAGCGGACCGTGGCTGTGTCCCAGCACACCGTGCAGTCTTCGGCCCTGATGGTGGGGACAGCGGGGGCTGCGGGCACAAGGACGTGTTAGCTCTGCCATGAAGAGGGTGACACCGGAGAGGGGGGAATGCTTGCAAGGGAGAGGAAGAGTCACCTCCTTGAAAACCCACGGCATAGTCAGATTCCCCCATCCGGCAGTGATCTTTTACTTGTGGTTCAGTGGCAGAGGGTTACATTACAGGCAGGGAAAAAAACCCAAACCAAAACAACAAAAAACTCATGCCGAGAAAGTCACAGTGAATATTTGCGCATATCTACACATCCTTAGAATGGTAGTGTAAATTTCTGTGCCTTTCTTCAAGCACAGTTTCCTCATTTCTGTCAATCTTCAAGAAGCAGAGCACAGAAGCAGCACTGCCTACAGCTCCCCCTGCATCACCTCAATCCTGTCCTCAGCAGTCCCTGCATGAACTGCATCAGAAACAAATATGCTGCTGCAGAACTGACAGGGAGATGCTGACTTTCTGTTTAATTATGTCCTGGCTATTTTTTGCAATGCTAAAATTTGTTCCTATAATTTCTCCTTTTCAGAGACTCCGTTTAAGGATTACAGGGCCAACTGCAAAACAGAATGTAAAAAAATGCATTAGATGCAAGTAATCAAAAGCTATTGTGTGAAACTGCACATTCAAAATTGTAGGTTTAGAATGGATCAGTTGTATTCTCTGGCTTTTTCCCTTTCTGGGAAATAGCAACATAAAACACCTTACAACCAGTTGTGAAACTCACATAAGCAGTCTTAATACCAATTTTAAAAGAAAGGTTACTAATATTTTAAAAAGTTCTAAAAATTCATTTTAATTTTAAAGACGTGAGGTTCCAAATAGGAAGCTTAAGATAAAAGTAGAGATTAGACAATTTTATGACAAGATAATACAATAGAACTGCAACAAACATTCCAGATGCATTTTGTTTTTTAAGAAAAATAATTTGTTGTTATTAGAAAAGGAAAGAAAACCACACACAAGTATGGAACAATTTTCTGGATAGTGAAAATCAGGAGGCTAGCAGTTCAGATTTAGATTTGCTTGATGTTTTTCTACAGGGACAGCTAATGTCAGCATTCACCAGAACAATGAATTCGTGGAATAGAGGCTCATCAGCTAATACCTCTTGGTAGCTCCCTTAGCAAAAATTCCTTAATTCTCTTCAGATATATTTGATTATTGTCTGTTTCTAAATGCATTTGTTCCTAAAGAAAGAAAATTTAACAGCTGAATCCCCTAATACCTGCCTTCAGCAACTCACACACTTATCCACATCTACGCATGTGCAAACAGCATGTCACAAGACATGAAGCATTTTTTATTTTAATTTGAAAATATCCATCTGAAGAGTAACTGGAATGAGCATACCAGAAAAAGGTAGTACTACTACTACTGTAGTAGTACTAGTACTGTTACTGTTCTTCTGAGATTTTTTTTAATATATTACCTGGAGCTAGAATACATATCTAATTTCATTGTAACATTCCAGAACTCCTATAAGTGATCTTATAACACGCAAATAGCCAAATATGGTGAGAACCACACAGGTTTTGAACAACAGCAGAAGGTGCGTTCACTTCTGTGTCTTTAGGATTACAAAGAGCCTTCATGAGGAGCTCAGTTGCAGGGGATGGGTCAGGGGGTAGAGGGGTCCTTCCTGCCTTCAGCATCTATCCCTCACAGAAAGTCCTATTTGTAAACAGCATGTTCCTCAGTGGATGGAAGGACAAGCCATGAATTTGGGATGTAGAGGAGCAGGAGGTGCTGGGGGGATGCTGCAGCAGCACCCTCTGCATTCCTCACAATGTCCCAGGCCCACTGCCACCTCCACAGGTACAATGCCAACAAAGAAACTTGGTGGGGGTTCCCAACACGTGGAAGAGTCATGGCTTTGTTCAAGTATTAGTGTGTATTCCCATACCTGCATATACAAGCAAATTAAACTCTAAATTCTTGCTTCTGAGTTCATTGGACTACTTGAAGAATTGAAATACTTTTCATTATATCAAAGCTGGTTTCCATTACTGGTGCTCATCTTTCTGTGTTTGGTGTTGAGGAGATGCAGCAATTTTTCATCGCTTAGTGCTCAGCAGTGTCCCCACAAGTCCATCTGGGGCTCAGTGCCCGGAGAGAGTTCAACTCAGCTTTTAAAGTGTTTAACCCCATATACATTATACAGTTTATTAGTTTTCTTAAAGAAACAGGCCAAAGGAAGCCATTAGAGGCTCATGGAAATTAACTTTCTTTTAGAAGGCTTCCATTTTGGGAAAAAGTATGGTGAGCCTAATGCCAAAAGATAAAGAGAGTTCTTAAAAATAATGACTTCAGAGAGGTGAAATCCCTTCTTAAAATTATAATTTGTTAGCTAGGAATAACACATTATTTGAGCACTTGTCAGAAGTCTGCACCATGTTTGTAATCACATTGTTAAGGCCATAAAATTTGAATCTCCACTTTGAATTATCTGAAAAATAATCTTTCTTAAAATATGAATCACAAATTAAGTATCAAAGAGAATTATCAACAATTCTGAAGTCTAGTAAATTAAGCGAAAGGTTTGAAGCTGTAATTGCTGTCAAGTGATTTCAACAATACACTTGCTGTCATACAGAATTTTTTCATTATGAAATTGTTAAATAACCTTGCCTGTATTTGTGACCGCAAGAACGGAATAATTGTTTTTATTCTGTAGCACTGAAAAAATTGTCTGGCAGGAGGGCCTCAGACACAAGGATGCTTCACCTTGCTTGTAATTCAAAAAGAAATAGTTTTGTCAATACAAATTATTAAAGAAACTAATGCTCAGAAAAATGAATCAGTCAAATCATCTAATTACTCATCTTAATTTTTACTGCTTGAACAACAACAGAGCCTCTCAGTCACACCTGAGATATGTGTCCCACTGGACAAGACACAGCACGTAACCTTGGTAAAGCAGGCCTACCCTCGAAAAATTAATAACTTAAATCAATGCAACAAAAATGTATTCAGGAGGATGGCAGAGAGGCAAAACATGCAGCTATCTTCATTTTGTGCAGGAAAAGGAGCAGCACCAGGGAGCAGCTAGGTGGCTTTCCCAGAGCTTCCCTGGAGCACCACAACACAGTCAGAAGAGAAATACATAATGTGGTGCCCCAACACCCCAGCCATGTGGCCTGAGACTGGAAACATCTTCAAAAGTGAATGCCTTCAAGTTTCCTCTCAGGAGCAATTATGCCTCTCATTCTTAGCAGAAAGGGAGATGACTGTGAACTGCCTTCTATCTGCCAGATGGGCTAAATGAAGCAGTTTCTTCTGTTTCAATAACACTATGGACTCGAGTTGGTCTAAGGATCTGAAGCTTGTAATATCAAATGCCAAAATAAGTACATACCTGTTTTAAAAATGGCTTTTTCACTGGGTAAGCTACAGCCTGTGCCATTCACAGCCATGACCCACACACTGTAGCAGCGATCTGGCTCCAGGTCCTCCAAAATGCAGTGGCTCTCTTTCACCGTCACTCTGTACTCTTCCACTAGGGCTAAGAGGAACACACACATGCACAGGATATCACACTCATGTTGCACTGGTAGGGCTTATAATTGAGCCTCTCAACTAACATTTTAAAAACAGTAAATTAAAAAAATGCAGAAAGCATTACTACCCAAGATCTCCATATTTTACCCTGACTCAGTTTTGGCAAAGTTTTTGTTATGCCCCTGAGTTGAGTGTCCACAAATGCCATTGATGGCCAGGGGAGATTACCGCCCCCAGTGCTCCTGAGGACTAGACTGCAAGTTTGGGATGTACAATCAGCAGTGACCAACCCTGGTTTATAACAGGCTCTATAACATAATAATATCTCATAGTGAACTATATAGCACTTAGCTATAAATTATCTATTATAAAAAATCTTTAGCATCCTCTAGCCTTCACACACATGCACAC
This sequence comes from Dendrocincla fuliginosa, assembly GCA_035047845.1. NCBI lineage: Eukaryota > Metazoa > Chordata > Aves > Passeriformes > Dendrocolaptidae > Dendrocincla > Dendrocincla fuliginosa. The sequence continues at coordinate 48,707,086 of JAWWMO010000096.1, read as the reverse complement.
ATGGATTTGTGCAGACCCTGGTCTTCAGTTGTCTTTATAATCAGTTTGAGCTTTTTAATGAATGAACAATCCAATCCCCTTTATTCACCTTCACTTTTAACATTTGAAATTTTCTGAAAAAAAATCTTAATCTACATGTGGAGATACTGATTACCTTTTCCTGTTGCTTTTTTAAAAAGGACATATTTCTGAAGCATGTGCAGGGCCCTAAAAACCTAATGAAGCCTCTCTTTGGAGGGTCTATCTGCAGTCCCCTTGAGTATTCATGGGGCAGCATGGACGCATCATCTCTGGAGGTCAAGCCACTTCTTAAAAGGGCACCTCAGCAAGTGAGAACATCTGCCCTTCACTTTACAGGCCATTATATTTATCTTGCATTTTGTAAGACAATGGGGAGGAGAAGAAACAGCATCTGCCTCACACTCTTCTCCTTAGTCCTACAGATGATGTCTTCACAGCCACTCTTCATTCCGTATACTCAGCACTCCCTTGCAGCTCCTCCCCTCCTCTGCTGTGCCCAGACCATGACAGAAAGGACTCCTGCAATTGCAAAGGCAAGACTTTACACACCCCCTGCATCTTTGCTGGCTTGCAGCTCCTCCATACAGTAGACCTGGAAGCAGTCAATGACATCCCCTTCATTCACAGACCAGTAGACGGCAATGGAGGTGCTGGTGGCTGAGTTTGGCTCCTGGGGTACAACAGTTGGTACCTGTGGGACTGAGAGGAAAGTCTCCCATTGTTATACACACTCCTGTGTTTTCAGCCAAACTACCTGCAGGTTGGTGAGGCAACCCAGTTGCTTTTTTTTAAATCAGGTTACTTATTTCCACAGAGCAAATACAGCAGGAAATACAGAATACTGGTGCAGTTTTAGACCAACAGGTCCTCCTAAACTAGGAGCAGAAAAAAGTATCTGCTCAGCACTGAAAGCTGCCCATTTCCCTTACAGTCTGGTCAAAATTAGATCCAGTCCTATTACTGAGACCAGCCAAACCCAGTGCAAAGAGTGTACCCACACCCTCCTCCAGTGACAGATATATGAACTGATCCCAGAAATGTGGGCAGGGGAATGTACCTGCCACAGCAGGAAGGGATTCATCCAGTGTATCAATTCCAGTGACATTGACAGCTTTAGGCAGAGAAAGGCTCTAGCAGCACTGGGGAGCAGGAGGCTCACTGAAGCCTTAGTCCACCCCTGCCCTGAGGTGGACTCCCATGGCATGTAAACAACTCAGCATTCTTTCCTGGCATGGTCATTTTCCCACAGGCTCAGGGGAATGAGAATCCTTGGCACACAGGGTGAACTTGAACTCTGCTAAAGCACCTGAACCCCGTGGGATAGCCAGCATGATTCCTCACAAAGGGTGCTTCAAAGACTTTCAAGGCTCCCCAAATTTCACATAAACTTTGCCTCGTGATTGACACAGATCCATCCCAGATGAGATATTGTTCCCCTCTGTGATTATGTCTTAAAAGATAAAGAGGAGAAAGAAAGAAGCAAAAAGCTCCAAAAGAAGTTAATTGTTAAAGTGATTGCAGGGAACGAAAATACATGGTTCTATTTCTTCACCCAGTAAATTTCCATATTGCATGAATTCTCTTAAAATCTCAGCAGAAAGCTTTTGCTTTCTTTCCAGTTATCTCCACAGTAATGATGATGATCCCCTGTGGCATGAACAAGGGAAATGCAGATGCTGGCTGTTTCCTTATGACTTACACAGAGAGTTACCAGTACAGTAGGATTACATCTGCTTCCCATTGAAAAAGAATTATCCTTCTCATTTCTAAAAACAATCCTCATTTTGTCTTTTGACTGTATCTAGAGTTGGCAATTAAAAAATTTATCATCTTTAGGAAAATACTTCCTTTCAATGGACATGGTGGGGAAACCAGATTTTTCCCCACGGAGTTGCCTAGAAACCACTATTTATGATCACAGAAACCCCACAGTTGCAAGATTTATTATTATGCCAAATCTGAACAGAAGCTACTTTGCTGAATGAAACTTCAGAGAAAAAAAATCATAGATCAAAAATCGGTTCAGCAACACTGAGAAACATTTGATTTCTAATTTCCTTTAGCATAATATGAAACAATCTGAAAGGAAGCAATTTCAATGCAAGAAGTTGAACTGTTCTCTTCTGAAACAGAACATCTATGTGTTGACAAAGTACTGGTCCCTTTTCAAGTGATTTTTAATCAAAAAAATGAGATACTTGCAACATGAGTTTGAATAAATTATATTTTTTCAACAGAAAAGTGGGAAATGTTCTCATCAGTTCAGTTTTCATTGAAGTGCTGTTGTGTAAGGAAGTTTTCACTCTCTCTACCTAATCTCCACAGCCCCATGAAGAAAAATTTTATTCCCAAATGTTTTCCCATGTAATGAGAAATAAAACTTCCATGGCTTTGTGGACTTGAAGGAGAGCAGTTACATTGCTCTGTGACTCTACTGGAAGAGTTTTACAACCAGCAAAGGTCCTTGCCTTCTAGTATAAATGGGCAGGACTTACCAGTGGGCTCTGGAAATAATAATTTTTACATTTCTAAATTATTCCCACTCTTTTTGTGGCAGAACCTGGGTTCAATATGCTCAACAGCATGGATTTTTTATGCTAGTACATTTGTGAATGAGGATGGCTTACATGAAAAGGAGGAAGAATTTGAGAGAAAACAGCTTTTCATTAGTGAATATGGAAAACTTGGAGGACATTTTGAAGGAAAGAAGTTTCTAAAGTGGTGAAAATTAAATTCTATGAAATTTTTCAGTAAAACACCATACTTTCTGAAGGAAATACATGGATTGGAGAAAATTCATATGTGTTTTATCATATGGCTTCAGTCAAACAAAATTCTCAGGGTGTCTGATAAAGGTCTCCAGTATGTGATAAATTAAGCATTCAAGCCATTCAATTCCAAATCAAGTTTCATGTACGCATGTAACTCTACTGTCCCTCAAGAAGGGTGTAACCTTGAAAAAATAAACAAACAAGAAAAAACGCCCAGTATTTTTTACCTACTGCTTGCCAAAATAAAATTCACAATAGCAATTGAAATACTCAGTAGTGAAACTGAAGAATGAAAACCAGGTGTGTTAGCAATGAAGCAAGTATAAAGGATGGGGAGCTTTGAAGATCTCTTGCTAGTAGACAGGCATTCATTTGCAATTTGTCAAAGCAAACTGGTCTGGAGTCAGCAAACAAAATAGCTAATGCAAACCAACCCAAAAAACAGATTTCAGCAGTTCAGAGACATGCATGTTTGGAGTGGCCTGTGGGAAAAAGAAATACTGCATGACAAAATGTATCTGTCCTCCTGTATGACCTTGGTCGCAGGTAACAGCTTAGGAGGAATGAATGGTTGCACCAATGGGACTGCAAGAGCAAGCTGAGGAACTAAGCTGAGACACGCAGCACTTTTGCACCAGCAACTTAAGTGACAGACTGGGTTACAAAAAAAGGTCTTTTTATCTGACTTCCAAGAAAAATGACATTGAGATAACACTGCGTGCACAAACGCCTGTCCAGCTTCACCCCAGAGGCTTCCAGTGCCACAGGCAAATTCATAAAATCTGATGAGGTAGTTAAGGTCTCAGATATACTTGAGTTCTTCTAGGTCTAATAAAAGTAGTGTTGTGGAGGAGAGGCGGATATCTTCCCATACTAACATTGCTAAGTGCACTCAGCCCTTATTAGACACTGTAGAGTCTGCACAAGATGGCATTTCTCCAATGTCCCATTAGTCAACTGAAAATTCAACCAGGAATCAAAGCACCTTAGGGAATTTGACGCTCTAGTTTCAGTTGCTCAGGGACAAAATACATGAGAAAGAAGCTTTGCTTCAAAAGCCAGGGAATGACTATGGTGACAGTGGTACATGTGATGATGAGTGGGAGGCCACAAAGCATGACAGTGAGATGCAAGATTCCTAAACCAATGTTCTCTTGAAAGAGAAATGGAGTGAATCCCATTATGAAGAAAATGAATCCACAGATTGGGCTGACAAAGTCTTAATTGACAGCTGTCCAGACCTAGATAATACACCTATATATGCAGGCAGGGCAGAAAGTCCACACAGTCAGGCTTTTTACAGGACATGAAATATCAAATAAAGATAAATAAACCCCTTTATCACGTGCAATTTTCATTACTACCCTCCCAAGCAGAGGCTGTTTCCAGCTATAACTAACCACTTTCCCTTCACATCCCTTGGGGGTTTCAGGTGCCTCCATTTGTTTGCCACAAGTTCAGGTATCTCAATCATGAACTGCTCTCTTTCCCATACCAGGCAGGGTGGCACTGCCACTGTTAGAGGAAGAGAGCTCAGGAGACCATTAGATTGCTTATTCTGTCCCTACCTGTGAGGAAAACCAACTTCTTTAGCCCTGGAAGATTTACAGATAGAGACCTTCAGCTAGTCTGAGGTATAGATGCCTAAAATGATGCAAGAGTTCCCCAATTTAGCACTTCTCTCTCTGTTGCTCATCTTACCATACCTACTATAAGCCAAACACTTGTGCACAATTAAACTTCATTTTACATTCAACTGTGATTGCTAATTACATGGTTTTCAAATTTATACTTCTCAAATAGACTCTGTTTATAGATTCCTAAAATTTCCAAAGCATTGCCAAAATGTTAGCTTTTGTAAAAATGACATTTAGAGATTCTTACCAGCCATGTGCTGTAAGGAGTGCTGGTTGCTTTGTCCCGGACTGTCTGCATAGTGCTCAAACAGTGAAAAAGCACTGGGCACCTTCTCTAAAGAGAGGGTGGTATCCATTGCAGAAAGTAACCTGTTTGAAGAAAACGCATATAAATCATTCATGTCATCACACAGTTTTCCAAAGGCCAGAAGCAAAACCACATGACACATGCTTTTCTAAATATTTCCCATGAACTTGAGGACGACATGCATGGAGGAGCTGTTTCCCTGCTTTTGAACTTTTAGACCACACTGCAATTTTGGATCAGGAGCACAAAGAGAATGCACATGGTCCGTGTACACTTAATCCCTGAGAATGTGAAGATTTGAAGCTCACAGCAAGACTCCCAAGAGCACAGGGGTTTGGGCTTGCTAATGCAGTGCCTTTAAACGTTACAAACCTTAGAGCTAGCTTCAGCAGCTGATTCCAGAGATGTAATGAAAAGCAGCTGCTTGTGGCAAGCCAAAAAATCATGACAGGGAAGATATATTCCGCTTAATTAGCCCATATTTGCTGAGTTCATTGTAGGAAAAAACACTCAAAATATTTTTAACTCTGGCACAGAAGCAGCTCCAAGAAAACAAAAGAAATTTTTTTCAAGGCAACTGCATTTAATCTTTCTCCTCTTAGTTTTTTCAGTCACCAAAGTAGTTAATTTTGCATAATTTTAACAAAGCACAACAAATAAAAAATACACTTTCTTTAGAAAAACATGCATTGTTAAATTGATTTGTTCTAGCTAGTCAGGTATTAGCAAAGTTATAACCCATGAACAAAACAGAAAAAACTCTAAGTTTATTGTGTAAGTAAACAAGTAACAATCAAGTGAAGAGAAAGACTTGGGAAATTCTTGGGTAATTTTATCTACTCTGTTCTTATGTAATAAACTAAACGCAGATACGTGGCCAATCAGTTTGACTTGCAACAAATGAGTCTAAATTTATAGTCCTATCTCTGGAGATTAATAAAAACCTTGAAGGGGTGTCTGGCACATTCTCTTCCAACTGCTCCCCTGGGGTTGAAATCCGACCGCAGACAGACCCTGGTATCACAGTTACATCCCGTCTGTGTCAGCACGCATATCACCGTGGTGGCTGAGGCAGCACTGACAGGGGTATGTTTGATATGTGCTGCGCAATGCCCAGGACCTTTGGGAAAAGGCAGGGTGGTGGGGTGGGCAAAGCACTTTTGGGGGCTTGCATAGGAGAAGCCTGCAGACAACCACTCCGAATATTTTTAGTTCCCCCTGGAAAATTTACTTGGGGAATAAGGGCTTACAACCAAACACTTCTCTCGTAAAAGATGGGACTCAGCAAAATGATTCCCTTGAGAAAATCCCACATGGCAGAGAACTTTCTGTGATTTTATGCATGTACTGATATGTTCAGGTGGACCATGATGAGGCACCAGCCCTCTGACACACCCTGAATCAGACAGTGCCAATGGAGACTATGGGCAAAATATCAGCCCACAGTCTCCTAGTAATGTTTTGAAATCGACTTAATCTCTCTTATTTCTTTTTTTCTGGAACTGTGTTTAGAAACATGGTCCAACAACATGTAAGTGACACTTTGTATTATAACCTTTCAGAGACCAAGCGATACAGGATCAGACTAGTGAAAAAGGGAATATACCAGTGATGTTTAACAGATGGAAGCAGGGTCAAAATGGTTTTAAAATATGAGTGTATAGTAATAACTAAAAGGAACATCTGTTTTAAAATGTCTGTGAAGAGATTTAAGATTGAGCGGATGTTTTAGCATGCTATTTGTTAATTAATGTATTAGACAATGCATGCAAAATACTTCAAAACCAGTCTGTTAAAGCAACAAATATAAAACTCCTTAATTTCATCATTTCCAGGGTTTATAAAAGTAGGTCTGAATTTTAGCAGTGTGTTTTCAAAGCTTGCAAATACTAAATGAGGACTCCAGCATGCTAGGCCTAGTACTCACTACAGTGTGCTAAACCCATACTTCGTATACCTTTTATTCAATTCTTTAGATGACTAGAAGAGAGAAAAAATGTATTATTAGTTTTCGGAACCCCAAAAATGTTGAAAAGTTGATCATCTAATAGTTTTTCTACTTTCCACATACATAAAATACACATGGCTATTGACTTGATTTTTTTTTGGAATGTTGCACATTCACACCAGCAGAGAATTTATTTCCTTAGAGATGTTTCACTTCAAAGCTCTGACTCAGCAGGGTACTAGAGTATAAATCTGGTTTTAATTGCCTGAGGAGTCAGTATTCAAAATCTAGGTTTAAAGACTGGAGCATAGTCAAGTGTTTTCTTAAACCCAGGCTTTTAGAGGAAGAAATCATTTGCGTGTTAAGTATAGTTAAATCCCAATTCTGGCTAAAATCTGACTCCTAATATCTTATTACTAGAAGCTGGGTGAGATTTGTACTTAAGGAGTAAGAGTTTGTCCCATGCTCCATGAATCTTCATCTAATGTTTCCTGACATGTGGTCAAAAAAGTTCCTGTCTTTTATGACTTTCAGAAAAGAGCATGGAACCCAGTACACCCCAGAAAAGCATTACAGATTACAAAACTGTCACAATGGTCAGAAAAATAATCTACACTTTTCATGTATCCCAAAATAGCCAATCTATCACAGTATTCACTTGGTTACAGGGTACCATGATATTGTGTGGCTTGGAGCAGAGTAGAAAGACAAATATTGGTCCATCATTTTCTATAGTTTCCAGGGCATATATGGGCTGGGGGCTTGCATTTAGAAACCTGGTTTATTTTGCATGAATGATTAGTCTTTAGACAGAAATTTGACCTTTTTATTTCTGGTATCTCAGGATAGTTTCTCTGCAGCTTCAAAGCTACATGATACCTCCATAACAGGAGATTATTATCCCAGAAAATCCATCCCCTTTGAGACTGCTAATACATTTGTGTAGAGGAGAAAGTACCATGGCTCACTTATGGACAAGTCTTGTAGCACAAGAACAGTATTGGAGGTCCCAGGACCCCCAACTCTCTCCGGATAAAATTTAAGACTACTGACTGTGGACTGTATGAGCTAGGTAGGTCCAGTCCTGCGGATTCGCTGGAGGTGTTTTTTGCGTCCAGAAAGGACCATTATAGACATGCACTTCAAATGCATATCCCTAAGCCTACCCCATTGTCATGGTTTCACCCCAGCTAGCAGCCAAGTACCACAGAGCCCCTCACAGCTTTTCAGTAGTAAACATTTGTCACAGCCTCAGCAACCTGAGTGCCTGTGTCCACTCATTAAAAAAACCCAAAACAACAGCAACAACCAAAACCACCTGACAACCCAGAAACGATTCTACTTTGAATACTTTTCAAAAATTACTGTGTTGTTTATTATTATGCAATATACATATATTATTTTCATACAGTGAAATATCTAAATACTCTAACATTTCTTACTCCTCAGTGACTAATTATTCTAGATAAATTATCAACCTGTTCTTCGTCTCCTCCTTATAAAACAAATCAGAATCATTTTAACAGCATGACATGTTTTTGTCCTCTGCATCATCTTGGCATTTCTCTCTGAGAATTCCTACAACATATGCAAATGATCCAGCAGTTTCAGGGTGGAATAGCTGCACTAGCAGGATGTAGTTGTTTTCAAAAAAAAAAAAGGAAAGGTAAATAACTCCCTGCCAGCCTAGATACAGAAGTCCTTTCCCAACTAGTATCATTGAAACTACAGCATGAAAGCCATTTTTACTTACATTTAGAAAAACAAAGCCATCCACTTCATCCGTTTCTTTTACTGTTGTCTCTAGTGTTTCCTTTGCTGAATCAACAGTTTGCTGAAAATTAACCATCTGCTCATACAGGTATTCCATTTTCATCTTCTTCACTTCCTCAAAGTTCTCTGATTTCTCATCATATTGTGCTACCACTTTCTTAAGCATCTCTTCATTCTGCTTTTCCAATAAGTCTGCATTTTTCTTGCAGTTTTCCTACAAAATAGAAACAGAAGTAAAATGATCTGCAGAATAAAATTACAACATTTAATGAATATACAGAAATTCTCAATTACCCATACATGAGCCATTCGCCAGATTAATTCTGGCATATTGACAATAAGATAATTTTACTTCCACAAGCAAACTCCTCTGTGAGAAACATTGCCAGAGAAATACATTAAAAACAATGGCAGCTTTTTTTTTTTTACTGTTAGTGTTTAAAATTAAACTTTGATATTTAAACACTTAGACAGGAATTCTGACTAAAAAATAGCTAAAAATTCGTACCTACAACTAAAATCAATACAGTTCTCAAGGCTCAAGAACTTGGGCAATCAGAACTTAACATTGGGCAACTAATGTAGATGCTTCACAGAGGACTAAATAAGGACACAGTGTGAGCTTCTTATAGGCATAAACAAAAATAAGGGAACTTTTTCCTTCAGTATTTGACAGTTACATATTTCACTTTGCAATGATGTGCAAAAAAAGCATTTCTTGCTCTAAAGTTAACACCTTCCAGGGGGAGAAGTCAATTTGAGGACCGGAGAAACAGCCCATTTTAGTGGAAGCAATGATGCTACAAAACAAGGCAAACATATATTAGAAGTAACATTGTAGAGGGAAAGAGAGTGTGGTAAAACAGTGGACTTACCTCAACTGAGTTAAATCTCAATTCAATATCACTCACAAACTCTTCAATCTTTATTGACTTTTCTTCAAGTGCTACCAGCAGTTCACTTAACCGATCCTGAAATTTAAAATGTTTCAGTAACTTAGGTTATTTTATAAAGTTTTTACACAGAACTTATTTTAGGTGAATATTTTTCTTTTGCCATGAGCTGCCATTGGAATGATTGCTAAGTAAGTTCAAGTATCACCCTGGCTACAAAGAAAAGCACAGAAAAAGCAACTGGACCAGTCACAGAACTGTTTCCAAACAAACAAACAAACAAACAAAAAGTGAGCTCAGTTCAACAAGATGCTGAGTGTCTGTACAAGCTGTTGACCATTATGAATTCCAATGCAGCTTTGTCAAAGAGCGAGGGTACTCAAACCCACATCAGGGTACTTGAGAGATCCCAGAAAAAGTCCAGAAAAAGGAAGATAACAAAGGTAATTTAGGAGGGTGATTGATTATTCAGTGTCATGGTTTCTTTAATTAGAATTTTAAATATATTTCCTATAAACAGAAATACATCAAAATCACTGGTTGAATTAGAAGTGGAAGCAAAAGCAGTCCAAGGAATAACAGGCATAAGACACAATTCAGGACTTTTTCTTAGTCCTTCTTGACCTTTTATGAATGCAAGCTGTCCATCTGCTCAGGTGCAATTCATAATTTTTAAAAATGCTTAGTTTAATTAGATGATATAAATCTAAAAGGAAGGTTAGCTTCCTTTTGTAACAGCTCTTTTATTGTGGCAAACTGTTACAGCTAGATCTGTAGAAAACAAGCATATGACTTTTCATTAATTATAAATGTCACATTGGACAGTACAATTGAAAGCTCACTTTATAAATATTTAGGGCCAATCGCCAAGATTCAGAGACAAACTTCTGTTTGTCAAGATAACCTATAAAATCTGACAGATGCCATCCATAGCTCTTTTCAATTACTGTGGAGCTATATTCTTACAGTTTTCAGGCAGCAAGCATTTTGCTACCTTAATGTTTCCTCAGTAATTATACAGAAGTAACAAGAAACATACAAATGCAGTCTCAGAGTAACCTAAGCCCTGAGCGTTAGAAATCATGTGAAGTCAAGCCTGTGCTGTGGACAGATTTAATATTGGCTTCATACCCATGCTCCACAGCCAGGGAGTGATATCATGGGATGTTTATTTGCAGCTTGCAACTTGACTTGCTGTAATGCAGGTACATTTGAGGGGTGCCTGGGGTCTGTGACTTTATTACTAGTGGCTAGTTATCACTACTAAGGCAAGTATGAATGGCCATACATAAAAGGCAGGTCTGATGTCATACATTTGAACAGCATGGAGATAGTTTGTAAATCCTGATATTTGAATCTGACTCCTCCTACTTTTAATTTCCCTTTTTTTGTATATGATTGAAAATAAAGATGACATATATACCATCAGTATTCTGGAATTTCAGTGAAAGGACAAAAAATCTATATTTTTGCCAGATGAACATGTGCCAAGGAAGAGACGTCACCTTTCAGGGGGGTGAAAGTAAATATCTGGAATATCTGTACACTTGTACATAAACAAGTCTGGCTTGCTGTTTTCACAAGCAGAACTACACTTTAATGAACAAGAGCTTTCACAGAACTGAAAGCATTTTCACCAGTATTGATGGCAAAGGATGAGATTACTGAAACAGAGGGCATTTTATCTGTATTTTAGAGTGGTACAGCTTAGAGACAGTGGCAAGAAATAGAACCTGGTAAACTCTTACCTGTGCTACAGCTAAGATGTTATTGGCACAGGTCACAGAATGGTTTGGGTTGGAAGGGACCTTAAAGACCACCTAGTTCCTACCCCTGATGCCATGGGCAAGAACACCTTCCACTAGCCCAGTTTGCTCAAAGCCCCACCTAACCTGGCCTGGAACACTTCCAGGGATGGGGCAGCCACAGCTTCTCTGGATAACCTGTTTCTGCATCTCACCACTCTCACACTGAAGAATTTCTTCCTAATGTCTAATCTAAACCTGCTCTCTTTTAGTTTAAAGCCATTACGCCTTGTCCTGTCACTACATGCCCCTGTAAAAAGTCCCTCTCCAGTTTAGGGCCATCTTGCAGATAAGATGAACTGAGCAGAAAATAAGTTAGCATTTCAGCAGAACTGTGTAGTGTAAACTGTGTAACTCATCTAACATCTCCAAGAAACCATCACATGTAAGTGGGACAGGAACACTTTGTGATGATACTGGTCTCCACAAACAGAGGTTTCTGTACCTTGTCAAGTGAAGTGAACTGCTGTTACTCAAGTTTTCTTTTAATAGAAACAACATTCTTCCCATTTCTACCCCCACATATCCAAACAAGAACAAACAAGGCCATTTAAACTTCTGAACAAACAAGAATACCAACTTAGCAAGCCTAGGACTCTGGAAAATACCTCAATTAGATATTCTCCCTTCAAGATCTTTAACAAGTGTTTAGGAATAGTTTTTACTTTACAGATACTGCAGCTTAGTCTCTGGGCTGCTCTCTGAAACCCCTCCGCTTGACAACACAAGAGGACTGGAAAAATTAGCCTCAGTAGCTTTTTTTCCTACCCAAGTTAATTCTTACCTTCATCTTGGTTGCAGCATCATCCAGTGTTGTGACTTCATGGTCTTTATGCTCTCCAAAAAGCTTTTCAATAGCAGATATTGGGCATTTGCAGTGGTAACAGTATGTGTCTACTTGTGATTTCTTAGTTTCTCTTTGTGGGCTCTCAGGTCGAGGAATGTTTGTTGCCAATTTTTCAGGATACATCACCACAAAGCCTGAATCTTCAAGCTCAACAGGTGTTCTTTGTTCTGGCTCATTCACAAATTCGTAACTATCAACAGCATGCTCAAAAGAGTCCCTGTCTTCAAATAATAGCTCCTCATGTGTAAATTGAGATGATATTTCATCTTGCAAAAGTTCTTCTTGCGTAATCACATCATAATCCATGGACTCGGCAAGATCTTCATAAACATCAGGGTGCTGCTCCTCTCCTTGCAAGTCTGGAGTCTCTGTTTGCTGAATGGTAGGGACACAGGAAAGATGTTCCTGAGTATACTGATCATCTACACTGTCTTCAACAGAAGCCCTGACACATGGAATGTGTTTTTCCATTTGAGCAACTGCTGCTGTACCACGGTGCTCTTCCTGCTTTTCTTCCTGCTTATTACCAGCTTCTTTATATGCAGCTCCCTGATAATCCACTGGTTGACTATATGCTTGTTGTCTTGAATGCTCTGGCATCTCCTCAGTTGTTTCTGCAGGTACATTTTCTTCTTCTGTTTGTTCAATGGTATCAGTTCTTGCACCTGAAATAGTTGTTCTGCTTCCAAAAGGAATGGCATGCATTGGTTTACAAATTGTTGCTTGAATGTCACTGTCAACCTGGATTTTGTCTTTCTCCACAACACCCCTTTCTGGCAAAATCTCAGTTTTGAGACACTGAACATCACCAGATCCCTCCTCCTTGTTCTCTGAACTCCAGACCAAAATTCCTCCACTAAAGGACTCATCCTCTGGCATCTGATCCTTTTGAGGCCCTATGGCCTTACTTGGAATTTCATCTTTAAGAATATATTTTTCAAAATATATTCCAGTCCCATCATCTGTGTCTGAATTCCTGCTAGGGAAAGATGCATTAGAATTACCACTTTCCTCATCAGAGGGACTCTCATCCTTTGTCTTTTCTCCTACTGCTTCTGCATAGAGGTCCTTGTATAAAAATGATAGAGCAGGTGGCTCCTCTAGAAGCTCTGGGTTAATTGCAGCAACAGTGGTAGGGAACAAGAGAGATCGTTCTAGCACTCCTTCTTCTGAATCAAAGAGTGGGGTCCCTGGTGATTTTCGTTCATCTTCTACATTTGTAATGCTTTTGCTGCTAGAATCAAGTGATTTCTGCAGAGGTAAAGGTTTAGAAGCATCTGCATAGGACTGCATTGTGCTTTCTCCTTTCATGGTACCATAAAAGACTTCATCCACATCCTCAAGTAAGGAAAACTCTTCCAAAGTATCTACTACCTCAGGGCTTTCTTTAAAAGATTTGGCTTCTTCCATAGGTTCATTGGGTTCTTCTGTCACAGGAGACAATAACATTGGTCTTTCAAAATGTGGCTTAATTGGGGATTTGTCATCAATCAATGTATATTTTTCAAAATAATCCATATCAGCAGTACCATTATTAGGATCCAATACTGCAAAATTATTGTTCTCAGGTATAAGAGGATTTTCTTGTTGTGTTTCTCCAGTTTCCTCAACATCATCCTTTTTGGCCAATTCTGTTAGTTCATAGTTTGCAGTCTTTCCCCACACTGACTCTTCTGAAATTTGTGTGGTTTTTCCAGAATCTAGGGCTCTATGACCATCATCAGCTAATTTTCTTTTAAATGAAGGATTTGTTTCCAAGTATTCTAATTTATCTGGCATGTGTTTGCTTTCTTCTTGATCAACAGAAGAAATATGTGTAGGAGCATGAATATTGAGTATTTCATAACCTTCTGAAATTATATTAAATAGATCCTTTTGTTCAGTAGTCTCCGGAACACTTTGACTGTCTTCTACAGCACCTGCATGTCCAGTTTCTTGCTCTTCTCCTCTCAGGTAATGTTCAGGCACTTCAGACACTTTGCCTACCTCCAGGTGTTGCATTGCTTCCATTTTTTTAGGGTTTACAGTACTAGTTTCATGCTCCAGAACATTATCTGGACCTTGATTATCTCCTATCAGAGATGGTAAATCATAATTTTGTGTTCTGGGAGAAGTGTCTGAGGACTTCTTGTGAGGAAATTCATTTGACACTGATTCAGAAACTCTGTGTCCCTTTTTCTCTATAGTCCCATGAAGTGTAAGTTCTGAGCAACTTCCAGCTGAGAACTGTTTTGATCCAAAATCAGAAGCTACATTTGAAGAAAATTGAATTTCTTGCCTGTCTACATCTGCAGGCATTATTGGACTAATTGAACGAGCTTTCACCTCTTCTACCAGCCAGCTAGCTAGCCCAAAAGATGGAACATCTGGGTTCTGCTTTTCATCAGAACTAGAGCCAGCAGATTTAATCTCTGCTGAAGGAGGACATTCACCAGAATAAAGCTGAGATTTGTGTGTCACAGTTTCATGACCAAGATCTGATGAAATAGCACCCAGATGCTCCAAGGTTGTATTATTTTGGTCTTCAAAATAGAGTTGCATTTCATGTCTATGCTCTCCTTCAGTATAAATGCCTGACACTATGTTTGATTGCTTTCCAAGCATGCCTGCTACATCAAATAAAGATGATGAAATATTTTGTTTCTCTTTATCATCAGTGAAACCCACTGATACTGACTTTCCAGGTTCTGACTTTCCAGGTAATGTATGAAAAGGTACAAATGACTCTAATGCTGCTTGCTGGTCTGCTACAGCAGTCACCTTTGGCTCTGTGGTCACTGACCTTGGCACTGTCCGCTCATTAGATTGCATTTCTTGCTCATCTTGCTCAGTAGTGAATTTAGGGGGACTTCTTAGCTGCTCTGGTGACAAATATTTTGTGTCCAGACAGGATTCTGGCATGTCTTGATCTTGTGTGTGCACTGGAGACACACTCTCCAATGGCACTGTCTTCAAGCTTGCTGTTTCACGCGAACTGAGATGAATTTTTTGTAGTTGTTTTTCTTCATGTGTTGGAATTACATGTTTATACTCAGATTGTATGGACTGGGTAATAAGTGGCTGCATACTTTGCTTCTCTTGTTCAGCAAGGGACCACGTGGGAACCAAATATTCAGAGTCTGTTTTTGAATCAGGTGGAATCTCTTGCTGAGATGTTTCATCACCTGAATAAAATAGAACTGAAGGTTCAGTCTCCAGTTTTGAAGGTACAGTCAAGTACTCCGGACTTTCTAGAGCTTCTGATTTAACTGTAGAATATGATAAATCTGATTTAACTGTAGAATATGATAAATTTGATTGTTCAGATTCTAATTGTGTAGCTGTGTGGAAGTAATGTGGAGTCTGTTCTTTCTCTGCTTCAGGTAAAATTTCATGTTCAGCCTCTGACTTTGCAACCACAGGCAAATGTAGAAGACTCTTTGTATTCTCTGGTTCTTTTCTTGGAAAAAAGGACCCTGACTCAGGCTGGGCCGTTTCTGAGTGCTCTGTTTTACAGCAGGAGTAAGATAAATCTAAATGTTCAGGTGATAGGCCTCTAGTTACTGATGAGGATTTTGGACTTCCTTCTGGGTGTGTTTCAGAGAGAGCATGTGAAGCACCTAAAGGTACAGATGCTGTTTTTTCAGTAAGAGATGAATATGGTTGAATTTTTTCTCTCTCTGCTTCCTCTGTGGAAAATGATAAATCTTGTTGTTCAGTTTCCAGCTGAGCAGTTAGAGATGAAGTAGCCTCAGTGTCTCGCTTCTCAGAATGTCCTGCTCTCAGCGGGGCCATTTCACGCTTTTCTGCTTCAGCAGTAGGACTTAATAAATCTGATAGTTTGAAGTCTGGGTGTGCAGTTCCCTGCTCCTCAGTCCTTGCAAAGGTACGTGATACAGAAGGTGTTTCTGGTTGCTCTGTTACAACATCAGAGTACTGCAAATTAGTACATGGCAGTTCAGGTTGGGCCACATCCCTCTGCTCTATTTCACCCCCGAAACATGGTACCTCTGGGTGCTCCAGCCAGGCAGTCTGTGGTTGCTCTGACTCACCATAGGAGTGCGATAAATCTGGCGGCTTCATTCCATGAGTCTCTGCTTTTCCCAGAGAGTATGACAAATCTGGATGCTTTGATTTCAGTTGTTCTGGTTGCAACTGCTCTAATTTTCCTGTGGAATGTGAAAAATCAGAAGGCATGAACCCTGCTTGTGCAGTGTCCTGTTTTCCTGTTTTGTCAGAGGAATACAAGTCTGGAAATTCCCCTTTCAGTAGGGACCTACTTGGTTGCTCTTCTGTGCCATAAGGACTTGAAAACATCTGTTGTTCCAATTTTAGTTGTACGGTTTCCTCTGGGTGTAATGCGTAGCTCTGCCTCTCCTGCTTGACCTCCATTGGTGCCCTTTGTTTTTCTTCACTCACAGAAGAGGTCAAATCCATGTGCAGTAATTTGTCCATGGTACCCAAGACATCTGAATGTTCAGAGTCTGGTAGGGGAGCCTGTGATGGCTTTGTTTTGCCAAAAGAATACAACAAACTCTGCTCTTTTGACTCTGGCTCTGCTGCTTTATGAGGTTCTGCTGTGCCAACAGAGAGGGACAAATCTGCATATTCTGATTTTGCTTGGGAATTTTGCAGTTCTTCTGTTTTCTCCATAGAGCACTGCAACTCCGGATGTTCTGCCTGCATTCCTGCATCTTCCCATTGCTCTTCTTTGCTGAGAGATGATGAAAAATCACCTCTCTGTTCCTGCTCTTTTGGTTGAATCTTTTCTTGCTGTACTGTGCCAGTGGAATGTAATAAACCTGGATACTCTAAATCCTCTTCAGCAATTTGAGTTTGCTGGGTTTCACCCTCTGAATATGATAAATCCATCGTTTCTGCCTCTGGCTGTATGGTTTCATGGTGTTCTAATCCGCTAACAGATAAGTCTGAACGGTTTGATTTTGCATTTAAAGTTTCTTGTTCTGCTTCACTATCAGAATGTGATAACTCTAAATGTCTCAGTTCTGTCTGTGCTTTCTTAACTTCTGCAGGTTTTTTGAAAGAATGCAAAAAGTGTGGCTTCTCTTCTTGAGCAGTCCATCCTTGCTCAGTTTGGCCAGACCAAGATGATGGAACTGGTTTTCCTGACAGGAGTTGGGTAGTTTCTTGAGGATGTGCTTTATCAGTGGAATACGATAAATCAGGATGC
Source organism: Dendrocincla fuliginosa (assembly GCA_035047845.1). Taxonomy (NCBI): domain Eukaryota; kingdom Metazoa; phylum Chordata; class Aves; order Passeriformes; family Dendrocolaptidae; genus Dendrocincla; species Dendrocincla fuliginosa. The sequence goes on along the minus strand of JAWWMO010000096.1, from coordinate 48,689,914 downwards.
TTTGGCTCTGTTTTTGACATTTGTCTTTGCTCCACTTTTCCTCTATCAGATGATGAATCCAGAGCTTCCTGTTTCTCTTTTGCAGCTTGTGGATGCTCTGCTTTGCTGATGGACTGTCCCTCATTAGGGCACTCCATGGCTACATGCTCCATTCCTTCTTGTCCCACTTCAGCAGCCAGGGGTGTCAGGTCTGTGTGGCCCAGCTCCAGCTGTGCAGGTGGGAGTTGCTCCATTTTGTCGTGACCATACAACACACCTGGCTCTTCCAACCCCAGCTGGATTGTTTCCTGTACTTTTTCAAGGGAACGTGGTAGACCAGGGCGTTCAGGGTTTGGCTGTGCTGTTTGCAGCTCTCCTACTTTGAAAACAGAGTAAAGCAAGTCAGAATGCCCCTGCCCTGGTTCTGCCAATTCTGCTTCTGTTGAACTCATGGAAGGGGAAAAATGTGAAATTTCCTCTTCTGGCTCAACCATTTTCTGTTCCACTTTTCCAAAGGGGTAGGTTTGCTCAATTTCTTGTTGTACTCTTTGTTGCACATTTGTGTTGTCCAGAGAAGATACCACATCAATGGGCTCTGCCTCTAGAGGTGTCATTTCATCATCTGGCCTATCAATGGAAAATGATAAATCTGGTTGTTCCAAGCTCTCCTGGGCATGCTTTAAATGCCCCATTTTACCAGGAGAACGTGGTAACTTTTCTTGCTCTAACTGCTGCTTTGTGGTTTGCTGCTGCTTTTCTCTGCCAACAGAAAGCTTTCTGTGTTTCTGATCCAATGGTCCTGCTTCTTGCTGGTTTCTCTCGTCAGTGGAATGTGACAAATCAGGATCCTTCATTTCCCATGGCGCAATTTCTGGATGTTTTGACTCTATTTGTGCAGCTACTGGAGAAGCTCTTTTTCTGGCCATTTTAGGCAATTCTTGATGTGTAGACTCAAACTTTTGAGTTGCTTGTTCTCTGTCTTTACCAAAGGAAAATGATAAATCTGAATATTTTGAATCCCGTTGTGAAGTTTCTTGCTGGTTTCTTTGGACATCAGAAAACAGCATATTTGGGTATTGAGATTCTGCTTCCATGCTTTCATCTTGTGCTGCTTCATCCAGGGTTTCTGGTGAATCCAAACATTCTGATTGTTTCCCTGTTTCTCCCATGGAGTATGAGAGCTCTGGATGTCCTGACTCCTGCTCCAACATGCTGCCTGGTTTTGATTCACCACTGTCACATGAAAAATCTGGGTGGTCCATCACTACTGCTTCAACTTCTTGTTGCTTTGAATGAAGCTGTAAGGTTGGATTTTTCAACATTTTTTCTTCTTCAGCTTCATAAAAGGAATATGACAAACCTGGATATTCTGAACTCATTTCCATTTCCAGTGGAGCTTCTTTTCCACCGGAAGATGGCAAAAATGTTTGCTCCAGCTCTGGATGTACTGTTTCTTTTTCCTCTGTTTTTCCAGTAAAACAGGGAAGAAATGGTTTCTCTGATTTGTTTTGCATCATTTCCTCCTGCGTTTCTGTACTTACATAAAATGTTTGTTCTGGATACACTGGCTCTGTTTGCATTTCTTCTTGCATTTGTTTTCTGAAAGAATATGGCAAAGATGGATGCACTAACCCTGGTTTTGCTATTTCTTGCTGTGCCAAATTAATTTGGTCTATGACCTGTGGCTCCTCTTTACCCCGGCTTTCTGACAAATCTGGGTACTCTGTTTCAATTAACACAGATTTTTGTTCACCTGTTTCCTGCTGTTTCTCTCTTTGCACTGAATCTTTATGTTCCGTTCTGCCAAAGGAATGTGATATGTCTGGCTTGGACGCATTCAGTGGTGATGTTTCCTGTTGCTGAGTACCAGCAGTGGAACAGGATGAAAAAGACTGTTCCTGCTCCAGTTGTGTAGGTTCCCAGGGCTTTATTCTGTCAGTCAAACGTGACCCCAGAGAACCTGACTCCACCCCTTTTTGCACTTCTTCTCCAGAGACAAAGGAGAAATCCTTGTTTTCTGAAACTAGTTGTACCTTTTCCTGTTGCTCTGCTTCACTAGCAAAACATGATGGCTCTGGACCTTCTAAGTTTCTTTGTACATCTTCTTGTGCTGTTTCTCCCTGGGAATATGTGGAATCAGTTTGTTCCAGCTTTGGTTGTAATATTTGACGCTGTTCTGTCTTGCCAGGAGAATATGTTGACTCTGCCTGTTTTGCCCTCAGCTGTGAGGTGTTATGTTGCTGTTCTTTTCCAGTAGAATATGACCAGGTTGGATGCTCTGGCTGCAGTTGAGTAGTTTCTTCTTGCAGTTGCTTGGCACTGGAACCCAGCTTACCTCCATGCTGTGAATCCTGCTGTACAGGCTGCAGCTGTTCTCCTTTGTCACCAAAATCTGCGTGAAGGGAATTATCTGAATCTGCTTGTGACAATTCTTTGTGCTTTGTTTTATCCGTGGGACATGGTAAATCTGAAAGTTCTGTTTCCAGATACCCAGTTTGATGTTTCTCAGCTCTTCCAGTGGAATCAAATGTATCTGGATGTACCAACTGGAGTTCTGTAGTGTCTTCTTTCTCTGCTTCCTCCACCAAATCAAGCTCTTCTTTTTCTTCATGTTCTCCTTCTTCAGGGAAATAAGACTCTGGCTGTTTCAGTTCAAAATCATCATATGTTTGTTTTTCTGTTTCTTGCCTGGAAGATAAAAACTCCTCATGAACCATTTCCAGCTGTGTATTTTCTGATTCCTCTACCACTTCCTCGGTTAAAGAAGAGTCTGGATGACCCATTTCAAGCTGTGCACTTTCTGGTTCCTCCATTTCTTCCCTGGAAAAAGAAAAGTCTGGATGCTTCATCTCCAGCTGTGCACTCTCTGATTTTGTTTCTTTCTTGGAAAAAAAATCTTGATGTTCTGCATCCAGTTGTGAACTCCCTGATTTCTCCATTTCTTTTGTGGAAAAAAGTAATTCTGGATACTCTGTCTCCTGTACTGTCCTCTCATATTCCTCTGTTTCTTCCCTGGAATAAGACAATTCTGTATGTTCTGTCTCCAGCTGTGCACTTTCTGGATCCTCCATTTCTTCCCTGGAAAAAGAAAAGTCTGGATGCTCCATCTCCAGTTGTGAACTCCCTGATTTCTCTGTTTCTTTTGTGGAAAAAAGCAGTTCTGGATATTCTGTCTCTGGTACTGCACTATCAGATTCCTCTGTTTCTTCTCTAGAATGTGAGAAATCCGTATGTTCTGTCTCTAGCTGTGCACTTTCTGGTTCCTCCATTTCTTCCCTGGAAAAAGAAAAGTCTGGATGCTCCATCTCCATCTCTGCACCCTCCAATTCCTCTGTTTCTTCCTTTGAAGAAGAAAAGTCCAGATGTTCTATCTCCATCTGTGTTGTCTCTAATCCCTCAGTTTCTTTGCTGGAATATGAGAAATCTGGGTGTTCCATCTCCATTTGTGCACTTTCTGCTTGTTTGGTTTTTTCAACAGAAAAACCAGAGTGATCAAAATCTCCTGCTTTATTTATAGCTGAAGTTTTCTGAGTTTCTTCTGTTCCTGTTTGAATAGGATATGACATGCCAAAATATTTAGAATCTATATTTTCAGGAACTGGTAGATTTAGTTTAAGCCCTTGTTCATCTCTTTCCTGAAGGGAGGAGGAAAAGGCCTGTTCAGACTTTGTTTCATTCTCCAAATGAACATTTTGAGTCTCTGAGAGTGGGGTCTTTTGCCTTTCTTTACTTTCAGCAGAATACATTAGACTTGAAGTCTCAGATTCTGACAGTACAGTTGTTGATGAGGGACTCTTGGTTTCTTGCTGCTCTGTTTCACCTCCGGAATATGGTAAAAGCACATGTTCAGACTCAGACTGTGCAGTTTCTGATGACTGAGGAATAATATCTTCCTGTTCTGTTTCAGTTAGAGTGGAATATTTAGATTTAGCTGATGGAGCACTAGATAAGGAAGGCTTCTGTGCTTTCCTCTCAGGATGTTCTGACATGGATGTTGCAGGCAAAATATGCTGGGTACTTCTCTCTAATTGATCAATAGAATCTGCTGAAACAGACTGTGGTGCAGAATTTGCCTGAAATTCCTGGTTCTTCAGTTCATCCAGATGATCTGATGCTGTCAGCAGTGATTGGTCTGGCTTCTTGTTTGCATATTCAGCTGAGGGAAGATGCACTTGTTTCTTATCAGGCTCTAATGACGTGGAGGTTGTTGGCTCTGTTACTGATGTTTTGATTGCAGGTGAATAACTTTGCTGCTTCGTGGCTTCTTCAGGAGGGCAGGACTTCAGTGACTGTCCTGATACCTGATTTGGAGTCTCTAGAAGAGGTTGTCTGTCTTTTGTTTCTTCATGTTGAAGAGTTGCTTCTTTCATTTTAATAAGTTCAATATTTTCAGATGAAACATCATCTTTCTTAGTAAGCTGTTTTTCAAGAGGTGGTGTTGGTGAAGAAAAGCTTTGATCTGTGTGTGCTAAGAGTTGTTCTCTTTGCTTCCTTCTTCTCTCTGATGGTGTTTCGAGAATTCTACTTCTTGCTCCCTGGAAAGGTTTTGGACGTGTTGCTTCTGAGTGTGAATTGAACTTCATCAATCTATCTTTTACTGATGTTTCAAAGAACTGTTCAGAGTCTCCTGAAACTGAGCTACTTCTTCGTACTTTGATTTTCTCTGATGTTTCAGGGGCTGGCCCAGTCCCTCCAAAAATGGAGTTGAACAGCTGGATTCTAGCTTGTACTGGTCCTCCAAGGATTGGACCAACTTTTCTCAGTCTGCTCTCCCTAAATATTGATGGTATCGGAGCTCGTTTTACTGGCTCTTCTATGATGTTCTCTAAGTTTTCTTTGTTGTCCAACATTTCTTCATCTGTGTCTTGTGCTTCCACCTGCTCAACATTCAACATGGAGGCCTGCACATCTCCTAGAACAGTTCTTGGTTCTTGTCTCTGCATTCCAGAAGAGTCACGTTTTTTATTGCCCTGGCCTCCCTTCAGGCTTGTAGCCATTGGTACCCTGCTTGAAGATTTGCGTGTCCTTTTCCGAACAATCTTACCTTCATCCATAATAAAGATGACTTTTCCTGGAGGAGAACCTACTGGTGAACTTTCCATACTGTAAAGGTCAGAAGTTGTACTAGTTTCTGAGGTCCAGGGAGTAGAACATCTGCTTGAGCTGGTTTCCCAGGTTATTCCACTGTCTTCACTTTGACATGTTACCATAGAAAAGGAGGGGTTAGTCATGATGTACTGAAGCTTGGGTTTCACATCCTCATTTTGGATAAGGTCTTTTAAACTATATAAAAAAAGAACAAAAGGAAAAAAGAAAGCTATTAAAAACACACAACAAATCAAATTATTGCAGTAAAACCTGATTTTTTTCATTACAGGAAATATACTTTTTGGAGTTGTAAAAGTACTGCACAAGCATAAATTTTACAAAGTACAAGCATAAGAAAAGTCCTGTTTCATCTGACAAATATATTTTAGGTATATTTTTGTAAAACTGCATGTTGTAATGTTAGTTCAATGAAGGGGAGGTGTTTAAATGCTCTTGACAATGCAGGAAAAACAGTCTTTGATCTGACCTTGTTTTGCCAGTGTGAGATTGAGCTGATTCTGCAGCTGATCTCCAGTGTGTATTTATTTCACAGTATAAATTAAACCTTGCATCAAACACGTAGAAGATACTGTCAGTGTTTTAATAGCACCACACTTGTTTTGCACAAGTGTGAATGATTATAAAATGCTCAAAGGACAGTCCACTGGTTTGTTGCTGTCTTCTCATGTTTCATCCCCTAAGCACTCTATGTATTTAACAAAGTAATTTAGAATACATTCAAGAGCAGAAATACACTAAGCCCTCCCCGAATGAAATAACCATGTTTCATAAAGTTAGCTTTAAACCTATCAATGTATAATCTGTAATATGCTGCAATCAAATCTCTCAGTTAAAAAAGAAGGCTGGGAAATGTCTTTCTGGGAAGCTTCAGAAAGGAAAACCGTCTTCAAAATTAGACTGTAAGGACTAGAAAAAGCAATTAAAAGAGATAACGTGG
>JAWWMO010000096.1:48642876-48661212 GCA_035047845.1 Dendrocincla fuliginosa | reverse complement strand
GAAAGAGTGGTCAGGCATTGGAATATGTTGCCCTGGGAAGTGGTGGAGTCACCACCTCTGAAATTGCTCAAGAGGTGTCTGCATGAGACACTTTGGGAATATAGTGTAGGAGTGTTTATGGTGATGCTGAGTTGATGATTGGAGTAGATGATCTTGTAGGTCTCTTCCAACCTTGACGAGTTTGTAAACCAGGGAACTACTCTATCAATCACCAACAATTTATCACCATATGTCCTGACTAAATGGGGCTTGGAAATAGATGGGTAATGTGCTGCCAGTTACACTGGTGTTACGTACACCTGATGTGATCTCCTGACTGAATCAATCTTTTGACATAATACAAAGACAGAGGAGCCAGGCTGGGTACATCAACCACTTGCAGAAAATTTGTAAATATCAACTGTAAATTCAAATACCATCTATAATTCATCAGTTAAATTTAGAAGAGCTCTGTGCTCCCTAGGCCACAGATCAGCTGCTGTAACTCCATTAAGTCAGTGGTGCTAAAAGAGATGAAAATCTGTGACTAATTCTACAAATTATCTCAGATGCAAATCATAATTAAAACCACTTATGAAAGTCAGTTGTTTGATAACTGTACTTACACAAAACACATGCATTATTCTTCTATTTAAAAATATCAACAGGGTTTAGAATACCTCAGTGTGTGTACTTAGACTTCTCTTGATATATTCTTCAGAAAATTAGTACAGATGATGATCATTTCCAGCATTCAATGCAAACTAAAGCTTTCATTCTAATCATCACCCTTTCCCTCTTTAGTTCCCATAGTAGACTACTTTTATGAGAATTACAGATATTGTGAAGCATTAAATACTTTCCTATCATAACTTTTAATAGAGGACCATCACTAGAGGCTTCATTCAGATGAACTGCTCAAAAAAGAAGAAACATACATAAAAAACCCCCACAAAACCTTAAACTGCGGCTTGAGAACACTGGTTGCAAGCAGAAGCTGACAGTTAACTCATCTGCTTTTTCTAAAAGCTTTATTTAGAATTCAGTGATCCAGGCCAGTGGGAGGAAAAAAAAAGAAAAGAAAGAAGAAGAAATCAGGCAAAAAAGTATTTGATCTGCATTTGGTTTAGCCAGGCAGTACTGTTTCACTTGAAACACAAATTCTTCTCTTGAATTCTCTTTTCTCTAGGTTATACTTGATTACTCCACAAAAAATAAATCCATTTATAATACACCAGTTAAGCAAAAAGCAACAAAAAGTTGACATTTATAGATATTTACACTTGTAAACAACTATTTTATCTGATAGTCTCACTAAACCTGTGTTGGCACCAAAATCTTGCTGAATGAGAAATTAACTAACAACAGCTAATTATTTGTGTGTCAATTTTTAAAACTCTGGCTTGCATACAACAACTTCATTGTTACCAACATTATGCAAATATTCTCTGCATATAGATTTTCAATCCATAAGTTAACAATGGCTATTTAAACAGCTATTTCAATTATGAGTTATTTCTGTTGTAATTGCCTTCATTAGATACGAGATCTTCACGGGGAAGGCAAGTACTTGAAAGACAGACTATGAAATTCCAGGTGTGTGTATGCCAACACTATAAATCGAATAAAAAGCTTACCTTTTCTAGAGCATTCTTGCAAATCAAAGCCACTTGTATAAACACACTAAGATGGCTACAGATTGCAAGCATACTTAATTCAGTATAGTATTAAAAATGATCCCTTTATTACCTGACCAACTCGACCCTGAAGAGCTGCCAGCAACTGCTCACTGTAACTTTATATTTTGTCATGAAAATGTAAGCATTTTTTTCTCATGTCCACCAAATAAAACTTAAATCGGTGAATGATCTTAAACAACTGCTATATAACTTCCGACAATAAATTTAAGAGAAGTGGTCACAAAGGACAATCTCTAGGTTTCCTAGCAGTATATTGAGCAGTATATTGAGGGGAGCAAGGCCTTGCTTCAAGGTCTCAATTTGGAAAGAGACAGCCAAGTGAAAACCTGCTGCCTTCACTCACAGCTGCAGAAATGAAATCAGACACCTCCTTTGGATGGGCTGGTAAACATGGACCAGTTTCCAGATACTTTCGTTGCAGAACATCTACATACATTTTTTTACTTTATCACATTCACTGCATAATCAGGAGACCTTTGACAATTTTAAATACTTGAAGTTAAAATGGAGTCATAAGCATACTTTTAGGCAGCTGTATCGTAAGGAACATGCAGACTTGTATTCTTATGGCAAGATAATTATACAAGCATAAAGGCAAAACGAGCTTTGTAGTGTGTAGCATGTTATTCCAATGTATGCAGGAATTTCCAAATCACATTTCTTTGGGTATAGGAATGAAAGGATATAAGTTACTTCTTACGGACACACTGAAAACTGTAGAGTAGGACTGTGGAAAGGGCACTGTATAAATACATGGCAATAAGCAATTTTCTGAAACATCTTATAGTCTAAATGAACAAGGCATGTTAAAAGCATAAGGGAAAAAAAATCCCACAGCACAAGAAGAACTAATTCATGGCTGCACAGCATGAAGTGCCTGTTTCTTCCTTTGCCATATTCTTCGGGTCCATCCTGCCTTTAAGTATTACGCAATACACTAAGTAAAATAAACCACAGGTTTTAAATGAAATGCCTGATGGCGTTTGCTGGAGGGAGGGAGAAGTTTAAAACAATGTATGTCCATCTTCTTTTACCTTCCTGACCAGTACATGTAAAATAGATGAGTAGTTAAGCACCCGAGGCAGGTGGCCTCAGTGACTCATTCTGTTCAAAATTATGATCTTCACACGTGATCTGATCATTCTTGATTGAACACTATTCATTCAGCAAAACAGTTCTTGTGTATCAAACCCAATATTGCATCCTACTCCACAGATAGTAATCTACAGAAGTCACTTCTACGAATACTGAAGTAGCATTTTCTTTAGTAATCTTTTCATCAAACGCCTTACAGTCCAATAGTGAAAGTTCACTGGCCTAGCACAGATCATTTAAGTATGGCTCAATTTAACAGTCACAGTATCCAAAACATAACCTCAAAATTTCAGTGCATAAAAACACTAGTAAGTGGTTCACAGGGAAAGCAAACACTGAAAAATTACTGATTACAGCAATGAAAATATTCAACATATTCTGGAGTAAAATACTAGTTTTTTATGAAAGGCAGAACTAAGAGAGCCCTATGTTATCTATATTCACAAGCTGAATCTGAGTCAGCAGTGCCCTGGCGGCCTGGAGGACCAACCCAGTCCTGGGGGGGCATCAGGCAAAGCATCGCCAGCCTGTAGAGGTAGGGGACTGTCCCGCTCTGCTCTGCATTGGGGCAGCCTCACCTTGAATGTTGTGTACAGTTTTGGGCAGAATGTATGATACCAAGCTACTAGGGAGCTTCCAAAAGAGGGCTATGAGGACAGTGAAGGGTCTAGAGGGGAAGCCAAATGAGTGGTTGAGGTTTCTTGGCCTGTTTGGCCTGGAGGAGACTGAGGGGAAACCTCACTGGGGTCTTCAACATCCTCACAAGGGGCAGTGGAGGGGCAGATTCTTAGCTCTTCATTCTCACAACCAGTGACGGAACTCGAGGTAATGGCATGAAGCTGAGTCAGGGGAAGTTTAGTTTAGATATGACGAAAAAGTTCTTCACCCAGCGGGCAGTTGGGTGGAACAGGCTCCCCAGAGAAGTGGTCAGCAGTGCCAAGCCTGACAGAGTTCAAGAAACATTTGGACAACACTCTCAGGCACCCAGTGTGATTTCTTGGGACGTCCTGCGTAGGGCCAGGAGTTGGACTCTGTGATCATGATGAGTCCTTCCAACTCAGCACATTCTATGGTTCTATGTATTTAACTCTTATCCTCATTCTCACCTGTACTGTTGTTTCCATCAGCAACTTCAAAGTGAAGATAACAGATCCTGTGCCTAGCATGACACTGTACTTTTGTTCTCACTGGACTGCTATCTCACACACAAAAAACTTTTTAAGTGTCATGATCATGTTCCTCCCTATAGGCATTAATTCATCTTCTCCAGGCAATTACCAGGTTTTATAAAACTATATGAAAATCTACTACCTTCAAGATACCAACCCTATTCCTTCCAAACAGGATTTACAGTTGTCAAGATGGGCAATTAAACAGCACACCTGACTAAGCTTTATTTCTGCCGCACAAAGAGTTAAAAAAAACACAAATTGTTGCATTTGGTGCATTATTTCCTCAAACGATTTCTCAGCTATGTAACATTTTCAACACATGAATTCTAATGGCTATTTTTACAGAGCTTAGGGTGAGGGATGTTTTGGGGTTTCCTGTTTTTGGTTTGGTTTGGGGTTTTTTGTTTTGGTTTGCTTTTTAGTTTTACTAGAATATCATCAGTAAAACATTAAGTACTTAACAGATACCGCACACTGAAAAACCAAGCCAGATATTCTTCCTTTTTTCAATAGATTTTAAAAACATTTTCTTCCTTTGACATCAGCAACTATTCTAACTTCACTGTGTACTTTCTCAAGCTTTGTTTTAACCAGAAGTTCCCCTGTGTGATTAATTTAGGTAACATTTTTCCTGATTTATGAACATCACAAAAATTAATATTTATGGATTAATGCAAGTACTGATGTTAGAGAAGTCTTCATATATCCCAGTATATCCTATCTAATATCAGAAAAAAATAAAGTCTTTCTGGACCAGCCACCAACTAGGAGGAAATCTGTTTTTGACTATCTTCATAAGTGCCAAAACCAGAAGAGCCAAATCAGGCATTTTTTCTGCATTTAGACAAGACCATGTCTGCTATTTGCCCAGGTAGACCAGAAAATTTCTCCTTCTTGAGAAATGTATTTACTTTCATATGTTAACAAGATTAACAGATCGTTGTACAGTCAAATAGTGTATTGTAATAGTGTAACGATTCATCTAGTGTCCAATATAAATTAGGAAACTGAGGTTATCCTCCAGCCGTGTCCTCTCATTTGCCTCTTTACCGAACATCACCTAGCTGAAAAGACAGGTACTGAGGAGAAAAATGTATGACAAAAGACCATTCTCTTACGTGAAAATCTCTGAGAGTCAGGCTTAAGCATGCACACAGTGCAGTTTATGAATCACTACAGGCCATAGAGATTGGGCTTACATATTCCACATGTGACGTACGCTCCAACAATATTTTAAGGATTTAATGACTTTCCACCTCTTATATTAAAAAAAAATATGAACACTTCAAAAATTATGAGTATCCAGCAATTGTACATTTTATTCTCCCTCCAGGAAACGGAGATGATGCACATACACAGAACAGCAACATGTACAAACCCAGGGGCTCAGAAATAAGCTCTTAGGAAGACCTTCAAGCTTATTGAAATACAACCACTTGCTATTTCATGTAGACAAGCATTTTTTCTAAGAAATTCAAAAACATATGAGTGACAGTTTGGCAAAACAGTTGCACCCTACAGCTTTCTCAGATGCCCTCATAACTTTAGCTTCTTCTCTTCTATAAGAAGTCCAGATGCCCAAACTGAACTCAGATTCTAGCAAACCAACAACGTTAGTGAACCAATTATACAAGGGAGAACTCTTCACTCAGTGTGGCCTACATAGATGTGTATTCTAGCCAAATAAGGAGCCACCTGGCCAGTTACCTCTGTTGACTAAGGACGATAAAAGCCAAGTGAAGCTATTAAGATTCAAATAATTCATATCACAGTCAATATGTCAAATGACAACCAAGTAGAACAGATCTTTCTCACTCACGGAGAGGTAGCTTTAGAATAGTGTAATATAACAAAATGCAGCAATTTTTAAAGGACAAAGCTCTGTACTTTTGGCAGCTATTTTACAGGACAAAAATGCCTGGCTAAATAGAAGATGTCGGATACTTTACTGCCATTCCTGTTGTCATTTAGCATTTTCGTCTCGGTCAATTACCACTCCTGTATTACTGCTATTCTTTCTCTTCAAGGATTAGAAAGTGCTTCTATATTGAATAGAAGCAATCAAAGTTTTGTATATTCTAAACCATTAAGATGAGCTTATTACTTACTCAAATTCTGTGGCATAATATTTGAAGAAGCCTATTAGTAAATCTCCAAGGCTTGATCCATTTTTTGAGATGTAAGGAGGAATGGTATATGGAGCTTGATGAACAAGATGCAACTGCATAGTAGGATCAAAACATTCCTGTCAAAAAAAAAAAAATCAGAGTGTATATGTATACTCACATATAGAGACTTAAACTAAATGCATAGATTTTTCCCAATAAGAAAGCTGCCTAACATTTGCTTATTAGAAGTTCAAGGACAACTTATAAGCCAATGACTATTTCTCTTCTGCTCCTCTCTTGAATACTAGTTACTCCCTCTGAACTCAGGTAAAATCATCTTGCACAGGAGTGTGTGAGACTATCCCTTGAGTTCTGTTTACTAAAGAATTTTAACATGGGAGAGTCTTCGAACTGGACTTGCATCTAAAACCACAAGAGCAGAAACTGAGTAGTAGCCTGCACTGAGCAGGCTAGAGTTGAACTGAGGTAAGGTAGGTGAAACTGACGTACCCATTGTCAATTTCTGATACCTGTGGTACAGAAACAATCCAAAAGACAGGTCTGACTCTTCTCCCACAGCATAGAGTTTAAATTGCATATGAAACCCACTGGCTATAAAATGAACCTGCATTCTCCCACGTAAGGAGTTCAAAGACTGCAGCAGCACCTCCTCTAGCTAAGCTATTTGAATGAATAAAACAGACCCCAACGGTGAAGTTATACAAAAACCCTGAATACTCAGAATGCAGTCCTTCAGCAGAAGCATGCTTTTCTTCAGAGAAAAGGGAGCGGGTGTGATGGGGATAAGAAAAGGTCAGATTTGCTATGAAAAGAACCCACTACTGTCAGCTTAAACAGGAATCTATACAAGGCTAAATTAACATGGGTTTAGATCTGCTCTACCATTTCAGTGTCCATTGCATCCTTTAGGTTCTCATGATAGACTGGAGTACACAGAGGAAAACATACCTTCTCTCACTAGAGAAACAATTTTTATAACCTGGTAATACCAGGTTTTGACACCATTTTACAGCAATGTTGTGTATTTTACTGAAAATTAACCCAAGATACGCAAGAGCATGCTTTACATTCACATAATGAAACACATTTATGTAAATTTAGGGACCTATTCACTCATTACTGTATCTCCCCTCTCCTTCCATTCACTCTTTATTTTATAGAGTAGTATCAGGCATGACTCAAACTTCGTAGTATTAGAATAGCACTAGGAGTACTACACACTGTAATGCTATTTCCGTGTCCACAGCTGGCAGCTCTTCCTCTGAGAAAAGGGTGATTAGTGATCAAACCAGTAGGACTGAAAAGTTTAGGACTTCTGTCCTCTTCTGCCAATTCTAGCAAAACTTCCTGGAACCTTGTGCAATATCTTTTCAGGAAAAAAGCCATTCTTCTAGAGATGAAAAAATTTCAAGTCTTGATCTCACATTATAGTTAGCAAACCTCAGAATTTAACAGCTCATAATTCACAACAAAACACCACAACAATGGAAACAGACAGACATAAAAAGCTGATATGTAGCACACAAAGATCTAAAGAGCGAACAGTGGTTCTTACATCACACAGTATCTACTTTTAACCCTAGTTAAATCAGTTAATTTAATCAGAAAGGAACTATAGAGAAAGTTACTCCTTGCCCATTTCCACAGAGAGCTATAGACAAGTCACAATAACTGAATTTAGAATTAGCAGTATACCAGCTCAAGGAGAACATACAAGGGAGGAGGGGAAAGGAAGAAGAACAAGGGCTGCTGATCTCCAAAAAATACAAAACAGAAATGCAATGGAATTACTGAAACAGGTGTCTACCAACACTAGTAAGTAAATGCTGGGAGGCAGCATATATTTTTGAAAAGCAGTACAAGATTAATTTTTTTAAGCTTTGAATATTTAAATGCCTGAGAACTTCTCAACTGCAAGAAAATTCTGCCACCACAGTGAGGTTGGCATCCTGAGCAGCTAAAAAGTTAGAGTTTGGGATATTCTTCATAAAACCAAAAAAGCTATTTTCTTATTGGCAGGCAATAAGATTTCAAACAAATCAAAGTTTTCCTTATGAAGTAAGCCATATGCCTTCAAAAAATACAAGCAAATTATTCTTACAAGTGCTCTAGTAATAACACAGATTACAGTCTATAGCAGCTAATTATTAAAACCCCCAACCACCTAGTTCTATAAATAATTCCCATTTCCACTTGGTTGAGTGATTATATCCCTAAGAAAATTACTCTTAAAAGGGCAACTAAGTATTGCAAAAGATAAGACACAACTGAAATTACTTTTCTTAAAGAAAATAAGATTTTTAAACACTAACTATATGAAAGTATTAATCACATCCTTGTGATACTGCTAGTAAATTTATTTTTTAAGCACTGTCAGTTGCTGAACACCACAGGCAAAAAACAGCCTTTCATCTTTCTGAAATACAGGACTTTTTTTATAGAAGTTGCTATTACCACATTAGAAAGTTTTACATGTAAAACAAAACTAGTTATTACTTAAAACTGAATATATGTAAGATTTAATGAAAACTTCTGTCAAGATATACCAACATTCAATATATCAATAACCAACAATGTAATTTGCTTATGATAATTTCTCCACAAAGCAGTCACTCAGGAGTTCAGAGAGCAAGAGGTCAGACCAGCCACACGATACCTAGACTCATTTTTCTGCTTTGCCACAGACAACTCATGAAAATTCACTAGCCTCAACTCACCTCCATTCAGCTGTTGTGAAACAGGGATAACAATATTTTCCTTCCTGCTGGAGGGACTCAGGGAATAACTAGATAAACATAACAAGGTACAACTTACAGATTCTGCACAAAAAGAAGGTTGCTAAAAAAACAAAATCACAAAGCATCCTTCAAATTACCTTAGTTTCAAGGAGGCAATCCCGTAAGTTTTCCCTTCTTAACTTGCACTAGAGGGCAAAAAATCCGGCTTCTATTAAAATTAGTCCCTAATTCACTTATTGTTGCTTTGCCTCAAGCTGCCTTAAGAGATGGACAGGAAATTCATGATCTGACTGATCCAATACAAATGAGCTATTCCTTATTTCAAGACATCCCAGTATAAGGGACTCCAAAGTTTTTTTCCTTTTTTTGCTTTATCTCTGATCTTTAGCCTGATTTCTCAAGAAACACCAGTATTCAGCAACATGCTTCATGTTCAAGCTACATAATGTTTACAAGTGTGCTCATTCCACCTTACACACGGGAAAGGAACTCAAGTGAACATAAAAATGTTACATTTGAGTATCTTGACGTATAGTCAGATTAACTCTGAATGAATGGATTCAAAAAAGTTTACAGTTGTAACATCAGCATAGTGTCTTGTCATTTTTGTATATTCACACACATAAAATACCATTCTCGTCTTAGAAATGAATATTCAAATCATGCTTTTACTTTCAAAAAGTGCAAATCAACACATAAAGCAAATTGTGTCTGTCCAAGGACTGACTTCTACAATGAGCACCATCCTACCTTCTACTTCACCTTCTGTGAGTTATGACAACAAGCTGGGGCAGCAATGACAAAAATGTGCTCATGCTAGAGTTCACAACGCTCAGTATCCAGAGCACTCATGGAGACCCACGTCCATCTTAATTTAAGGTAATACCCTTGAGGTTGCTTGAACACTGGAGACTCAAGCACAAGTTTCCTTTTGACTGCCAGTGGCAGCAATGTGAACCAGCCACAATGCCCTAAGCCATAAAAGGTTCTCTAGAGCTCACCTGTAAAGTCCTTAATCGGAGGCAAGTTCTACACAGACTTCAGAACTGATCAGCACACTTTGTGGGCTTACTATTGCCTATCTGATATGTATAGGGGGACAGGAAGCCCCGGAATACAACCTGACATCTGATATGGTCCAACACTCCCTCTAAACTAGAGGTTGCAAAACATATCAACTTGGTACCAGCTGGAGACTTCCCCATAGCAACAGAAGGCACTAGTGGGCAAACTTGGTGGGTTTCCAGGACTTCTCACCCCTTCATATTTGCAGTAGGGATATTCCGAAACAAAACATCTGCCTTTTGTTTCCTCCACAGTGAAACCATGTCTCTCTTATACATTATCCATATACATATATGGATTGAAAAGTCAGTAATGTTTTAAATGTTGTCAAAATCATAGAAAGACTTTTTGTATACTTGCACTGAAGCACCCTTCTCCCAGTGCCTCCTAACTGGAATTTGGACTGTGACTGGAAACTTGAGATAAGACTATTGTCTAATCATCTCATGTCTGAAGAGAAGTAAACATGGCTCAGCGGGTGGTGGAGGAGAAGGGTTTTGGGTGTATGGTGGTGAAATCTCTCCACACCAAACCAAAGGAGTAAAATCCCTGCGCTGGGAAGACCACCTACACATGGGACATTCATATGAGAGGCAGCTGAAAAGGGTCATAAACCATCAAAGACCCCCAAAGTGCCCCCCAGACTCACTCCTGAGGCCTTCCACCACTAAAGGACTGCACATGATCCAAATGAGGCAACAAATCCAGACCCTGTCACAAGAGACTGCAAAGCCTCCCCCCCCACCCCAGGGGAGGTGCTTGGCATCTCCTGAACATATATTAATCCATTAGAGTCTATGTTTTGTGGGACTCTCGCCACCAAGAAGACCAGAAAAGCCGGACACCACTGGGTTCCACTTTTTCTATTTTAATATTTGTCACTTTCTTTCCCCCCCCTTCTTTTTCCTATTTCTTTTTATCTCTCTTTCTCTGCTTCACATTTACCATTAAATAAAACCCATAGTATCAACTTTGGCATCTGGTCTCCTTTGTACCTTAATTTGGACAGAGGCATTTCTAGTAAATTTAATAACCGGATCATAACATATGCTACCAACAATTTAATACCAACAGTCTCCTTCAGAGCACAAGTGTTTCCAGGCTGCAGATTTGATTTTGAAAATATGCAGGTAGGTGTATGTAGGGGAGATGTACTGTTTGCATGTAGTATGGAGACACAGCTTTGACCAACTACAATGACAAGAAAACATATGGTTTCTTTTGGTACTGACATTTGCCTATGCTTTGAAATTATTACTGCAAGCTACAAGACCAAAATTGTTTTTCTCTCTTTTTCATTTTAAATTTCTTTGAAATATCAGTAGTCAGAAATTTTAACTGTCACTTTCAATTTTTAAACACTTAATTACATTCCTAATGGAAATGGTAGACCAAAAATATATTTGCAAATTTGGGTTTATAGTAAGCATGTATAAAATATTCTTTTGTTAGCAATCCTAGAATATTTAGTCTATTCTCCAAAGGTAAGATAACTAACAAGAATAACAAAATAAAAATAAACATCTACATCAGAACAGGGTAAAAAGGCAATTCTTTCAGCTGTATTCTAAAAACACAGGTAATTTACTATTTTCACACAACACAAGATAAAACCTTGCTCTTAGAACAAATTTATTAGGTTTTTCAAGTTATGGTATTGTATACTTTACTCATACAAGGCATTAATGTTTGTATAGTGCTCTGAAGGCCTTTACACAGTGAAAATGCTACAAATATAAATATTTACATTGTAATTATAGAGGTGTCAACATTAACCAATCCTTAACAGGTTTCTTTAAACAACATGCTACACAAAGCTTAGAATACCACAGAATATGAGCTTTTAGGAAGCATAATTGGCCAATTTAGCAATACAAAAAGTCACCGGATAAAGCTAAGTGTACAAGAAATGAAATACAACTTCAAATGCTCTTCAACACTTATAGGAAGAAATCAGAAGGTATGTAGTACTGTAAAAAAAGTCAGAGGAAAAGATAAAGACCTTAAAGACCTTAGCACAGGTATGCCTAAGCAGATTCACAATACAGAAATAAAGATGCGGTGTATTATCACTCAACAATTTCTTCTGCTTCTTGATTATCCTAATTACCCAAAATGGCCTACACCACAGTATTTTCTCCCTGATGTACAGCATCATTAAATATTTCCATTTCAGCATTACAGGAAATACATGCAAAAGACAGAATGGCTTTCAGATACTACCTCAGCACAATTGTCAGCAACAGATAAAAAGCCAGAGACAGGGACACCAAACTATGTGAACTATAAATAAATAAAAAAAAAAAATTAAAAAGCAACACATGAGAGGAAAAGTAAGGAGGAAGGAACCGAGGAACTTCTGTAAATAACTTATAGCATAAAACTATTCATCAATGGAGCTTTTGTCCACAGGCAAGTATTTAGGAGCGTAGATCTTACTTCTGGATAATCTTCCTTAGACTAAATCTCATTAATAACAGTTTAATTCTAGAGGGATCAAAGCATACTGATTTAAAGAGTTCTCAAAGTGAACAGAGTATGATCTGGATATAACAGTAAAGTCCCAAAAAGGTGTTTTCTTGTTGGACTGAAGCCAAATTTTTTTATGTCTCAAAAGTTTCCTTAGTAGATACGTATCACTCACTCGGCACACAGAAATATCAATCAACTCAACACCTGTGGGAGGGTATGGAATTCTGAAATACCAGAGTTGGATGAAGAAACCACTACTTAACATATTAAGAAATAGGAACCAGAAAGTTAGAGCTGACACAGAATATTTTCAGGCCAGCATAAAGAGAATTAGGTCAGTGGTTTTCATTAGCACTTGTTTCTGCGTGGGAAAACCTCTCATACATAAAAGAATTTTCATTAGAGAAATTATCAAAAGCAGCAAATAACCTCTTTTACACTTATGTTTAGCAGATCAATGACCTGATTTACCCACTATGCTCAATCCATTAGAGATAGTTAAGAACTGAAATATTTAGACAAGTAGGGTCATACACATATATTATGTAGTAAAATCATAAGAAACACTTACTGGGTAATTTTTTTGGAGGGATGGAAGGATGGGCTCAGGTAGGGCTATAAAAAAAAAAAAGTTTAAAGTTTCTGTGATTCATGTAATTCACAGGAAGCAATATCATATCAACTACACCAGAGGGTTGAATTGAAATTCTGTCTAAAAACATCTATCAAGAACTTCACTTTCATTCATTTTTTAAAATAAAGGTTATTCAGCAAACACTTATTACTATATTTCCTACTATATATTACTATGACAAGTTTACTCAGCTACAAGAAGCTGTTATCAAGATACTACTATATGCAGAAGGCATGAAAAATTCTCAGCAGCTGGGTACAACTTAATTTCTAAAATTTATATTAATTCATGGCTTTAAGAAAAACATGTAGATTCCCTAAAGGAAAAATTGGAGAGTCACTTTTTTTCCCCCTACATCTAATATATGATTCCATCACAGCATAAGAAGTCTACAGATACTGCAAAAGCACACACTTTTTAGCTGCAAAGCATTACAGACTGAGTCTCCAAAAGTAACCTAAAAGTGCCCAACTTAGCTAGTAGGCCTTGCTAGCAAAACCTCCACAAAATACATGAATATAGCCTAATATTGATAGCTGGTCTGCTAAATGGCAAATGTTATAATGATCATGCAGTCATTAACGATACTAACAAACACATAATTAATTAAACATTTGTCACTTTTATGAAAATCATGGATTGGGAGAGTATCTACTGCACAACATAAATAAGGAAAAAACTGATCATGCAGAGTGGGTGGTCCTAGAGATAGACCAAAAATCCAAAAGTACTGACATCCCACTCAAGCCTTAGAGCAGCTACCAAACTGTTACAGCACTCCTCAGACTAAAGCTTTAACATCATCTCTTCAGGGTGTTTGTTTTAAACAATTCACCTACATCATTCACTAGGGAGAACAATAATTAAATTCACTACACGGGACTTGGGACTTAGTTCACCCTTCAACAGGATCTCGCAGGGAAGTTACAGAATGCTTTTTTCATAGGGACTAAGAATAAAAACAGCAGATTTCTCAGAATGTGCTTGGGGTATCTTTGAAGAGTATAATATATTAACTATGAGGACTGCTAAGAAAATTATCACAACAGTTTTAATAATATTTTTATTTCATTTGTGGGTGTTTAGAAATATGCAAGAGCTCACATTTCTGCAACACCTTGGATAATTTTCAGTTCTCTGCCACACTAAAATTAAAGGCAACAAAATCTGAGCAACAGAAGTAATCAAGATATTTTATCTGGGCCAGTATGCTTTACTAAGAGGATGCACTTTAGGGGAAAAGTTACAATTTACCACTAACATTTGCCATATGAATTTTCTTTTCTTACCTTACAAGTTAGTTAGACCTGTTACCTGGAAGAAAGTTCATGTACAAGATACTCTATCTATAAAATAAACTCAAGCCACATTAAACTTGGGTCTGACGACATCCACAGGAGTGTAATACAGAAACTGATTAAATAGTACTGGAAATAAATTTGTCTAGTGAAGACAGGGGCACTGTTTACTGCAAAAGAAAGTTTTGATTCGTTCCCTCCCTCCTCAGTAACATGAACAAAAACCCTATTAGAAATTCTAGGATACAGGCTACATTCAGGAGCATCACATGCATGCAGCAAGAAGAAAAAAAACTTTAAACTCTTCATGAATAAAACATCAGAACCTAAACAGCTGATGCTAGATACATGTGGAGAGCCACACCTTATGTGGATTTTTTTCCAGAAAAGGCTGATGAAGGAAAGGTAAAAAGCTCCTCTTTGTAGACTCCTGATCCTCCCCAGACTGCTGACTGACCAATTTTACATGAAAATGATTATCTGAACCCTTTTTCCCCTTCTCTACAGAGCTACAGCAGCTGACAAACAAGATTATAGCTAGTGCCCTCATGTACTTTTGTTAACTAGTGCTTGAGTTTATTTTATAGTTACACAGCGTTCTGCAGGTAAACTTATTTTATTTACACCTTTTTAAAGGGGGTAACTCTGCCTCCAGAAAAGAGGTCCACTTGTTAAAGACAAATGCAGACTAAGGAAACACAGTAAATACACTTTACTTTCAAATCTTTCTGTATGGAAGATAACTGCTGTGTTTAATTTTATTAAAGGAGAAAACTACACAAATAAGACCTTAAAAGGGGCAATTTCAACATGAAAAAAAATACTTACTCTGTAAATAGTGCAAAACCATCAACACAAGACTATAGCTGCTTAAAGTACCACGACTGGCATCATTTATCTCATGACAACTTGCCCATGTCTTAACAGCAACTACTAACGGACGAACTCGATTCTCAACTGCAAGTAAAATAAATACATCTCAAAAAAAGTACATTTAATAGACAGCAATGAATCAACATTTGTTCCTACTTGATCAACATACTTTTTGTAGTCTAAGGTTACCTTTTGCAAGCATTTTACAGAATTTACTCAGTTATTCTACAACTACCATCCATCCTATAAAAATCAGAACCAAGTATTTGCGTTTGAAAACAGTTTTGGGGTAGTAAGATCTACACACACATTACAAGGGTACGTCAGGAAATTTGCAGACAAGACAAAACTGGATATATCAGTCAATACAGTAATATCAAATTTGATTTCAAAGCTCTCTCCAGTTCCTTGTACTAATTTTCCCTGACTTAACCTGCTGCCAGAGCAGACTCTACATTTTTATTGAGGGTAGCAAGAAAAATTCTCCTTGTTGGAGGACACAGACCTCATTGTTAAATTTGCCTCGGGATCAACAAAGGCAGTAATGCCTGCATACAAACATAAATTTTAAATTTGCCTTGTCCTCAACAGCTTTTTATGTAGATGAGATGTTAGATACAACATCTCTTTAAATCAAGATGTGCATTTCATGAGGAAAGACATAAATACAGCCATATTCTAGATATGACCTTCTGAATTTCTGGGGAATATTGATAGTCTTCTAATTAAGGTAATAATCTGTTGTAGGTAGGTATCACTCAACACAAACTCCTCGGGACCCTGCAGCATACTTAATTTATAATTTGCAGATACATGGAAGCAGATCATCAACTCAGTCAAGTGCCTTACAA
The DNA here is from genome assembly GCA_035047845.1 of Dendrocincla fuliginosa. Classification (NCBI taxonomy): domain Eukaryota; kingdom Metazoa; phylum Chordata; class Aves; order Passeriformes; family Dendrocolaptidae; genus Dendrocincla; species Dendrocincla fuliginosa. The sequence goes on along the minus strand of JAWWMO010000096.1, from coordinate 48,645,206 downwards.
TGGCCTTTAAATACTTATATGTTCTGGAGTATCTTTTCTAACCTGACATCATTATGCAAGGTTTTGCATTCTGGAGATCTAAAAGGAGGACAAAAGACATTCTACAACTATACCAGTTGGTTCAGCACATATGCCCATGCAAGTGCTACTCCTCTCAGAGGGAATGTCCTAGATCTGCAAGACCTCTTGGAAACAACAAAACTCCTTAGCACCAGGCACCTTATTCCTCATATTTTTCACTGTGGCTGAACTAAAAAATACAACTATTAGAACACTAACCATGAGACGCAACTGCAGACACCATATGAATATGCATTAACTGAAACAAGATTTTTCCACAAGAGAAAAATACAAATAGGCTCCAATTCCAAACATGATCCTTTTGTGTGTGTGTCACAGTAGAAAAGATTTCTCCTTAGCTGTCCTCATTCTGAGATATATACTAACTACAGGCACTAGCAGACAGAAAATCATAACAAAGTCATTTGTCCAATATGGCCAGTAAACTTTGTCTGATACTCTGGTACATGGTACCCTCTCAAGAAAATCATCAGCAATGTCACTTGCTCACAGCTAAAAAGTCTTGCTTCCACTAATTGAAAAATACCTAGCAACAACTGCTTACTTAATTGCAGACACATCTCCTTCAGCAAACCACTGGTAACACAACAGCACAGACCTCAGTTTCTAGCTCTCCCTAATTAACCTACATTTTCTGTGGACATTCTACTTCATTCACCTTGCCCCATCATCTGATGTTATCTACAGCACCTACACACCAACACAGAAGAGCATACACAGAAATATTTAGGAGTTTGGACTCTTTTATCATGTTCATTAAGATACCAATTTCCCTTTTTGGCTAAGCATCTGATTTGTTCTAAAGGAACAGAGAAACCAATACATCTTCCACATTAGAGGTAATTTGATGTTTTTTTCTCCCATGCAGGGTGAAGCCCTTCAACCACGCACTTAAGTGAGCAGGATAATACTTCTAATGCAGTCCATCCTTGATGATAGGATTTTTAAAAGTATGCAAAAGAGATGGTCTGATAAAAGTTTCCATTTAGTTTTGTTTGCCTGATGTCACCTGAGAGTCTTCTGGTCCAGGGAAGACAAGAGGGACAAATTGTATGCTTGATACATTTTGTCTGTTTAGGAAGGTCCAGCACACTGAGGAGGCATCTTTCAATCACAAGTCTCCCTTAGCTATTTATCCTTCATTAGGTGACATGAATTTAATTTTGCTGGCCTTATAAAGCGGGCACCAAGGTGGCTTACTAGGACCCCTTCCACTGCTCTTTGCACATCCAGACTCATCTGCCCTACAGTGATTTCCTGAGGAATAACAGGAATCTGTGGCAGGAGGTAGGAACAAATATATCAGCATTAGACTTGGTGAACTGATCTCTCACCCACAGTCATGAATGACAGTGATTATTTTCTAATGTTTTAAGGCCTGGAAGGACACCCTTCTCCAGTCATACACCCTTCTGGATATACAAAGAAGTCACAGTTAACCACCTGATGCCGGACAAGTTGCAGACTCTCCTAGTAACACAAATATGGAACACAAACTACTCGGACTAAAACATTACTAAAATTAACTGGTTAAGGTAGCTTCTATTGATAAATTCTGATCCTAAATAGAAAGGAATTCCTCTATGCAAGAACTGAAGAATATGGTAAAGGAACAAATGCAAATGCCCTAGAAGAAACAGCCTGAGGTACACTCCTTATGTACTTATCTGCCAAATTACATTGTGATGCTGAGTAAGAAAACCTTATTTCAGCACTGAGAGTGATGTTTGTATTACTTCCCTCTCACAAGTCTGTTTCAGGGTGTCTCCCTAATCTGAGTAGACACAAATCAGTTTTGATTGGGGGTTAGTATAAATACTGAACCGGCACGTTGAACTTTCCAAGAAAAGACTAAGGGCATACAGACACAACCAGCCAACAGCCACACAGCCTGTTCTCACTCTAAGGAAATAAAAGAAACTGGAGATTACACCACTAGATAACCATTAATATAATGACCTTGTTATCTGCAGAATACTTGAAGTAGCCCTTGTAGTAGTTATGTGGACCTTAATATGAAGAATCTTTATTATCTTCTGAATATTGTAATATTCAATTAAAAACAAATATCTGGTATGTTTTCTCATATATTTAGAATGAGCAACAAGAACTTAAATTTAAGAACTATCTAATGCAGCTAAGTAGGTATAAATATATATATAATAAGATATTAAACTGAACTTTAACAGTATACCAATGCCAAAATAAAAATTCAAAAAGAAAATTTTATAGAAATAAGAAAATACAAT
>JAWWMO010000096.1:48629481-48642032 GCA_035047845.1 Dendrocincla fuliginosa | reverse complement strand
GCTCTTCCGATCTGTTTATATTCAAGTCAAACTCCACATAGCTATTGGGGAGAAGAAAAGAAAAAGAATCAAGCATCATGACATTCAATTTCTGAATGTTTATTACCTATTTAGTGACAAATACGAAGAAAAGTAATTTTAATATAAAACTCTAGAAATTTTCTTCAGAGTTTTACATGCTGCGATTTATACAGTTTTGTTTATAGTACCTGAATTGCTTATAGACTTGAATTCCATTGTTATGAAAATGTAATTGCTGTTCTACATGAAGAATATACGTAGATGCAGATTTAGACCTCAGGGCAACTTAGTATATCTTTATTTTTTCTCTTTTAATCAAATCTTTCAACTAGACTTATGCTACATAATATACTATGAAGTAAGAAAAGGTTGAAAGGTAAGAGTCTCATTTCTGTAATGAAGGTCACAGATAATCATCACTTTGACATAAAAAACAATTGCTAGTTAACATTGCATGTTAGTAGTTTTGATAACTTTCATTCTGTTAAGAGAAAACAAGAACAAGGCAAACAAGCCTTAACTGCTATATTTACAGCACACCCCACCTTCAAGTTTGAATTTCATACTGCATGTAGAGCTTAATTACTCACAGTACTCAAGAAACAATATTAAACTTCAACTTCAGGTTAGTATGCCATAGTGGCACAAAAAGCCTATTATTCACATAGAAGTAGCTATTTGCTATATATATCTGTGTCTATTCTATATGTGTAAGTATCATTTATATACACATATTTTGTATGTGTAAGTATTATGTGTTCGCCCAAATACTTCTTGAAATCTTCTTGTGTAAGGTGAACATGGACCCAAAATGCATTAAACCAGGTAAAACACATTAATTTGATGCCTACAGGAGATTTTTTACACCTTTAACTACATGAAAACATTATCTGCATTAAAAATACTACATAATTTTAAACATGAATTAGCATCAAACACCATTTTTTACACGTTTTAAGAACATAGTACATAATAGTATAGGAAATAAACAAGCTTGAGCTACCACTTGACAGCTGTAAATTTAAACATAAACACCAGTAAGAATATTAGCTGCATGTGCAAATACAATAAAAAATGTGTCAGGTTGCATGTGTAGTACCACGACTGACAAAATTACTATTTGCCAGATGCCAATTGAAGCAAGTTCTATTGCAGTTACCTTGCACTTTACTGTGCCACTTCATAGCTGTTGCAGTTATGGCAAGTGAAAAAGGTTTTGTACTATTGGGACTCAAGTTCTACTAAAAGCACTAAACGAGAGGAAAATAGTCAACTGAACATCAAATACAACAGAAGAGGAAGTTTTTCTATCCTCTGTAGTGCAAAAATCTTGTTAACAAATCACAGGCTTTTGGGGAAGCAGAGCCAGAACTTGAATTATTGCCTAGGAAAGACTACCAAAAAAAAAAAAGTAAGATAGTAGCTCTTTAAGTGCTAAAAATCAGCAACTTTGATGATGAAAAAGGAGAACAAACACAAACTGAATGCTTTCTCATTCACCAAATCAAAGTTAGTGAAAAACAGTCACTTTCAGGTGTATGTGGACCATTGGTAGCACATTAGAATGTGTACCTTCAGATACAGAGATACAACCCATTGAATTCTACCATCTTCTCCCAGCAGCTGGGCATCAAGAAAACTGGTTTTCACAGGAAGCTTGTCATGTTGAGTTTCCAGTTTTGGCAAAAACAAGCTTAGTGTGCTAAGTACAGAATATTCAATGCATTTTTCAAGACCTCTGTGAAAAAATGAACAAGTGTTCACGTATGTGTACGCATGAGCCTACAAAATACAGAAGCTATACCACGGTAAGGTTCCTGCCCTGATAAAGGCATATTGTGATTAAAAAAACATGATACACTTTTAGAAGATGCCAGAGAAGTGGGCTTACTTGGTTCCAAGAGACAGATACAGGGATGCAAAACTTTAGAAGCATATAGCCAGGGTAAAACAGTTAGATACAAATAAGTTGTTCTAAATCTGATTTACAAAGAATAGTGAATCTATTTTACAATATGAAGCTGATACACGCGAGTCTTACAAAGCTCACAAAGCCAATAAACATAGGAAGATTTGAACACTACTCAAGACTGTCAACATATTTCAGTGCTTTGCATGACTTTTTCCTCTATCAGATACTGTTATCACACACAATAAGAAATACATCATTCTCTGGCCTTGAACATCCCTCTAAATTATTCTTTCTAGTGTCATCATAATGAAGATACGATGAATACAACAACGTACAACACATATGCTTCTCTCCAATTACTTCCCCCTTCTAAACAAAGGCCACAAAACTACTACCTAATAGTGTGAATAGTGTGAATAGAACATACGACACTACATTGTTGAACACAGAATACCTTCCTAGAAGACAGAATATACTCTCCAAAATGAACAAGAACTTTTGAATCAAGAAAATGCCATCACAGTAAGGTCTTTCTTATAATGCAAATACTGTGAATTAGTCCTTATGTAGCCCAGCAGTTACGTTTCACAGCAAGCAAAATGATCTTTCACAACAGTTTTCTTCTTGCCCTTGTTTTTTCTGTCATAAACCATCTTTTAACTGGAGTCCACTATTTACAAATAACCCACAGAAATACAAGATGTACTGCTTCCAGTTCACATCATAGAAAGCAAACAGCATTTCAACCACAAGAGGTGTTTCAGGCCATCAAGGAAGTAAGCCGACTGCCACTGCATGCTAGCTGAACAAATTTGCAATACAACTTTGGCACCACACAAATAAACACACATGACAGCAGGACTACTCCTAAGAGCAGTATGTATATAACATACTTTCTCATGTCAGAATCTAAAAAATTGTGTTGAGCAGAATACTTGCCTGACTTTATCCCTGAATTTCACTATTGGCACTTTTGCTCTAATCAGCTGAGGTCGCTCAATGTAGCTTGCTAAAAGGGAAAAAAAAATGCAATTAAGTTTCACGTAAGATGCTGATATTAATAAAATATCCTAAAGCAGAGTCATACTGACTGATTTATTGCAAATAGTAACTTATTAAATTTAGTAACTATATTCTCAGACGGGTTGTGCTAAACTAAGTAACTGTTAGCTGTTAGATTTTTACTGCAGTAAAAATCTAGGAGAGTGGATGAAAATAAAACCACACTAAACATTAGAGAAGGAAATAGAACATTGCAGTCGGAGATTTTTCTCTTAGAAATATATTCCAGAAATCTGAACATAAGGAATACAGTTCTATAATGCTTTCATGGAACAGCACTTGTAATAGAAATCCTGAAGAATTATAATTAAGGTTCAAAAATAAGGGAGCAAGAACATATCCAACCAGGATGGGCAGACATCTAAGCTCAGCACCACAGTGTAGCAACACTACACTCAACACATGATCAGCTGCTTTTCAATTGTGCCTAGTTTGCTTACAGTTGAAGATATGTATTTTAATTATTAAAAGAATTAATATAACTGTCTTTTTTATTAATTTACTACTATTCACTGATAGGATTAAAACTTGCTTTGAAAACTGTTCATTTGAACAATTAACTACATACCAAGAATGGCTACCAAAAACAGGAGACCACTTTCTATCAAAGATGGGATAAGCTTTATCTGCTTTTTTCTTTAATAGTGATACAACATGCAGTAAATTCACTATCACTGGATGGCACCTCAGAGGATTATCTACACAGGATAGACATATAGGCTCAATGCCAGGCCACCCAAACCCACATATACTAAAGTCTGCCAGACTCATACAGTGCCACCAAATGTACCCTTCACACTCGGCTCCCCAAAACTGTCCCATCAGTCATATTATTGTGATTTCCATGTGCTCCATGATACCTCAGCATATTGTCCATAATCCTGAATAAAAAATGCACCCAATAAAGTAACAGAAAAGAAAAACAAGTAGAGCCTGTAGGTTACATGATATGAATTTGGGGCAAAAGGAGCAATTTTAGTAATTTTTTCTGTTGCAAAATCTGGGACCACTTGAATTTATTCATATCTAACATTATACATTTTCCCATTGCATCTATACATTAACCTCAAATTGGTATAAAGAAGTACAACACAGCTAAAAGTAACAGATATTAAGAATAACTTTGAATAAAATCTGATTTCCTTCTTCCTCCCCTCCTCCACTTCCCTTCCAAAAAAAAAAAAAAAAGAAAAAATGTGTTTCTCTCAGTTTGGATACCTTGACTAAACAGCATCATCTCCACTGCTTTTGGATGACAAATTCAGATTAGTTGAAAAGCTACTGTGCAATATTCAATTAAAGCTTCCTGGTTTTGGGGTTTTTTTTTGATTTTTTGAGACTTGCTGAAACTGTTTTATGGACATGCATATTCTGACATTTCATCCGAGGCAATCCTTTACCTGGATTTTAATGCACTGTTCAAGCCTAAGTAACATACAGACTGGCATCCAGAATAAAAGATAATCTTGCTAACTCACTAATGTTAAAGGAAGAATCTTAAAGTAAATTCATGTTCAATTAATGTACTATCTAGTACAATTTACACAATCATTCCCTTTCTAGCTGCACCTTCAGACACATTCAAGCATTCTTCCTCCAGCATCGCAGAACATTCATAAAGTGAAGCTCTAAAGCATGCAGAGCTCTCTGCCCCTTTTCCTTTCACTACCGAAATTAAGACAAAGATTTCCAATGCATTTGCACAGGGTAGACAACATGTATCTATCTGTATGCCACAGCAATTCAACCTTCCTCACTATGACCCTTCCCAAGGGCTCTTCAGAAGTTAACTGAACTCATTCTTAGGGGCAATTCACTTCAAACAGACCCTTGTCTTCAAATGCCTCCCAACACTTGATGAATGCTTGTGCCAAGTTAGTTGGCTAAGAAAAAAAGATACATCCCAAATCATAATCCCAATCTCTTCCACATGGTGGAAAAAAGCAAGGAGGATGTTAAAAGGCAGTTACTTCCTGCTGGTATCCTCTTTCTTGGCTCAGAATGATGACACTGTTAGCAGAATCGGTATTGTACCTTAGATTGTTATACATAAAAGGGAAGAAACAGTCACAAATACACTATGTGGAATTCTGACATACAGGTTGAATAAGTGCCTCAGTAAACTGATTTTGTGACTTTGAAAGCTATGATCAGAGAGGCTACACCAAAATACATGTAAAGAAATCTACATGGCTGCTCCATAGTTTGGGGCATGTCTGTGAAAAAGTCATGAACACTACTTCAGTTTAGCAAAAAAGAATACAATGGCTTCAAAGAAGACTAAGCACTGGCTCACAAATAACTTATTCATGCAGACTTTCAGATTAAACAGCTTAATTCTCTCTTTTCTTTTAGAGAAGACTAAGCAATTGGACAAAGTATTAGTCCCAAACACAGTATATACAAAAAATATCTTTGACACCCTGGACATATAGTCTGGGCTCATTCATTGGGTTATATTATTGAAGGAGAAACTGGGCAACGCAGAGGTCTGAATCATATTCACAAAGAATCTAGAAAGGTACAGCCCAGCACAGGATGAATTCACTGCTGATTTTTTGGAATTCACCCAACTGCATTTGAGCTCAAATTCCCCTGATTGTTCCAGCTGTTGCACACTTCCCACCAGACAACAATTTGGCTGATTCCACTCTGATACCCTAGTCTCAACACTATTGTACCTCTTCGTAAATCTAAACAAAGAGAGCTCTCTGTTATTTAGGCAGAGAGTAAACACCAGTCAACCCAATACTGCCAAGTTGTTTTTCAAATGAATCCTGCACAGATGAATCTGAAGAGAGTAATCAGTCTGACATTTACTCTCAGTGGTTTGGAATATAATCTCTCCAGTTATCACTTCCAATTAATGTTTCGCATTTCTAAAGACATTGGTTCTGGGAACGTTAGCCAATATTGTAAAAAAATGTATGTGCAGGTATCTGAACAAATAAGTCAAGAACTTACATGTACTCAGCTAGTCTTTGAAATGTATTATATGTATGCTATCCCCACAAGTCTCTACTCTAGGAAAACATAATGCATACCTTTAAGACTAACACATCCCAAAAGAAGTGAATAAACAGGCTTTTTCCTACTTTTCTCTGTGATTAGACTACTCAAAAACAGAACACATTTTCATTTCACTTGGTATTCTAGATGCAGAATGACAACACAGAAAAGCCTCTGCTCCAAAACGCTCTGCTGACAGGTAAAACTCCCTGCTCACACTTTTTACCTTTTGCTAGCCTAAAAATGAAAGAAGCTGACCTTATACAAATTTTGAATTTACTTTCCAAACTTCCTAGGATGAAATACTAATCTAACAACCACATTTAACTGTATATAAAGGATATGAGATGGCACTTAAAAGTTCTGAAGATGATTTACATAATACAAATTGTGAAAGAGATGAATCTAATTGGCACTTGGAATGCTTCTTCATTTGGCAATAATGGAATTAAGTTGAAATAAGCAAAGAATCACACTCCTATTGCTCTTATTTTGGAATATACAGGAACATTGCACAACAAAGAGGAAGATGCTATGCGAGGCAGATAGAAAAAGCTGAAGTGATCTGAAAAAAGGTTGAAAAAGCTCCAGAGCTTTACCTATGTCACAAATTTCCTCCTTACTTCTTTTTGTCCTTTAACTCTTCCATAAAACCAGAGCAAGAACTTTTATTTTAAGTAACATCTTATCTTTCTTCCCTGTTGTTTCTCTTACATCTTGGCACATTCTTTGTTAGCTTTCATGTTTGGCCCAAACTATGTTTATTTCCATTCTTTTGTATGAAGCCAGGGTAAGTTTAATGACCACACACACACTTGTTGAAAAAGTGCTGCAGCCTTTCTTCCACAGAAGAAATACTTAGTATTGTCAGGGATTACCTCAGGATTGCAGGATAGCACAATACATATTACAGGGCAGCACAAAATTTGAAAATAATGATCAGAAGCAGCTTCACACATTTTATGTTGTTAGACTGTCCTTGACTTACAGTAAGCACTACTCAGCAACAACTAAAACTTCAGTGTGTTATCAACACTACTGTCATACTAAATCCAAACCACAGTACTGTACCAGCTTCTAAGAAGAAAATTAATATTCTCAGCTGAAACCAGGACACTCCATGTTTCAGAAGTACTGAACCATAGCATAGTTGAGCTACAGCTTGTAAGTTAACTAAATCTAAGTGGACAGATCCATATGCTAAAGCCTTTTCATTTGGAATCAGGTGAACATTTTTAAACAACTTTTGTCTAGGGTTTCTGATCACAGAACATCCACAGACATAAGAGCAAATGGTTAGATACAGAATTAGTGCCACAGTGATGTTAAAATTCTGAAGCGGGTGATATAAGAGGTCCACATAACACAACTAAGAGAGCCTGACAGGAGTGGTAGTATCAGCAGTCCTTTTTCCTGCCTTTCCTTCTAAAGAACATTTTGATTAAATCAAGCTGACCAAATGAATTGCAAGACAACTGAGAACTAGGGAAGCATAAAAAATGAGCACTGGCACAAACAAATACCTTCAGGAATCACTTGCACACGACCATCATATATTTCTGATACTTGTAAACAGACGTGATTTTATCTAAAGCTCTGTCACAGAACAAGACCCCTTGAAAAAGACTGTCCATCTAGAAGCTCTCTTTCTGACCTCTGAAAACACATTTATTTTATCACTGTGCTTATCAGAAAGCACTGGAGAGACTTGCATCCCAGGCAAACCCAGATTAAGTTTCGGACTCCTCATGCAAATGTCAATATACGTTAGTAATAACCATTAAATACCAGATGTCTATTCTGCAAGGGTTCCATCAAATCTCTCTTCCAAGCGAACTGTTAAAATCTATGTGTGCTCACTTGCCAAAGAAGAAATTTTGAAGACTGCACTTAAATTCATGCTTTGTTCCTTTGAGTACTGCAAGATTGTTCAGAATATCAATACATGGAGCAGCATCAAAGAATGTATCACAAGTCTGAGAAGCAGGATGATAAAGTCATTGATATCAGTAAATGTCAGGGTCTTTTGTAATTCAAAGGATGATACAAAGGCCTCTTTGAAGTAGAAGGCTTTCACATTTAAATCAACAACTGCCCACATGAATTCTTCCTCCGAAGGGAGTCTAAACAACAATTTATAAAAACTATGAACTGGCTTTTTTACCTGTATATGCTGGTACTATCAACCTTTAGTAATTTCTTCTCTAGGCACCTAAGGTAATTTTTTCACTGGTAGCAAGGTCTCCTTGCCCTTAAAAAAATCAATTCTACAGAGTCTGCTGTGAGTGACATCTTATTTTACACATTCTTAAGAGTATTTTTCCCAGGAAGGCACTGCAATCTAGAATTCTAGAAGAGTTCATTAACAGAAGTTTCCCAAACAGAAATCTACTCCCTTCTCATTGTGTTCCACAATTCAAAAGTAATTTAAGATATTACCTGCTGTTGAAGCCCACTAGTTTTCAGGAAAACCATTATGTTTTCCTAATTACCATCAACAGAATCAAGTAACATTACTACATATTTATAGGTTTTCTTCAAACAGTATTGCCACTAAAAGCTAGACAACACGCAATTACATACATTAGTTGCAACTGTGCATCAATACTTCTTCCAGAACTGACAATAATCTTACCACCTCACTGTAGCCAGGAACTTACAAAGTTTAGTACAGAAGAGTTTATGGACTAAGCTGAGTATACGTCTCGCTTCAGTCTTCTGATTCACCTGAAATATGATATTAAAATTAAAGAAAAAAGTTGGTATCTCTCATACAAGTGTTCCAAGTACAAATGCTTTGCTTTTAAAATTAATTCTCAGAATAAAACATGAACATGTACACCAACACATTGTACAGCCTACATATACATTTATCATGGCAAATGCCAGACAGAACAATCCATAATCAATATGCAAAATAATCATCAGACACTGAAAAATAATAGAATTAGATTAAAACCTAGCCCCACTTACATAAAAATGCGCTTTCCTTCTGTTTAAATGATGTTTCAATTGAAAATGGAGCTTTTTTAAGGTTTTGTTGGGTTTATAGGGTTGAATTTAAATCTGCAACATTATTGGGTCCGTAGTTTATAGCTATTATGAGTGCAAAAATATGTTATTAAATCAAAAGGATTTCACCATTTGTTTATCATTTAAGAATCCAGCTTTTTAACTGCACACAAAACCCCAGACTTTAACTTTGTATGCTTTAAATTACTTACCGGTTCTTCTTTAACCACGAGGCACAAATCACCATCACTGGTACGAGTGCCAAACCCATTCAGTGAGGACCCAACCAAATAAAGTCTGCTCTCTGTAATAGAAGAAAAACAGAAAATAAACATGATGTGACACATAACAGTTCAAGAGGAAGGAAGAACTGCAAAGCTTAAGAACTTTCAAACTGGTGTTAAGTAATCAAATTCAAAACATACGTGGAAAAATTAGCTGAATTTCTCTCTGAAGTTCTGTTCTGCAGAGTTCTTTTCTGTTCAAATCAGAGGCCTGTTGCCGACATGCTTGAAACAACTCCAAAATCTGTTGACTTAACTGGACACACACAGGTGAAAAATAAAGATACAGAGACGTGAACATTATTTCCTGTCAGAGATGCAATTACATGAAACACACACAAGGGTTTTTTTATAATGCAAAACCCAGCATAACTGCACCTGACCTACTCCACTGTCTTAAGAGTTTTACTGCACTTAAATTTCATACTGAATAACTCCCTGGAAGAAATTTCTGCTAAGATTTTAAATTTAAATTTGTTCAGTTTGTCATAAAATGTCTATCCACAGAAAATAATTTTTGCATCATCAGGATCTGCCGCCTCTCAGGGAATAAGACCAAAGACATCTTCTGCTGACTTTAATGTCAACAGTTTGCTGCCTAACAATAGGGGAAAAAAATATCAAAAAAAGGAAATAAATTAGCTTTCTTTTTTATCCCACAAACTATTAAAGAAGCAGTCAGATTGTTGTGGCAAGGAGGCATTAACGACACTTTCACAACACTGCTATATACTATATTCAGCAGGCACATTTATACTAAAAAAAAAAGCTTCTGTTATTTGGATGCAGATAAAGTATCAAGACAGGTTAGCCACGTGGGCTTTTTATATTTTTTTAAAGCAAGAAACAGTTTCAAACTACACTATCCACCTAAAGAAGGCATTCTCTTCTGCATTTCAGAAGAGCTATGACCATAACTTTTATGCCCTCTTGAAAAGAGGTAGAGCACATCTTTACAGGCCAAATACTGTATTTATTCAGAATGCACTTCTCTCATATTAAAATGGTGGTGATTTTTTTTCCACAATTCTCTACCCCTCGTATCCTGTGAGAGACAGACATTCCTCTAATTTTTACTTCCTGGAGCAGACATGTAGGTTTCCTGACTTCAGTAGGGAAACCAAACAACACAAGCAAACAACACCTCCACTTCCCCCTGCCCCTGCTCCAAACTCAAGCACACACAAGGAGGTTATACAGAACCAAAGTGGCAGCTACCTTTACTGATATTCCTTCTAATGACAGCTCAGCAATAGAGACCCTGTGACACTGTCAAAAGCTCTTGCAGAAATTTTTGTGGTCTCTCCCAGCACCTCTGGATTCTTCCTACTCAGACTGCAGAAACAAAGCACAGGCACAGGAAGTTATTACCTCATCTTTTGCCACAGGGAGCCTGGTTTCTGTAGAGTCTGGAAATAAAGTATCTCGCAACGGAGGGACACATCTAGTTACAGCTGGCGAGCCACAGGTATGGAACGGTGGAGACCGAATTGAAATTGGTACAGGCAAGGGGCGCCTACGTTCTTCTGGTAAAGGCACTGCTTGATTAAGTACAGTTGTGTCAGAATTCTGTGAATCAATCCGCTGCCGTTTGACATCATGTGAAATACTTTGTTCATTTTGTCTCCTACAGAGAGAGAGGGGAAGAGAGACAGCATGTGTAATTCCTCTAGTTCATAAGCTCCAACCTATGATTAAAATATAGTTCCTGCAAAGTTCAAATATCAATGCTTAACGACATACCTACTTTATTAAAAGCAAATATGCTACAGACCAGGCATGCTCATCCTAGATATTATGTGAAACAAACCTGAAATGGGAAAAGAGACCACACAACTGCAGAAGTGCAGCTACCCTAGATCTGAATCGATGCGGCTTTAAGGTGAGTGTCTGCATTCACCAATATAAATTCAAATGGCGGGCTTGATTAAGCTGACTGCAAATCTCCCAGCATGGGAGCCTTCCATAAAACACACTGCTCAAGAAGAAAACATGCATGCAGCATGAAATCAGGAACTTCTCTAGTTCATTATATAGTTGCATATTCACCTACATTCATCTGAATTTCTCTTTCTGTGGTAACTGATGTAAAAAAAGGAAGTTATATAAATTCAAGTGAGTTTAATTTTCTTAAAACCTAGAAAAAACAGGTTTCCATAAAATTTCTCTTAAAAAAACCTTACATATGCTTGAATTTAACACTTCATATTTGAAAAATAAAGCATCACATAATTAAGAAATTCAAGAAAAAGACTTAATGTGCCTAATGTGTCATGAAAAACATGACAATTCCCATAAAACCTTGAGGCTGCACGCTTTAACAGGAAAAGAACATTGGTTGACACAAATCTGCTTACAGTTACACACAGACTACAATGTATTGTAGTGCTAAAATAAATCACTTAAATCACAGTTCTGCAAGGCTACAGCTGTTGGAAGATAAGTCACTTATGAGAACTAAGACTCTCAAAAACACGAATGCTTCACATGGCATGGTTAATAAAAAAAAGTATTCAATATTGCAATTTCTAACATAACTCCAATTGCATAAGTAACTGATATTAGATGAGCTTCACTATGGATACATTATAACCAGTATTAATTATACACATACAAAGAACTTACTTTCTTCCTTGAAATGAGGGGAGGGCACCTGATGGAGACACTGGACTGACATTTCCATAAGTCACTGGTTGCAGTGTAGCTGGAGCAGCTGCAAGGTTCCCACTCAAAAGAGCTCTAGAAAGACTACAGTCCACAACTATTATTCATAAGATAACTGAGATGCTTTTTATGGGTTGATAGTTCTTGTTAAGTGAATACTAAACTGTGCAAGTCCTGTCATTTTTTTTCTTAGAATCAATATATCTTTCTTTTCTATTCAAAATGAAAACACATTTCAGCATATAATACATATTGCAATTAGAAAACCGTCATTTGTGACAGCACACGTGTAAGAAGAGGTTAGCAAATAAACTAACTTCAGGTACTGTTAAATTCAAAAGCCTAAAGAACGCTACAGTGTCTTCAAAAATAGACCCACGAATACATGTTTCTTCCCCCTCTTATCCCCGCCCTGTTCCCTCCAAAAAATAAATACAATCGAAGACCTTTAATACTGAACTGTGGATTAACAATCAGTGCAATGGCATTTCATGCATTATGTACATTGCAAATGAGTGTTAAGACTTGTAGGTCACCAACAAAAATGATACAGCTCTAGTTTATATGCGACATCTTCATGTTTTTTG
>JAWWMO010000096.1:48581013-48596218 GCA_035047845.1 Dendrocincla fuliginosa | reverse complement strand
GCTGGGTGTGAAGGTGCTAACGACTTCCTGGGCAGCTGCTGCAAATGGTCCATTGTTCTTGGGGAATGAATAGAGGGAGTAGAATACATAGCTTTGATCACCCCCACACAGTGATAACTTGTCCCTCCTGCTGAACTAGGACAGTTAGACACTGGAGGTCCAACTATGAGTTACAATTTTGTTTTCAAACCATTTTTATTAGTTCTATTGTTTGTACAGATATTTTTAAAACTTGGTAGGGAAGAGAAAGAGGGGTTGCTGTTATTGCCAGCAACTCCTTATTGAATGATCAGTGTGGGAATGTGAGACATCCCTGTCTCTTCAGGCTGACACAAAATGGCACAGATGTAAAATAGGATGAACACAAAGTTCTCTGTTGCATTTGCACTTGAATGGGTACCTGCAAGCTGTTTCCTAGGAACTTGTATATGAACCCATCATGGAACCCTTTCCAGAAGTAAAAACTTTTACAGCTTGGACAGTATTTTAGGGCATGTTGTGATTTCCCATCCACTAGAGTAAAGTTACTAAGTCAGTCTGAATTTTGAAACCAGCTGTGACCCAGTCTATTTAACATCAGTGTGTGCCACCATTGTGCAGTGCCCTTTAAGAGGGGAGTCCAGCAATGCTTTTGCTTATATATATACTCTTTGATGTTAGAAGTTGTTTCATTGATTTAGTGGGGGGTCATCTCATTATTCTTTTAAAGCTTTGACATATAAGTAACTTTAAAAATTTAATGTTTTAATAATTTTTAAATGTTTTCAAAGTCTGACCTGTAGTTTCACAGGATTGGAATTAGTTCAAACCATGTTGTGTATTTTTACTGTCTTTGAAACTTCTTTGTTCATGTTTAAGGGTAGAGATAATTAGCATAGAACATGGATGAAAAAGAATAGCTGCTGCAATGTGGGCAGAGGGGGAGGGGAAGGGGCACAGTTTATGGGCTGGGGTTTCACCTTTCATTCTGAAAAAAAGGCAACACTGAGCATCAAAATATTTCTTGTAGACTTGTAAAAATAATGTTAAAAACATAGGCTACAGTTTCCTCTTGGTAAAAGTACAGTTCTGGAGTTAGCCAAGCTGATTAAACCCATAAGCCTGGCAGCTGTCTTGTGATATATGAGCAAGGCCTTGTCTCCTGATCACCCACAACAAAACACTAACTTCATAGAGGTTTAATTGTGAACAGATCGTTCAATGATTTTCTACTGGCTTCCTGTACCTTATGTCTCTTAAGTACAATGCAATATCTGATTTCAAGCTGAACAACCTGATCAAAACTTCATATCCTTGAAAACCTAAGGGACAGTATATAATGATGTTTCTGACAAACATAAATGTATTTTGTACTTAACCTTACATGTTTAATGAAAGTTTCTAGATAATTTTTCTCCCCTGAAATCTTGAAAAATTGCTGGTATTACTTGTGGTGGTATGGTATCTCAGAAGTGCTTAAAAATCTAATACTAAAAGCTGATTCTTAAATGGGAACACATCAGTTTGAAAAAAAGCTTGAGGGCACTGCTCTATGCAGTGTAATGTAGCTATGGAACATATTCTGTAAAGCCATTGAGCCTTATAGGTAAATAAATGCATCTATATATATTAACTGCTAACTGTATACAGAAAGCTTATCAAGTTTTTTAGTAACAACTTTCTAAACTTTTGTTGACCTTGAGTTAAACCTGACTCAAACACAAAACACAGCAGCAAAAGCAGATCTAAGAATGTAGGTGTAAAACTACATGAATTGTTGGTGGAATGGGAAAGATTTTGATCTGGTTACTCAGTTGTAAGTTGCACTTTTCTTTCTATCTCATTTTGAGACATGAAAGTTGTTATTGTACATTCATAAGACAGAAAGCAAAATCTGAAGTTGTACTCATTACACAAGTACACTGAGTGTGTTTGTATAAGAATTTTTTAAGATACCAATTGTCAGTCACTTCCTGTCCAGAAAAAGCTTTTATTTTAGAACTGTTTCCATACAATGGAAGCCAGTGTTATGCAATGCTTTCCTCTCAAACTACCATATACAGTTTTTATCAGACTTCAGAGCATTTTTAAGAATGTGGAAAATTCTGTGGCTTTCTGTTCTTTTTAATGGTGTTTGCAGAGTTTGTTGACTTGGACTCCTTAAACAGCATTGATCACGCTTGGATGCAGTACTTTATGAATTAGTTTTGATAAGGGCTGCACTTTTAATCCCTCTCCTCATTTCTTTTCAGGGATCTTTCCTCAAGCTGTTTAGATTAACAAAAGCTTGCTACAGCTTCAGAAACAAGCGAGGGGAGAGTATTTTTTAAGACTAGCAGGGCACTGGGAGAAAGCTATAGGCTTAGTATACTGATACTTCAAAAAAGCAAAAAGGTTTTTGTCCTATCCTAATTCTGTGGATAATCAGCAAATGCCTGAGAAATCATGTGCAGTGTTCATGTTACCTGATCTGGGGAGAAATTACCCTGGATGACAGCTATTGCAGAGGCTCAGAATTAAGTGTGTATAAAATTGTCACCTGCCAAAACATGTATGTGATGCCTACTGCAAGGGTTTGCAGTCCTCAGAACTTGCTGGAAAGTATGTGCTAAGGATGCAGTCTGTCATGTGGCAGGGTCTGCTGTGTCCCTGGCTGTAATGGGCTGAGAACTGCACACTTTTTGTCCAGTTTCCACTGTGAATTGGGAGCTTGAAACGTGGTTGCACTACAATTCTAAGCACAGGGATGTTGTCCTGTTTTGGGATGCATGGGGCATCATCTTCCTCTGAAACTCTTAGACTGCAGTCTGATGGGTGAAGTCTTGCCCTGCAACAAGAATAGACTCTCCAAGGCAGATTTTGTTGTAGAAAACAATCCTGTATGTGGACTCCAGGTGCATCAAAGCCAGTAAGTCTGCATAATGCACTGGAGTTTTAATATCCATATTGAGTTAATAGAAATTGCTGAAATGAACGACATAAATGTTCATTCTCATTGACTTTTCACTGTGCAATAGAACTTAGGAACTACCAAAGCTTAGCTGGGTATGGACACCTCATCTCACCGAAGATGCTCTTTCATCCCCTTTTTGTCTTACTGGTTGGGGAAATTACCTCTGTTGAGGAATTTAAAACTTCCAGATGGTGATTAGTTCCTGTGGTGGTTTCTTTCTTTTAAAAAACTCAATTCCTCCATGGGCCACAGTCTACTCAGTGTTAATGTGCTACTGTTTCTGCTGTCTGCTCCTGCTTGGGCAGGAGCCCAACTTTACTCCAACTCTTGTTTAGGTGTCATTGCCCACCTCTCTTTTTTCCTTCAGCCCCAATCCTGGGCAGTTCTAAAGTCCACACAGGGTGGTGCCTGACCTTGTCCCCCAGGGTGCAGCAATCTCTGCAACAAAACACTGGCAATTTAGCCCTCTGTGCGAGAGGAAGGGTGAGTTTTGTGTAATGTTTAATGTTTTAGCATCATTAACACACTGTAAGGGGAGGCAAATAAGACATCAACTAATGTCGTAGAAGTTCATACCTTCTTTTCAGTGACCGTATTGTTTTTACAGCAACTAAGACTACGCAGTCCCAGCCTTGAAAATTTGCGCGTTTAATTGCAGTGAATTTAACTTTGGAGGGATGGTAAACAATAGTGTTGGGAAAGAAATAAGCAGAAGGAGATCATCACCATTAGTTTTGGCACAATCTGAAAGTACCAGACACATCACAGAATAGACGTTATCTTAAAAAAGGCAAATATTAATTATGGATTAGCAAGAAAAGTTCTTTCTAACCTTTTGTACTAACTTAAGCTCCTTTCATGAGAGCTTTAGCTCGTATGACATACCGTTCCTATATTGAGTAGTCTGCATTTTTTTGTAAAGGTTGTGTTGATAAACTGTTCATTCAGCTGTTAGGACACAGGCTTATCTCCTAAGCCTAGCTTATGACTGCTTGTGTATCAGTGAATGAATTTCTATATCAATGATGATAAAAACTGCTATGACTGTCTGCTAATGGTACTTGTACTTTAGTCTTCACGTTGCTTCTCGGGTCCAGGAGGACTTGGCACTTACTTCTTGGTAGTCTGTGTTTGACCACTGTGATGTTGCAGTCTAAGCTGATTAAGAACAGCAGGATATTAGCCTTAATGTTTTTGCTATGCCTGAGTGGACATTTTTAATAGTCAAACTGTGTTACTATGGCATAATTGTTAGTCTTCTTTTTGTTCAGCATCAGGATACTTCTAGAAAAATGAATTACTTTTCTTTTTAATTAGTGAAGAGTTCTTGTTTTAGTTCCTATTAGGGTCTTTAATGAATTCTAAATACTTTCTAGTCATGAAAGATTGAGAAGAGAAAGCTGGAAGAGGAAAGGGAAGAGTAAGAAAGTGGTAGGGTGTTTTTTTACAGGATTGTATTTTCTTTTTCCTTTTCAACCCTATATAGGCAAAAATAGGGGACTTAAATCTTATATATGAAAATATATTTCATAATTTTTTAGAATATATGTTCATTTTTGCCCACTTAGCAAAGCAAAGAGGAAACTATCCTCATATTTAACCAATACTCCTATAACTAATATTATTTCAACTGAATTGATTGAAAGTTCCAGACTGAGAGGGCATCATGTCCTTGTGTGGATAATGGAAAAACAGTAGTGTTGTGTAAAGCTGAATTGATGAAAGATACAAATATTTTTATATGTTTTATATATTACCTTTTGTTTGTTTATAGATATTTTAGGAAATCTAAAATTTAAGTTGTTCTACGATATGTTGCTACAGAAAAGTACAGATGACCTAATTGTACAGCAGATTCGAAGGACTTTGGTCATGCATCAGTGACTGATTCTGTAACACATTTAGTGCTATAGAGATAAAGTACCTAACTTGCATTAGTTTTCAGAAATAATCTTTATTATTCATTGTCAAGTGTCAAAACAGCAGTCTAATTCTAGACTCATCTGAAGTTTAGTGCCTTTGTCAGAAAAAAATCCTAATTACCCCAGTAATCTGGCACAATCATGTTTTATCCAACTAATTTAACAAAGGGAGCTATGCTTTTTCCACAGAGTGTAGACAGGTTGTTTTTCAGTAAAGCTGTAGTTAAAACATGGAAAGAAAAGACTGTAACTCTAGTTTTATCAGAACCAATTAAAGAAGTGTAAGTAAACTTCATCTGTGATGTCCATACCTAACTGTAATGCCTGTGCCAGACCACACATGCCCTGTGCTCTGGCTTGTTTTGAGCACCACTGCTGAGGAATCAGCACTAAGATGCAGGCTACTTCATCAAACAAATTGAAGATATTTAGGTGGGGCACTGGAAGATATTTGTGCTGACGGTGTAGGAGAGCAGCATTCAGGGCTGAACCGTTGACTTTTACTGACACTGACACTTGTTTTAGTCATATGGTATTCACCTACATTTTACATTTGCATTTTACCTGTGGAGTGCTGAAAGTCACAGTTATGTGATATACTGTACTGTGATGGAATTGAGTATCAGTGCTGGTCATTAATCATGAGTGTATTCATTAAGTGCACATCTACAACTTGGGTTCAGTTCTTCTTTGAAGTTCAATTAATATTTTCAGAACCTTTATATTTTCCTTTCAATGTCAATCTTCATCAAAATAATTACCAGGCTTCTAAGATTTTTTTATTTTTTAATGGATTTTTTAACTTTCCAGAGTTAAAGTGCTGGTTGCATTATGGTAATATGCACTTTATATTTACTTATGCTTAATTGGGAGGAAAAATACATATAATGTTGAAGACAACTTCAGTATGATTGAATAAGTAATTGTAGATATTCAAAAGAGCGGAAAGAATTCATGTAAAAATTCTGTTAAACAAAAGGTCTGTAAAAGCCACTCATTGATCCCCTTGACTTGCCTTCCTTCTCCTTTAGTTTTCACTGAAACTGTTTTGCTGTCTCTGATCTGTTCTGCATCCTTTCTATCATTTCTTCCAACACCCAACATAGGAGAACACCGCATCTGCTGTCAGGTGAGCTTCGAGGAACCTTGACTCCCTTGACTCCAGTAAATTTCTGCTACTGAAAGCTGCTCTTCCTGCCAAGCAATACAAATATTTCAGAAAATTCACATCCCCTTTGTAATGAGGCCAAGTTAAACTCCCTTGACTATAAGTACCCAAAATTCTGTGGGGTTTTGTACATGCCCATTTGTTTGGGGAAAAAAATACTAAAAACATACCTCAGAAAAGGAAATGAAGGCAGAGCAAAGGGTATGTTTTTTCACATCTTGGAAATGGGGAAAAAATGAGAGAGTCAAAACCCCTAAAAAGCTAAATCCGACTTAAAGTCCTGCTAATTAACATCTTTGGAATTTGCTGCCAACATTCCCTGAAGAACACAGCTATCTCCTTGTCATTAAAATGTAGCTAAATTTAAACTGTCAACTGTGGAATCACAGAATGGTTTGGGTTGGAAGGGGCGTTAAAGATCATCTAGTTACAGCCACCTTGCCATTTGCAGGGACACCTACACTAGACCAGGTTGCTCAAAGCCCCATGCAGCTCTGACCTGAACACTTCCAGGGATGGGTCATTCTGCAGCTTCTCTGGGCTCTTTTCCAGTGCTTCACAACCCACAGTAAAGAATCTTCTCCTAATATCCAATCTAAACTTGCTCTCTTTCATCTTATAACCATTTCTTCTTGTTCTATCACTACATGTCCCTCTCCAACCTTCTTGTAGGCTCTCTTTAGACACTGAGAGGCTGATGTAAGGTCTCCCCGGAGCCTTCTTGTCTCCAGGCTAAACAATCCCAATTTTCTCCTCCTTTTTCTCATGGGAGAAGTGCTCCATCCCTCTGATCATCTTCATGGCCCTTGTCTGGTCTTGCTCCAATAGGTCCATATCCTTCCTGTCTAGGACTCCAGAGCTGGATGCAGCACTGCAGGTGGAGTCTCACAAGAGCAGAGCAAAGGGGCAGAATCCACTCCCTCACCCTGCTGGCCACGCTGCTTTTGATGCAGCCCAGGACACAATTGGCTTTCTGGGCCGTGAGCACACATTGCTGCATCATGTCCAGCCTCTCATCCACAAGAATCCCCAGGTCCTTTTTGGCAGGGCTTATCTCCATCTGTTCATGCACCAGCCTGCACTAATGCCAGAGGTTGCCCCAACCCACGTGCAGCACCTTGCACTTTGCCTTGTTAAACCTCATGAGATTCCCATGGGCCCTCTCCTAGAACTTGTCCAGGTCCTTCTGTATGGCATCCCATCCTTCAGGTGTGTCAGCTTGGTGTCAAGGGCAAATTTGCTCAGTGGGCGCTCAATCTCATTCTCTATATAGTTGATGAAGATCTTAAATAGTATTGGTCCTAATTCTGAGGGACACCACTTGTCACTGATGTCGACTTGGACTCTGAGCCATTGACCACTGCCCTCTGGAGGTGACTGTCCACCAATTCCTTATCCACCAAACAGTCCACCCACTGAATCCATTTCTTCCAATTTAGACAGGAGGATATTGTTGGGGACTGTGTCAAAGGCCTTACGGAAGTGCAGACGACTGACATCCACAGCCCTTCCCTTGTCCATTGATGGAGTCACTCCATTGTAGAAGGCCATCTTATCACTATCTTAGTGATACTAAAATATTTTTAGATTTCTGTAAAATGCTGTATGTCCTGGTAGTTGTAATGGGTTAAATGAGTTGTAAATTCTAAAGTACAATAGTTTTTTCTTTTTACCTTATCTACTTTAATTTGCTAAGCACTTTACTTTGAACTACGCATTTTGTACATTATTTAGTTGTTGGTGTGAATACGTTCAGGTGTGAAGCTCCAAAGAATGAGGGTTTCACAACACGTGTTCTTGGCCTTAACTAATGTTAGTTTTAGAGAAATTGTATTGAATCAGCTAGTTCAGTTCCAGATTGTGCCTAAAATTGATTAGAATAATGAGAGTATTGAAAGATTTTGGAGCAGAAGTCATACACATTATGCAGTGTGCAGTGTAATGAGGTGAAGTTACACGTGTAATAATAATGCCATTTAGTTTAAAGGGATAGATGGGCAATCAGAGCTGGGGACATGGTGGAATGGGTCTGAATCAATATCAGAAATGTCTGTTTGTCAGGCTCTACAACTGGATGCTGACTTTTGCCTTAGAAGACTTTCATTTTGTTGTATATGTATATTAATGCACTTATCTGCTCTATGCAGCAGCACATACAGAACTTCTCAGGCAAGGTTTGTCATGAAGAGCAACTTGTGGACATTTCAATGGGCAAACTGGCAGATAACTTGTGTGCAATGATAGTACCTACAAATTAGATTCATGACTTCTACTCTCTGTCCTCCAGGGAACAACCCATCTTCAGCACCCGAGCTCATGTCTTCCAGATTGACCCAAACACTAAGAAGAACTGGGTTCCCACCAGCAAGCATGCTGTTACTGTGTCCTACTTCTATGACAGCACAAGAAATGTCTATAGGATAATCAGTTTGGATGGCTCAAAGGTAAATTTTATTTCAGAGTACCTATTTGCATCAAACAGTTTTGTATTTATTTTCTAGTCTGATGTCCTTCATGTTTCTTCACAGATGTTTGTGTCATTGACTAGCAGGTTACTGACATGTTAAAATGGTAACATTGTCTCATTGCATAAGTGTTTATTCGAAAATTCTATTTTCCATGTGATCATATTTGCTTCAGTAACTATTGCTGAATTCAGTTGATGACTTGTTGCTTGGTTAATACTATGAGGAGGCTAAAAAACCAAAAATTTGTACAAAAAGTACAAACATGGTTACAATAACAAGTTTTCATCTCTGCATTCAGTTATTTACCAATATAATTAGCTTCAGCATTGTGAAGGACATCTGTTCAGTGCCCATAATCACTTAGTAAATCCTTTGTTACGTAATCTTCCAATTTTTGCTGTAGAGAATGCAAGGATTCCCTCCTAATAAAGCTCTCCATGGTAAGCTTTTATAATAGCTCAGTTGATTTGGTTGTGGGTTTTGGTGTTTGTTTTTTTTCCTTTTCTACTCTAATTAGAAAGGATAATGTGCTGAGCTGCTGTTGTAAGAAATGTTGTCTAAGAAATTAATTTGATGTGCTGAAAATACTTGACTGTTTCTACCCCAAGTAGGTGTAATAACAGTAACTTTACAAACAGCATATCAGAAGAACTCTGCAATAAGGGAATTAAAGATATAAAGAAAGTAATCAAAAGTTGTGATCCTTTCCAGAGACTTTAATTTGAAGCTTCTGGAAGTGCATCAGGTCATGACGGTTGGAACAGAAATACTGTGTTAGAACATAGCAGTATTCACAGAGATTTTGTGACTGTTTATTAAAAGCTGAAAAATATTACCCTGAATTTTTTAAAATATCCAGAGTACTGCTATTTGAAATAAGAAAGGAGAATTTTTATCATACAGAAGTATATAGAAATAGATCTCGTAGTCAAAGACCTCTGCTTCAAGTGATTGTGACTGGTATCAAACCCTCCCAGAATTTTTCTGAGCTTAAGTCTTACTTTGTTTTTGGCCTTCTCAGCACTCCTTCAAATGATTCTAGTGACTGTTTATGAATATAAACTTTGGGATTGGAACTAGATGATGGAAAAAATCAAGATCACCAGTTATAAAATGTAGTGCTTTAAATGACCTGGAGAGTTTCCAAAATCATTATTCTGGTATCCACTGGGATTCCTTCCTTCATCCAAAGCTATAACTCCTGCCAAGTGCCTGCTGAATTAAATTGTCAAGTAGTTGTTCATCTATTTGTTCTTTTGTCTACTGCAGTGTTCCCTTTACATTCACAGTACTATTGGCAAGGTATATTGATAATGCAGTTTATCACTTTTATTTACTCTGTGAGTGCTGCAATCCTAACAATGTTTTTATCCAAGTCTTAGGTGCTTAAGATCTGGGATGCCAATCGTGATTAAGAAAGACCCATTGTTTTAGGCATTCACAACACTGCTCTGAAACACACACAGGTGAAAAGCAAGGTGAAAATGCCATGAAGGCATTTTAAGGAGGGTTCCAACATAATTCCCAGAGAGTTCTTTTATTTTTAATTAAACCCCCATCTTTTTAGCATGTCTGCACATACACAATATAGTACATACAAAAGGCTAAACATAAATATTCTTAAGTTTGAAGTGCAATCCAAATGGTGTCTCTGCTGTATGGATACAGCTGGGTGTCAGTAACACTACTGGCAATACATGTTGCCAGTTGCCAAAAACAGTTGTCAAACTCATTTTGAAGCTGTCATGGCCCTCTCTCAGAGGGAGTAGATCCAGCCAGGTTTTATTGTATACCTGGATGCTGAGTGGGGTTTACAGCACCCTTTGGATTTGTGTGGTGGAGAAAATGATGTGCATGTGGCTGCTCAGGTGCTGAGCAGTAAGTCAGTAAGAGATGGCAACTCATGTATATTCGCTTAGACTGCAGTAAAGGGGCTTTGAGACAGATACACTTTTGATTTGGGTGATAATCCTATTTCTGTCGTGTACCCATCCCTCTCTTTAGGTCAGTGGGTTTTAGTAGTATTGCTGGATAAAATGTGACTTCTGTACTGGTTGTCTAAAAGTCATTAAATATTTCTTCTTGAGAACAAAAGGACATTTTAAAGACACGATCTTCTCTCACCTGTTGTACATTGCAGTTTACTGCTTAAGTTTGTTTATGCGGGTCTTTGATCTATTTTGTGAGAGAGGGTTTTTTCCTTATTTGAGCGAGATTCAGCCAAGATAAGTCCTTCAAACGCAGCTTCTGCTTGCTTTTAATGCATTCTGTGTAATTTTTTTCTGAAGCTACAATCTCCTCTTGAAATACCTTGCACCACAAATGAATCCTGGCCCTTTAACTTGACTATAAAAAACATTGTAGGACCATAAGGTATTCGGTGTAGAGTCTATATTTTATAGTCATGTGCAATATTTGGAGCCCTGTTGCCCATGGTAGGGAAATCCTGTAATCTGATAGAACCTGAAGCTAGTTTCTGTGACCTCTTGTGTAAATATCTTTTATGCCAGCTTTTCCTCCTGCCACTCCTAGAATCAAGAGAAAGCCTGAGAAATAAAATTTCATATACAGTATGGCATGACAACATCGAGCAGTTGTTGCTAAGGCTTTTGGTTCCCATTAATTATATAGTCATTTCAGAGTTCCTTGGTAAAATGTGTTTCAGTACTTCTTTCTCCTAGGTGATGGAGTGAAGCCTCTCTTATTTCTCCAGCAACCTTGCAGACAAACATTAGGATTATTCCAGGCGTCCCACTTTATTTTCTGTTCAGTCTCTGATGATCTCTGAGAAGAGGAAGGAGATCAAATAGTGTAGTTCTTGGTGTACTAGTTAACATTCTGATAATCGAGATAGGAAAACAGAATTAATATTTTGTGTTCATCTAAAACAAAGGAAGGCTCTGGAAAAGAGTGGTTTTCCAGTCTTAGGTTCCATGAGCCTTGTATATATTATTACTTAGTTAAGTCTCCTATCAGTGTTACTGCAGTAGATGATTCCTGTATTTTAATGATGTCTCACTTTAAAGTGATAATCTTTTAAAGTCTTGATAAAGGTTTTAAGTAAGGACTGTAAGCTCAAGTGTTCAGTGATCTTCCTTTGAAGAAGTTAAAAAATATGGTGTTTTAATTATTATTCCTATCAATTTTAGCGCAAGATAAAATTGTATTTGACCACTACTGTATATCTTGCAGCTGTTAGGTTTGCAGTCAGTGATATGAACAGCCCAGACACATGCCCTATTTTCTCATAGCTAAACTAATATGAAAGGAAAACATGAAAGCTCTTTTAGAATTTAAAAAAAAAATCCTGAAGATAACTAAATCGGTATTCTTCAAAAGCTAAGTGTCTGCCTGTCAGATTGACTCTGTTCTGTTTTAAAGATGTTCTTGTTCATTTATGCAAATAACATTCATAAAAGTTGATGAAATGCTTGATTCTTGTTATACTGGTAACTCTACAGTGATATCTGAGTAGAGAAGATCAGTTAAAGCACTACCTGTTTGAATGTGCAAGACAGCCTTAACTATAAATCCTGATTTAAAAAAATAAATATTTTTTAAGCTGAATATATGAAGGATTAGTATCTAGTTCTTTCCAGGAGTAGCTGACAGACTGTGTCTGTAGGATACTCTAATACTACACTTTCAAAAGCATAATTTAGCACATGAGAGATCTAGCATACTGATGGTTTTGATTCAGAGAAGATGGAAAGCCTTGATTTCCTTGTAAAGTCAGTAATTCTAATGAAAGAGCTTTTTTTATCACTGGACATGTAGTCTTCCCAGTGAGGCACTTGCTGTCTTTGGGCTAATACTGTCTACTGAAGTGAAGCCTCCTTATTTTTCTCTCCTGGAAAATAAAGGGAAGATTCACAGCAACTCTTTAAAAAGTTGTCTTCCTACATTTCTCCCTTTCAAGGAAGAAATTTGGCAGTGAATGTAACCCAGCCTAAATGCAGACTGCTGTCAAAACTGCTATCCCACTCCGTCCAGGCAGCCTGTTCTGGTTCTCTGTTCTGCAGCAAGCTGTGTGGTCAGCTGAAGCAGCCTCAGCTAAAAACTTGTTGGTTTCTCCCAGGTTTGTCACTGGGTTAAGCTGCTATGCTGCTGTCACTGCAGGAAATGGCAGCCTTGCAGGCTTTAAATCTGCCTTTTGCTTGGAGGTTTTAAGTCCCCTCTCTCTCATCCTCTGAACTAAGGAAGTTTTGTCCATGACATAATGTTCACACTCTCAAAACTATGATGCAAGCTCCAGTTAGTTAAGCAATGGACAGACCTGGGTGTGTAGGCAAGCTAGACAACATAGCTAGGGCTCAAGTTGGGAGGAGGAATCTTTTCTATGTAAACCCTAGGATATTTATTTTCAAGAGTATTATTTTTGACAGCTTCTGCAGCAAGTGAGATTGAACATTAAGTGAACCTGCACAGTTCTGTTCTGGGCTTCCACTTGGTTATTTCAAAAGTGGGATCCCAAGCACTAGTAGTGCAAAAGAATACAAGAAGCATAGAAGTAAAAGAGAGTTCCAGAGCACCTCCTTCTGAGCAGTCCACTTCCCCGTCTCACATTATCTCTTCAGTCCTATGTGGCATAGGCAGCCATATTCTATGCAGTGATAGTGCAAGATAAAGCCTGCTGGCTTTATTTGGGCTCCAAACCTTATGGGTAAAGGAAGGAGAATAATGTTTCATTTACCAGTGACTTTACTGAGTAACTTCTCCTGTGTGAAATTCTGAGAGATATTTTTTGGACAATTAATGCTGGAGATGGTTCTCCAGTCTCTGGTCACACAGCAAATCCTTTCTTTGACATGGAGAGACTTGTTGCTTCAAATGTAAGCTCTTGGGCATTCCAAAATTTTCCAGAAGCTGTTCACAATGGTAGCTAACATTTGCATCTTGAGGCAAAGGTTATCAGAGACAACTGCCTGTTGGATTTTCTCAGCTTTGAAATTTTCCAGATTTGCTCCTCTAAATTAATGTGAGTAGAATGGAGCTGCCAAAGCCACTGCAGAAGATGCCAGTTTTGTTAAATTTATCTGTGCTACAGTATCTTTGCTTGTCTTTCTACATGTTGCAATACAATTTACTCTTCTTTTTTCTTCCAGTAGTCCTGCCACTTCATCTGAGAATCACCATATGCACAGGAGACCTGTTTGTGGGCTTAACAGGCCCCTCAGCTCTATGCAGGCTTACCCTGTAGAATTCATAGAAAATTTTGAGTTGATGGTAGCACTTCTCCAGTGGTACCAAAATCTCAGCAAAAGTGAAGGGTGCTAAGCTACTTTAGTATCCATTCAGAAGGCCATATCACACAAGTAGAACAGGCTAATTTTGGCTTCTAGAAGATCTTGGCCTTGTGAGAGCAGTATTTGGTCTCTCTGCTGAAGTTTCTCACTGTCACCATCCTGAGAAAATAATGTTATGTTCTTTACATCCATACAGTTTGTGCTAGTTAAGGATTAAAAGAAAGATTACATTATTTACAACAGATAGTTTGGACCATGTGGATTTTGTTGCTGCTCCAGGATTCTTCAGTTATCACTGTCTTTAACCTGCCAGGGTTAAGGCAGCGGTTATGGTTCCTTTGAAGCAGGAACTGTGCACACCTCTGTTCAAAAGATTCACAGCTTGGTGCTGTAAGGCAACCATAGTAGGACATACACTAACAATAGCCTTTGCAGGACAGTAGCTGGCATGTAAGAAAAATTCTTGCTAAATTGTTCTACTCATAGTGTGTGCTATTTTCTGAGAAGTTTTCAGGACATTCTTGTTCACTTGGGGGTAACAAAGCACCAGGCATTCATGAAAAGGGTTATGAATTATTTAACAAATGTGACTAAAATTTTTAGTAGCACCAGACAGTTGAGAAAGCCTGCTTGAATTTCACTTCAATCATATCTGTCTTTGGCTTTATAGCCAGCCTTTCTCATTCATGTTGACTGGTTGTAACCTTTACTAAGCATCAGTTTTTCAGTTAAATGAAGCCCATTGGTATCAGTATAAAACTGTGTCCTATCATACTTTAAAGTCAGCTGGACAGTTCTGCATTGCAGATTTGGAGTATGCTAGACAAACTTTAATGTGATGAAATGCTGTTGAAATCCATGCTGAAACTCCAGTTGCTTTTGGTGGAACCAGCGTATCATCTAATAGTTGCATTTTGTGTTTGCATTAGCAGAAGTTACATGCTGGAGTATGTGCTTCTTCCATTCTGCAGCCAACAAGAACTGGAGAAGAAAAATTATTCCGGGGGTAGCTCTACTTCTATAGTTGATGGGTGACCCTGTCATTGTTAGGCTTGCTTGCATGTGTGTAAAGGAAACAAATTCTTGTAGTACAGCAATTTAAAAAGAAACTGCTCCATGTTTTATTGCATGTTTTTCAGTGAGACTCTCATATGCAACAGGGGTCAGGTGACTAAACAGTGGAGCTTACAGTGGAACTTGAGAGGCATTGCCTTAGGGGACAAAAAAATACACTTGTGGATTTGAAAGGATTTTGTTCTTTTCTATGCAGGTGCTTTAAAGGGCTTCAAGGACTGCTTGCAATTGTAAATTGATGCCTCAGTCCCCCAGCTTTTCCTCCTTTTACAGAATGTATGCAAATATATGCCTTTGCAAATATAACTGTGATTGAATTAGAAAATTGTTTCCTAGCTTCTAGCGTGTGTCTCATTCAGTGTACACAGGTATCTGCTTACAATATTGGCATTTTC
>JAWWMO010000096.1:48545935-48564999 GCA_035047845.1 Dendrocincla fuliginosa | reverse complement strand
AGTACCTTAAGAAGCTGATAAAACACATTTTCAGAAACAAAATGTAAGAGGATTCTTCTGGGACAAACCTTGAAAGTCTTCAATTTTCTGTCAACCATGACTTGTACTTGTTACCTCATTTTTACTTGTAATACATAAACTTGGAATTTCTATTACATAGTGTTTTGGTCAGACAATATATGTGTGTGTGTTTGTTGCTTGTTAGTTAAAACTCCTATTTTTGTATTTAAACAAACTTTTAATAGGGAATTTTGACTCATTGCCTTAGTGAAAATGAACTTAATTCACATGATGCTTATATCTTAGATATGTTATTGTCTAGATAGGTTACTATTTAATAATGCTGCATGTAAATCTAATTATGTACAACAAAGAAAAACCAAAAATCTTGCTGCTAGATCGTGTTCTTTCACTGAATTTTCATTAAAAGTTGTATGTAGAAATCTCTTTAGTAGATTTTTCACTGCGTGTATTAAAACTACTCACTTCTACAAGCTTAAACATTGTAGTTGTGTTACAGCACAGGTGCTTTGTGAATCATATGGAACTGTTAACTTGGTTTTAAGAAAAATTTTGAGTTAATAATTATTGTGGTGTTTTGTAATTTGAATTTATACTCAAACCCTAGTATTTGGAGGTTCTTTATAGGGTTCTGCATAGCTTCCTTACCAAGGAGTCCTGAGCTGTACATTTCTTTTTTTAAAAATCTTTGTTCTGAATGTTACTTAACCTGATCAGAGGATGATTTATTGTGAGGAAGCTCACAAGCCCTCTAATCCAAACTCCCTTTCAAAGAACAGCTATGAGATCAGATCAAGCTTCTCTAAGGTTTAGAAAACCTTTTATAGTAGAAACAGATAAAGTCAGGCATTTTTGGAAGGCTTCTATATAGCGTAAAAGACAGTAACTGTCTTCACATTTAACAGGACTATAATGAACTGTGACATTTTAGGGCACGTCAGCAGAATTGTGGTAAATCCAATTGCTCCATTGAAAAGATTATAATTTCTTGAGTCATACTAATAGAAGAAGCTCATAGGTGATATGTTCCTGCTGTCACTGTAAGCAAAGAACTGGTTAATGCAGAAACTTAGACCTAGATTTTGAGTTCCCCTGAACCAACATTTGTTTGATGTTGTGAAGGCCATAACTGCACTGTTCTTCAGTATCCTGTGCTCCACCAGCAAGAGCCTGGTGCCCTTCTCTCCTTCCCTGACCCAGTTCTTGCTGCTTCCCAAACTCTGGCGCTTCTGCCTAAGCTGCTGGAATCTAGCTCAAGCAGGGTCTTCTTCAAAATAAAAGTTCTTGCTAGGAAATGATTAATTTGAAAGGAAAATCTCACACTGTGTAACTATTTTTATGTCTGATTTTCCTGATTTTGAGAATTTCTGACAAATTCTCTAAGATATCTTTGGAATACATAGTAGATACATTTTCATAATATATCTCTAGTAATGGAAGGAGAGGTGGAAAGGAAGAATGGCCACGTTATATGTGTTGCTTAACTCTTCAAAATGAAGAACTCTGGAACTAATAGAGCTAATTTTAATAGCTGAGAGGAAAAAAAAAAGGCAAAAACCTAAAAATAATCTAACACTTAGAGTAATTTCACCATCTCCCTTGTGCACCTAGGCATGTTCTAATTTGGGGGATGTGAATTGCTGAGTTCCTGACATTTATTTAGTGAGAGCTCCAAGGGAGTGATGCAGATGATGTGAGCTGGATGTTTGAAATTAGTGATGTAAATTCTGTCCTCAAGGACAAATAAGTGCTCTTGAAACATATCTGTCAAATACATTCTTAGAAGAGGAATATAATCCTTATGCTGTTTATATTTTAAAACAAACAAAACCAAAAAAACCACACCCAACCCCCCCAAAAAGCCCAAACCAATACCATACTACTTTTCCTGTGTGATTTTTTTCCACACTTTAATTAATTACAAGTAAGAGAAAGGGAAAAAAAAGAAGAAAGTCTTGCTTAAGGAAGGAACTTTCTTCACTTGAAGTAAATCCATTGGGTTCAATGTATCCAAAGTATGGATGACATTAATAGATATACTTCGGCAACTGTAAACATTGGCTTTGTGTATTGGGATATGTGGTACTCTACACTAAATCCAATTCTGTAGGGTGAGTGGTGTGGGTTGGATTTTCTTTGTGGTTCCCATTATTTCACAATCATTACTTTTATTAATATTCTCAAGAATACATTTTTTGAACTGTGTTTTTCATTTCAGAATT
Source organism: Dendrocincla fuliginosa (assembly GCA_035047845.1). Lineage (NCBI taxonomy): Eukaryota > Metazoa > Chordata > Aves > Passeriformes > Dendrocolaptidae > Dendrocincla > Dendrocincla fuliginosa. Next base: position 48,562,756 of record JAWWMO010000096.1, on the reverse strand, counting down.
CTACTCTTAGCTTGCAGTGACGCTTTTTTGTTATTTTTAGATAGTGGGCTATTTTCTTTATTCTAGATTTTCCAAGTGATTTACTTGAATAATGAGCTTTTTGTATTGTTCATTTTGGTACCGGTGTGAATGCTTGTCTAAATTTGTGAGCACTGTCTGTGATGGTATGATTTGTACATATGTTATTTAGAATCTGTTGGGTTATGAGTTGTAAGGTCAGACATGTAACCATCTTTTCAAGAATTATTAAAACAGTATTTTTAGAAAATTTTATGTAGACAGTTGATACCTTATGTCTTCTTTAACTTTTATCAGTATTTTTGATATGGTTTAGTGTCATTGTAGGAAACTTTACAACCAGTAAGTAGGGATTAGGTATAAGGATCAGGATTAAGAGAACTGGAGCACGTTCCCCATGAAGCCAGGCTGAGAAAGTTGGGACAGTTTATCCTGGAGAAGAGAAGGTAGTGTGGAGACCTCACAGCAACCTTCCCACAGCGAAACCAGAGAGGGACTTCATCAGGAACTGTAGTGAGGGGACGAGGAGAAGTGGGTACAGATTGAAAAAGGGGAAATTTAGGGTGGATATTAGGAAAAAATTCTTTACTGTGAGGGTGGTGAGATGTTGGAACAGGTTTCCCAGGGAGGTTGCGGCTGCTCTAACCCTGGTAGTGTTCAAGGCCAAATTGGATAAGGTCTTGGGCAACATGGTCTAGTGGGGGCTGTCCCTGCCCATGGCAGTGGGGGTTGGGACTAGATGATCTTTAAGGTCCCTTACAACGCTGAACATTCTATGATTTTATGATTCTATGAACTGCAAAACTGAACTTTCCCCAGGCACATGAAGGAATCAAAGGTCCTGTCTGTAATACACCAGAGATCTCTTTGGGGTGTCTTCTATAAGTTTTGGGTTTTTTTCAAAACTGAAAAGTGACATTAGTTTCAAAGAGAACAGACACAGGAAAGAAATGCTGCAGGTCTCAGCACACTATTCTCCAGAAAAAAAAAAAGAACACAATGAAAAATTTTGAGAGGAAATAGTCACTTCTGTAGAATTGTCTTTCATTTTAAGTCATCTGTGGAAAGACCTAGTACTTTGAATCTACAAATGTCATACTTTCTTCAGATTGAAAGCCTCCCTGAACACTTATCATTTTTCAGCCTCCCATTAAAGAAATAAAACCAGAATGCCAGTAACACATGAAGTTGTGAGGGGAAAAAAATCCCAAAACCCAAATACATAGCTGTTGATTTCCTGAGTCTCAATGGATTTTCAAACAGCCATGACCCTTGAGAAAAGAAGAGAATATTTTTTTTTAGAAACAAAGGTGGAGGGGATGTTTTGCAAGGCAAACATACTTTTCACCAAGTTTGATCACTCAAGTGTCACTGTCTCCTCCTCATTGGATAGGAAAGGTAACGCATTAAAGTATTTCACTACCGAGGCAGCATGAACTGTTCATGCCCATACCTTCAGCCTGGGATTAATTCTTGATGAGAAAGTGGGGGCTTTCTTCAGAGCCTGGAATTTGTAATGAGATTTTCCTATGTCAGTCTGTTCTGCATGTAAGTGCACAGTTTGCACCTGTCTGTACACAGACATGCTTTACCTCTCCAAAGAGGCCTCTTCAAGGTATGCCCCAACAGCCACTCAGAAGTGTATGTTAGATAGTAAAGGACTCCTAGCAGCTGCTGTGTAGCTGCTTCATTTCAAGTGCAAGACTTAGTCCTCTTATCTTTGCCAAAATACAATGCTTATGCAACCATCTGTATGGGTAGACAAATGCTAAAGAAACTTTTTCAGACTTATTCATTTACTGTTTTCTGTCTCTAAATTGACTCTGTCATTATAATGTGTTTCTATGAAATGCAAGAGGAGTCTGGTCTTGCAATTCAGGTTACATATTGCCATCCACACAGAAATTACTGAAAAACAGAAAACCTCAGACACCAAAAGGAAACTTGGCTTTTTGCATTTTGTTATATTAAAATATAATAACTCGTAGCAACAATATAGTCTCCAAATACAGTCTTACTCTTTTAAAGTCCACATAAACCTGCCCCATAAAGCCATACTTCCTTGAATATTTGTGAAGTATATGAATATTTGTTAAGTGTATTATGAAGTAATGGAGAAACGTATCCAGTTGTTCAGTTGCTCAAGCACTTGCATTTCTTCAGCCAAATGTTTTGCAATGAGGGTGATGAGGAACAGATTGCCCACAGAAGCTGCAGATGCCCCATCCCTGAAGTGTTCAAGGCCAGGTTGGATGGGGCTCTGAGTAACCTGGTCTAGTGAAAGTGTTGCTGCCCATGGCAGCGGCAGTTGGAACTGGGTGGTCATTAAGGTCCCTCCCAACCCAAGCCACTCTATAATTCTATTATGAAACAAACAAACAAAACAAGCCTGAATCTTTCAGTTAGTGGCTCTTCTAAAATGTAGGATCTTAGTGTTTGTTTCCAAGTCACTTGGCCTCTCTACCCTGTGCCAAGTATGATGTCTGTTTTGCCTGCTCCCATGTTCTTCTGAAACATCTCCCTGTTGCTGTTCCTCATCTGTCTGCTTTGTTCTAAGGGAAAGAATATATGTTACATTTTTTTAGGCCGTAGGGCCAAGCCCAGTGGAATACTTGAAGGAACTATTTTTTAAAAGAGAGAGGAAGGAAGAAAATTATTGGGTACATTTTACAAAGGCGAATCTCCACCAAATGCGTATGATTGATATGAGTTTAGACCTTTTTTACTGATACCAACAAGTTACGCTGCCTTCTGGGTTACCTCAGATATAGTAATGGGTCATGAGATATGTGGACTTCTCATATGAGAAGCTGCAGACAGAGAGAGAGATGACAGAGAGAGAGAGAGAATCTGCTTCTGAAATCTTATCTATGCTATATGGCTATGGTTTCCCTGCCATCTGGTCGGCCTGATGATAAACAGAGAACTATGATGACAACGTTAAAGAATAAAGAATTACTATTCTTGAAGCAGAATAGAACTCATTTTTTCTCCAACTTCCAAGAAGAATATAAATAAACATAATTTCATCCTTTAACATCTCATGTTGAAGGATCAATTAAGTTAATGGATTTGTAGTCCTTTTAGAATTTGCTGTATTACTCCCTTCCTATTTGCTCCCTCTCCTTGCAGAAGAGGCATACTCTGGAAACAGAAAGGAGATTGCTAGCATCATCTGCAAATATCTAAGCATAAGGGCCAGTGATTCCTTTTATTCCTAATGTCGTTTATAAGAGTACTATAAGATTTGTGGTAGGGGTATTTACATTACATCTGACCTGAGTTACAAGGTGCCAAGCATCTTAAGTCACGAAGCATTTCGACTTTCAGTCTTGCTGAATTGTTAACTGTGGATTCCCCTAAAATGCACTGCATGGATCCTTGGATCCATGGGCTTTGCTGTTTATAAAGCTCTTAGATGGTGTCGATGAAGTCCATATGGACTTCAAATTAGTTAATTTCAATCCGCTAGATACCTTTAAACTACAGGATTAAAATGGAAGGTCAGACCGAATAATAGCTGGCAAGTTATTTAATTTACGAATCCTTACTTGTCAAAGATAGGAGATAGAAGTGCTACTGTACCAAATTCTGTTTGGATTGAAAGGAGGCAGAAGTGTCACATGAATTCAGGACGTGGCTGCAGCTTCTATTCCTTTACTACATCACAGATCCCAAAGTAGAGCTTCAGAATTGGCAACTGTACCTTGAGCAGCTGGTACAAGCTCCTCCAGTGGTTACAGAGAATGGAGGGTTGTATAGAGCTGTGTGAATGCTTCTGTCCCCTGGAATATTTTTCACTCTCAGGCACATGTGACTTAGGAACTAACTGTGTTGTGCCTGTTGATTTCACCAGTTCAGAGCCAACATACAGTTCTCTGCATGATGCAACAAAGTCGTGATGTACTTGATGAAACCACTTGCTGATCTTAGATATTTATTGGTAGGATTCAGCCAAATGGATTACCTTTGCCTACTTCTTGAAAGAACGCATATCTAAAAACCATAATTTGACAAACCAGAGAAAAGCAGTTTAGAAAACTCTTTAGATTAAAAATACATAGCATGAGTACTATCTTAGTATATTTTTTAAAAGGATTATTTTATATTTAAATGAATCACCCAAAAACAGCTTTCATCAAAGTTATTTTTTCTAGAATTTATCTGGAACTCATATGTGTATATATATATATATATATATATAAGACACATCTATTGTTTGAGGGATTGTTTTGCATCCCTGCAAGAGATGTAATGCCAATGATCAGGCATGCTTAATTTTCACATGAAGTGAAAGGCTTCGTTTCAAGTCTAATCAAAAAGAGCCATGCTGTTTTACTAGTATGATACTCTATAAGTGTCTTGTTTTCGTCAGATGAATTAGGATTGCTAAAGATTTATTTAGAGATAGGGTTTGCAAGTATCCCAAGTTAAGATACTAATTCCTTTGTAGGATACTGTGGCCTCTGTCCTCTGGTGGAGAACCAGCAAATTCTGCCACATCCACATGACATTGAGTTCAAAAAATTACACCTGAAGGGCTTCTGTAGTGCTTGATGCATTTTGTTCTAGGTAGTCACCTAAGACTGGGCAGATGAAGTGCCATCTCAGAGTACTTAACCTCTCTTAAACATCTAAACCCAGGATAAACAGGTTTCATTCACTAAGCCCTCTTTCCCAGGTCCAGCTTTGTTTGTACTTCCTGGCAGTGTTGTGACCCAGAGTTTTGCTTCTTGTTTTCAATGGAGACAACACAGTGTCATGTTCCCTGGCATTGTGGTTACCTTACCATCGGCTCCCTGATGGGCTATTTAAATTACTCTCCCTCTTCTCCAGATACTCCTGCACAGATAGCATAAGCCCTGAGAAGACTAGACTGAAAACTCATTCATCAAGTAATAGACAAAATTGTTTTTTTCTTGTAAGCCATTTCAGAATGTTTCTGAATGCACAAACAGCATTCAGGCTCCACATGAACAAGTTGTGTTATTTAACATAATTGTGTCATGTTGATTATTTTCTGTCACATTGTAGTAGGCAGATGCCTTCAAGTGACACTTCAATAGTGTCAGCCTGCTTCTGGCAGATACAGCTAGAAGTTAGGGGCAGGCACACATAAACACGGAGATGAACTATTTTGTCTGTCAAAAATAGGTACTTAATATATTCTGGTTTAGAGGTAAGAGTTAGCTTGCAGAATGAAATGGTGAATACAGCTAAATGGAGATCAACATTTCCTGTAGTTTTCCTTCAGCTCTGTGCCTTAGGGAAGGTTTCTGTACTTGAAGAGTCACATCTTTTGAGCTCCTTTATAATCGCTGTAGATGTCAGTGGCATTTTATAGAACAGACAGAAAGTGGTTTGAGTTGATCAGTGTTTTGATCACATAACAGGAGGCTCTGCTGGGATGAATGTAAGTTGCTGAATAGCACTTTGGTGAAATGTGGACAACTGGCAATTCATAAGTATTCATCAAAGTATTACATGATGACACCAAACAGCCATCAAGTTTTGTCTGTAATGAATTGAGTTGGCACAAATCAGTAATGAACTAGAATATAGGAGAGTTTTTTAATCAGCTCTTAAGCCATTTGGCAAATGAAGGAATCTAGAGATGGGTGAAGGTGCTGAAATAAAATATCTGGAATTTCTAGAACTCTGTTTTTTCAAGTGTACGATAATAAAGCTTTATGTGTGGTCCGCTTCTTCTGATCAGCTTTGATTGTATGGTTCTTGTGTTTGCAGATTTCACTCTGTGGCATTGTGATGTAATGATGTTCTGTCTTCCTGATATGAAATGCAAAGGGTTTGCTTTCTAAATTAAAGTTAGAATAGTGGAAACTATTCTTCTGGGAGACTGCAATCCCACAGGTAATTAAGAAGTAATTTTCTTCAAATAACATGGCTCAGACAAAAAAACCAAATCAAGCCAAAACCCTGAAAGTGAATTGACTGAATTCTGCTAAGTTACCCAACCCCAGTTTTGCCAAAGAAGGAAAAATAAAAGGTTTTTCCCCCCTCACTATAGTAGTAGTAGGTATAGAAGTAAGATGTGGTTTTGTTGTCTGAAACCAAATGCATATAGGTAATACATTCAGATCAATTTGGCCTGAATTTTAAGAGGATGGCAAAAATAGTTTCCTACATGCCTGGAGTGTGATCTAACTGATCACTGTATATGACTGTGAATTACCTGCTCATTTTATATAGTAAATGCTTTGAAATTTAAAACAAATGTATTTACATGACAACACCAATTGGGTAGAGCCTTCCTTCTGTGCTCTGCAGAGACGAATTCTGCTTTGGCACTTTAGGAATTATTTGTGCTGGGTTTATGTTCAGCACAGTGAGAGGCTGAGGAAGGCTGGCTTTTAAACATCCTCACATAGTGGTGTTTGCCCTACCCTTTCCCTAGCCTAGGGGCCTTATCAGGGAAGGTGAAATAGAGCTTGCAATACTAGAAAACAAACATGTTAAACAATGGCACATATGGATATCTTCATGAAAGGATGAAAGCTCAGCATCTGCCCTGCTGTTCGTGAATTTGCAACTAGCAAAACTCATGTGCAACTTCATTCTTTCCCTGTTGGGTTTGTGATGAGTTAAGTAAAATGGGATAGGGAGAGAAGGGGGGAGCCAAGCTTTATATTCTTTGAAACTGTTGCATCAATTAAGAGTTGAATTGGGAAGAACAGGTTTATAAATTCGTACATTTTAACTTCCAGCTGAGTTCTTGAGACAAGTCGTCTCTGTTTTCTGAGAAGAAGATGAAGGGAGGCTAAGATCACTTGGTCTAGACTGAGTAAATGAAAGCTATCAACTACTGCTTAATTAAGGTGCCATGTTAGGCTTTTTTCTTTAAATTTTTTTTTTTTTTTTTACTATGAGGGAGAGAGAGAAACTTAGGTAGGGACTGCTTCCTCTGAGTGTTAACCTGTAGTTCATGGGAAAAGTACTGGTATCAGAGACTTCCATGTATTAAATGAATTCTTTTATTTCATCAATTTAATTTGTTTTTAGCAAATTTGACTCTAGGATCGACATAGGGCAAGCAATTTAGTCTCTTCTTGAATTCAGATTTGAGTTAAACAAAGCAAACTTAATACTTCTGTTCTCTTAAAGAACTGGAATGAGAAAAAAAAATAGGAGTTGCATATCCACTTGTGTTACAACTCACTTGCAGGTTGTTTTGTTCAAACCTATGCAGTCCATAAATGTTTTACTCTGGTCATATTACATGACTTACTGCTTATTCTTCAAAGTACTTCTGATAGCTCCATAGATGGTTTATTTTGGACTTTATGTATAGACTATTGACTCTTAAGCAATTGTATGACTATCACAGGAGATAAATGTAACTTAATTAAATTTTTGATACTCCCACGTAGCTTCAGTTCTCTTAATGAAATAAGCTTATTTTGTTGTCAGCATGTAAACTGACTTCATCTCCGGCGCTAACTGTACGATTAATGCATGTCGTTGTATTTACTGGAAAAGGCAAACTGTCAATTCTAATGCAAAAGTGAATTGCACCAGCAGTCATTATTTGATGCGGTAAGATAACCTAATGTAATATCTGGGTGGAGGCCAAGTAGTCATAATTCAGAATCTTTGTGCGACTGCCTAATCACATAGAACTATTTCTGTTGGTCATTCTGTAAGAATGACACAGTGGAGTTGTGAGGCCCTGCAGTGGTAATGAGTGTTCTACTGAGGTCAGTGTTTGCTGTGGAAGTAAGATAGGAACCAGCATTAAGGGGTCTTGGAGGCTGAGCTGTCCTGTGGTATCAGTAGCTGAAGGTTCATCTATGATCTAAAATAGGCACTTGTAGATCTTTCACACTGAGCTACTTGTAACAGCTACTCTGTCTTCAGCAGAGGCACAACATACACCAGTTACAGCTGTGACAGAACCTAGAAATGCATATAGAGGCTTGTGCTGAGAATCTCCACCACGAGCGTGTGATGTACATCAGACTAACAAGGTTGGGAGTGGTCCCGTTAGCTCTGTCACTCTGCATGTGGCTGGGGTTGCCCAGAGCAACTTAGCTCTTACTGTCTTCACTCTTGTTGCAGAGCTGAAAATCTGTGCTGAGCCCCACAGAATCGACCTGTAGCTGCCACAGCCTCGTGGACCACATCTATACAGCTAAATAATATGTGCCTTGGCACTGCAGGCTGAACTGTTTCCTCGTGTGCTGCAGTGGTGCTGCATCAGTTCTGTGCCCATTCAGTGTCCTTGTAAGACACGGTTATTGTGTTTTTTACAGAGTCCTTTTCCAGTTTGGCATACCTGCAATGATTGGAGGGCTTCATTGCAGCCCCCTTGACTGGTATTCTCCTTGCACAAAAGCACCGATCTTTTGCATGCCCAGGAGCATTTCAAGTGGGAATGGGAGGGTTACAGATCCCATAAAGCTTTGGAAGACTTAGAGATGGAAGGGTGCTAAACCTGACTGTGCAAACTGTGCTTAGAATCTCCCTGGACAGGTGTCACTGAGAGGGCAATTTGCAGAGAGTACGAACTCCCCAGTCCATACAGCCTTTGGAAGCTCGGGCCTTTTGGCCATGTTTTACTAAGTGGAGAAGGTGGTCACTGCAGAAGGAGTTGTTCCTTGTCCTTACTACTACAACATTTTTGTGTTAAAGCTAAGGAAGTTTCTCAAAGTCCCAGAGGTGTAATTGAGAGCACAGTTCAGAGAAACTGTTAAAATCTGAGTAGCACTCAATAAATGAGAGCCCTGGTGAGAGATGTGTAAGAAAGTCAAGTCTTCTATTATGTTACATAGATGAGAGAGTGCAATTTGATTAAATACACACACCAATTGTTGTTATTGTAGGACTTTTAAAGAAAAAAATGGGTGTTTGCATAGCCAAAGGCCTCAGCAGAATTAATCCATACTAATTCAGAATGTGAATTTACAGTTAAACTGTTTTAAATTCTTGTGTGTTGAGATGAATTATGAACAATGAAAGTGGCCATAATTCAGATCATTTAGTGTCAGGGTCACTGTGTCCTAGTATCTGACTTGCTGATAGCCTCATCATCTAATTGCTTTCTTAAAATGATTAAGTACCATAGATGCCAAAGTCAATTTTACTTTCTTTGCAGCCAAATACCTAGTCATTTTAGATAGTAAGATGTAAGTCCTAAATAACTTGGGTTGCTTTTGAAAATGCAATTTTATCGGAATATTTGACGTATTCAGCACCATAGTAACAGCAAGGAATTACACCTAATGTTCAATGCACTAAAAAAATTTATTTGGAATCAGTTGTGAAAAATATAAGGTACATTACGGATCTGGGAATAAACTACTTCCAATTATATCAATATGCAATTTCGATAAAGGAACAAGGGAAAATTTTTTTTTTACTTTTTCAAATGTGTGATAAGATTTTAGGTCTGCAGCATCTCACAGACATGCAAATAAAATACTTGCAGTGATACTAATAAGCAAGATCAGTAAGGGAAAAAGGGACAATATTTTTTAATATTTTAGAGTATGCCATAATTGTTAGGTCAATAAGGTTTTAATGATTAGTGCAAAAAGATGGAAATTAATTAACCGTACTTGCTTTTTCAAAGGCATAAAAGCTATGAGAAAGAGCTATTGGTTTTTGATTATGCTCACTGGCCTTCATGAAGACATAACCAAATGTCTCCTTACTGTATAAAATTAAATGACCAAGATAAAAATGAGATCTTTTTAGAAGTGTCAAATTGAAAGTTGATCTTCTTCGGAGAAATCAGGAACTTCCTTCAGATTAAATATAAGTCTTTTGCTTTGTGATATAGTGTACAAAACCAAGATTAAAACTGTTCTTAACACTACAATTTTAGTGAGAAATTGAGTTAAAATGTTATCTATGTAAACACATCCAGCGTACACTAACAGGCAATACAAGAAGTTTGGAAATGTCATTGTTTCTTGTAAAGAAGAGTGATTCTTTTCTTTGTCCCCCCTTTCACTTGGGTCAGGACTTGTCCATTTTTAGCTCTGGCTTTGTTGCCTTTTGCAGGAATACCATGTTGGGTTGGTTACCAAATGTAATATTTATGAGAAATTTCCCTTCCTTAAAAAGAATTTTAGATCCAGTCTATTCCTCGGTGATTAAGTTCCCATATTGAAAGCAGTCTGTGCTGTGGGGGTTTCTATAGACCCTGTGATAAATGAAGGCTGTATTATGAAATACAGAGCATGAATTTAGGTAGTGGATCTAAATAGGGTATAGCCACTTATTTGCCTTGCATAGTGGTCTGCTATATAGTGGAAAGGGCCTGTATCAACTTCTGTGATTTTCATCCATCAAGTCTGCAAAGAGGCTGATTCTTCCTCAGTGAGCTCATAAGGCACAGCACAAGAGCTCTCGAAGAGCAGGACTGCCTGTGGCAGAACTGGAAAGGCAACTCTTCTCCTGTCCATGGGCTGCATGGGTACTCTGGATGATTGAGAATCAAGTCAAAACCATGGTCAGGATGAAAGGCTAAATGAAAGATCATACATGAAACACCTAGAAGGAGAAAACCGTAATACCTCCATGTTTGGGGCTGCCAAAATTTTCAGAAAAAGCCTCTGCATTTACCTCCTACAGTGACATAAAAGTGGAGAGTTCAACCATATTGTAGACCAGAGTTGAGCAAAGAGATGTGCAAAACCAAACCAAAACAATACATCCTGGAGTGGGATAAACCTTCAACATTTATACAGAATGATAGGCTCCTGGAAACGTAATGCTGTTACCTGCTGATTTCGTCTGCTCAGCTGCTGTCTTGCTTTCCAGCAGGTGTGTGTAGCTTTCATAGTAGGCACCTCACTTAAAGTACGATGTGCTTCAAGGGCCTCCCTCATCTCTCTTGCTTTGAGCCAATTCACAACTGTGTTTCCCTGGTTTTGTGCTGATGTAACTCCACTGAGATCATGTAGATACTCCTTATCCCAAAGGAAAGAGCACATCTTTCATGCTCTGTTAATGTTCTTCCTTCTCTCCTCAGGGGACCTATCCTCCTTTGCTAAAAATTCTTTTGAATACTCTAATTAAGGATAAGGATCTCTTTGAATATTAATTAGTTTTTCATGGGCTTTACTCAAAATATTTAACTCAAAGCAATTTCCTCATAATTATCTCTGGATTATAATTTTTAGAGGATTGACTTTTTTTAAAATAAATTTCAGTTTATCAAAGAAGGCTTCCTTTTGTATGTGTCCAGTTAATCACAACTACATATAAGACAGTAAGCAGTGGGTGTGAAGATGCAATTTTTTTTTTGTTTGTTTCTTAAATTTTCTTCTTACAAAACCTTTCATTCTTACTGTAGCTTTGCCTCTTTTGCTGTTCTTTAATTATTTATCTGAGTGACTCTGTCCCTCACCTCATGTACGTGAGTACAGAGCTTTTTGAGTGGTTCAATCTACTGGGCCCACACAAACAGAAGTTCTGTACAAAAATTAAAATGGTAGAACAACTCAAAACCATTCAATGTCTCCTCCTGAAACAGTGAGATAGAACCTGGTCCACTGTTCTACTGCACTGCTCTTTCTTCAACTTCCCGCTCATTGCAGGGCTCCTAATCAGGTGTAGGTCAATAGACAACAAAACTTCCTCCTGTTTTGATTTTGCTTTGAATATTCAAGAGACAGGGAGAGATTTCCTTATCATTACTTAAGGCTTATGGTACTTTGGACCCAGAAGAGGTCAAACTCCCCCAAACCATCATATTTAAATACTTTCCATCATGAAGTGGTTTTACATGTTTAATAGGTGGCCACAGAATATACTTTCTGAAATCTCTGAAAAGGGATGAAATTACAAAAATCAGGACATTAAGGAGATTAAGTCTCATATTCAGCATGAGAGTGAAGAGATTTCTTGTGAGCTTTCAGGAATACCTTGAGGGATGCTGCAATCCCCCACTGTGACAGTAGTGTCAACATCTCTATTTAATCAGACAGTCACATCATTTCGATGTAGGCATCAGCTTGTTGCAGAGGTCTCATCCTTCCAACCTTTAGCATTAACTTATTTAATATGGAGGATTTCATAAGGACTTTTTGCAGAATTGCTTTCCAAATGCACAGTGGAGTTTTACATAATGAAGTATTTGCCTTACACTTCCAAAGAGAAGAAGCAACAGTACTTGCATTCACTGGACTTCTTGGATAGAAATGCAACAGCACCAAATGGTTCACAATGACCCTGTACTTGATGAAGCATGAAGAGCTCTTTGTAAGGCTCACCAGCCAGGCTATCAGAAGGGATCATCCGTTGCTGCCAGCACAGCTGATGTGTTGTTACCAACTGGTTGACATATCTCTGCCTCTCTTTGGTAATGCTCACTCCATCAGACTCCTGGGCTGCTTCCAACTCATGCCACTATTTATAATCTGAGCAGCAGCTACAAGGACTTGTTCTGTTCATGTTTGTCAAGTCTTACAGATTTAGTTACTATACCTGAACTCAAATTTTGGTGAAAGTACTTCATTCTTACTCAGCTGGATTTCTCCTCATTTCTTCTGTCCCAGGATAGGGCTGCTCACCACACACCCACAGTGCAGATCACAGTGACACCTGCAGAAAAGAATTCACGTGCGCTGGAGTAATTGTAGTGTTTTGCAACCATGACTGTGCTATAGAAGAATTTTTAATTAATTCATTTTTATGCAATGAATGCAGTATTAAACCCCCTAAATATTAATAAAGCATAATTCTGCACACAGTGTATTTCTATAAATCTCAAATAAAGCTTAAACCATGTTATGCAATATTGGTACTGCATGCAACTCTGCAAACAGTGAATAAGCAATAATGATTAAAAAAGCAGAAAGTTGATTTGAAGTGCTTTTTTTTCTTTGTTTTATGAAGGCATCTCTCAAAATAGCTTCATTCTGAATGCAACTCGTTAGTGTGTGCTTCCCCCTCCTTCCATTTGCAAGCCTTCTCCAATTGGCTAAATGTGACTGGAGCTTTTCGGATTAATTTTCCTTAAGTGACCTACTTTGCAGAGAAAGATAATCATGCATTTATAGCCTCTGGCACACTATTCAGGTCACAGATGGACAGATACCAAAGCTATTCCTCAGTGATTTACTGGGCTTGTAACTAATCCTCCATAAGAAAGGAGAGCAGCCTGATGTTAATTGGTTTGAATGCCTAAAAGTATGGAAGGAAGATCATTGACTCCTACTTCAATTTACAGAGGGTGTCACAGTTAGGCTGAGTGATACTAGCCAGCAATTTCTCTAGGAGTGTTCTGTGGAAGTGATTGAGTTACTGAATGTCACAGGTGTTAATTATCTTACCTAGAATGCTTTGCCCTGACAGTGGAGTACCATGTGGAATTCTGACTGTGGACATGTCTGATGTTACACATATACCAGATTCCATGGCCAGCACCAAGGATAAGAGATTCGGGACAGTTTAGACCTTTTGCTCACTAACATGTGCTTGTGATCCCATGAACAGTTGTCATTATCAGATCCAAACATCTGCTATGAAAGCTTTTTTTTTCCCTTTCTTTCTTTTTTGTTTCTTTTATATTAACATGATCAGTTGAACCAATAGAACTCATCTTTTGCTATTATCCATTAGAGACCTCTTTCTGTCTCTTGTATTTGACACTAACAGTACATGAAAAACAGCTCTTCCTCATGCTTTCCTATGTTCAGAAGTTTCACTAGGGAAATGACCAGGCTTTATCCTCTGTTAGAGTATCTTTAAAAGTTTGATGGGGCTTTTCATGCGATACACAGGCAACAAGCAGGAGTGTTAAGGATGTTTCTTTTTCTGAAGGACTGTCTTGAAACTTTTTGTGTATCAGGCAGTCAATGATGTTAATTCTCAGAGATTTGAAAAAATAACTGTTAAAATTGTGGTGCTGTTAGCAGAAGGATGGATGGCTTTCAGAAGAAAACAAAACTTGTATGCAGGTTGAATTCCTGGTTGAATACCACAGGAATGTATACCTGCATGTCCCCAGGTGTGCACACACAGCTTTGCACCACAGAGCAGAGTTGGAAGGTGTTCTGGTGCAAGTCACGCTGCACTTTGGATCACTGTGATCGCTGAGTGTTCATATTTCAAGTGCTTTGTTGAACACATGATCTCAAAATACATAAGGAATGATTCAAATTAGGTTTAGATATTTACAACTGTTAAGACAACCTGACAGGGCTTTGTGCATATTTTCTATGACAGAATCTAATGCATTGAGGGCAAAATCAATTCCTTTTAGCAGAAAGCCTTTCAGACAGGAAGTAAAAGGTTTTAGAGGGGAAGAGAATGTGCAGCCCTTCTGTATCTATTCCAAGGGACTGCAGTGCAGCTGTTCCACCATCAAAATTCCAGCTATGTGCTTTAGCAGTTGTTGGGAGCCCTTTGAATTTTCCACATGTCCACCAGCTTTTGGACCTGTGTGTTCCCTCTACTGAGTGTTAGCCCCAACATCTTCTCCTCCAGGGGAGGGTTCTCATTGTGTCTGAATCATACATTTCTGAGTATTTCCTCAGGAAATGCTGGTAAATTTGAACCAATGTAGCTCTACAGGTACAGGCGTCAACGCAGATACTCTCAGTCTAGCTTAAGAACAGCCAGCTCTAATTGTGCTTTTTTTCTGGTCCTAAAGTAATTAATCTAACTCCAGTTTTGACCAAAGTAATGTGCAGAGCATAATTTATCTTTCTTTCTTTTTCTTCCTTTCCCCCCACTCCCCCTATTTCTCAAGAAGGTGTTTGAGAAAAGTCAGTCAGAACTGCCAAGTTTTGTTATTGGCTATTTAAGTCAGATTATGATTTTATGAAACAAAGAATCCACGTCTTTGGTTCTGTGTTTCCTGCTATGATATTCATTAAGAAGAAACAGGATAAGTCTAGACATCTGGGAAGACATTGTATGTTATCAGATACAAAACTAGACTAATTTAAGCAACCTTTCCATTTTATGGAGCTATAGTAGACTATCTAGAAGATAAATTAGCAATTATTTGTAGAAAGAACCCAATATATGGTACAAACCAGTAACATCTACATTACAATAGGCATGTTCCTGCCCACCATGTAGATGTGTTGGGGAATAATAGGTATGCTTCAGAAATAATACTAATGCATTGCTACTGAGAACAACCAATTGAAAAATAGCCAGATCTGAAGAAACCTTACAGCTTTTTCACCAGGGTAACCATAGCAGTAATAGAAAATACATGCTTCATACTTCATGCTGGGATTCCAGTATACAAGGAATAACTTAAGAGCTCCTGGATATTTTCTTGAAGGCACCAGGTGAAGGTGAAAGTGAAACACACCACAAATTGCCTTCAAGTTGTTACTCATCACTCCCTGAGAGTCTGTCTTCTGGGTTCTTTGTGGCTTAGGAAGGTATCAATGTGGATGTACACATTATTACATTTAAAAAAAAAAAATCAGATCCTTAGGATAATAAATGATCAAACAGTTCTCAGCCTGTAAATGTCCCAAATACAGCTGTGTTACATCAGTGTAATATTTTGTGTACCTGTTTCTTCTGTGGGCAAGGTGAGCAGTAAGGCACGTTTTGTAAGAAAGTATCAGTATCACACATACACGATTTGCTAGTAGCTAGTACTTGCTAGTAGTCCTGCAGGACTACTAATTGGAACTATTCACTTGCATGAAACTACTGGAATGGATATTTTTTTTCCAGATCAGACCATCAGGAAGGAGTTATGAATATAATAACAAACTAGATATTTTAGCATTTTTTAGCAGAATTTGTTGCTCTGCTGGGCGGCTATAAGTGAAAATTAAATCTGATTAGAGAAACAGAGTAGTAGATATGGTTCAGTGTACTTCTTGAATATGTGAATCAGTGTTCCCTCAATGAAGTAGGATCATCATTATATTAGTTTAGTGATTTAAGATCTAAAATTTCCAGTGGTGATCTTCTAATTAGTTGTATAGATCATGAAATGGTAGAGCAATTTGAAAAAACCCATATTCCTCTTCTGGAGTAACTTGTATTCCTGTTCAAGGGGACAAAGCAGTGTATTTGGAAGGAAATGCTGGAGCACAGAAGAATCAAATAGGATGTTTTAGTGAAATGGTACACGTGATCTGAATTGGTAATGAATGCTCCTTGATGCCTGGTTGATTTTGAACACCTAAGGAGCATTTACAGGATTCATGTTTTAGAAATATGCTTCAGTGGGATGGACTTTGCATATGTAGGAAGTAGAAGAAAGTAACTAAGTGGACAAAATGATGACAATGTTTCATTGTACTTGTGTACAAAGTTCAAATAAATCTCTAAACTTACAAGTAAAATAGCAATAAATTATTATTAAATTAATCATATTGACATATATTTATTAAAATAAATAATTATAATGATTCCTCTCAATTAATCACTAACCTATCTACAAAATCATTTTGGCCAGCATTACAGATCTTTAGTTTTGAATGATACCTTTAATAGTAAGTGAATTAGAACAAAATTAATTCTTTTCTGTATGTATTTTCCACATAAGTGTGCACCTCACATGCTGTTCGTGAGCAGTTTGCATATTAACACATTCACCTGATGTGTCTGAGATATTTTTCCCTTGCATATTGAGTGTAAACATAGGGTTTGCAGATGATGGCAAATTAATTACCTGTGAAAATTAAAGCCTTGTGTTTGCTCTGAGAATAAGTAAATTGTAAGCAAGGATTTTCCTCTATTGGCTGCTTCAGTAAACCTCAAAATCATCTTTCACTTTAAAACGAAGCAGGAATATATCTATAGTACTTGATCTTTATTTGCTGATATTACTGAGGAAAAAACACATTAATA
>JAWWMO010000096.1:48476486-48505650 GCA_035047845.1 Dendrocincla fuliginosa | reverse complement strand
TCAGACTACAAATGACCTTCTAAAAAGGTGCTGCAGTATGTCTTGCTAACGTATCATGATGAAAAGAAACACATTCTGGAATATGTACTGAATTCAACTCTTATTTCCCATTGTGCTGTGGTCACTTTTTGCTCTTCATACTGGCATACGGTTCTTCAAACTACGAAGAAAAAATGTCTTAGTTGCACATTACTGAATTTCAGCTAATGTAGTGCAACAAGAAATTCTGTTCTTTCTGGAATCCACACTGCTACACAGCAAGCTTTTCTGCCAGGAGCCACTTGGTTGAATTTTCAAGCACAAGAGATATTCAGTGCCATGAAGGGGACATTTTATAGCTGGTTTGGAATCCCAAGGTTACTCTCTAACAGCAAGTAGTCGCCCAACTAAAAATGCCCCCCTCATTTAACTGGCCACACATTACTAACGCAAATATAAAAAGTGCTTAAGAATCGGGCATCCTTGGTAGTATAAAATGCACATCTAAACAACTTAGCTTTCTGCCCAAACCAGGATTTGTTTGAACAAATAAAAGAAAAAAGTGACCTGAAATTAGCATTTCAGGCCATTTTTATCATGTACTGAGTTATTTGCCAAAGAAAGACTCTTTCTTTGCCAAAGAAAGCCTCCTGTGGAATTGATGGTCATAACTGCTGGCTCTGAATTTTCAGAAATGCAGAGGAAAAGTACTCTTCAGCTGGGGTTTCTTTTCTCACATCGGTGGCTGCCAATCACCTGTTTGGGGAAAAAAAGAAAAAGGAACATCTGAAAAGCTAAACTGCTGTACAAACATTCTCTGATCAACATATTAGGCAATTCTAACATGCAATACTGAGCAGCATGTACTGAGCAAAGATTCTCT
This sequence comes from Dendrocincla fuliginosa, assembly GCA_035047845.1. Lineage (NCBI taxonomy): Eukaryota > Metazoa > Chordata > Aves > Passeriformes > Dendrocolaptidae > Dendrocincla > Dendrocincla fuliginosa. The sequence goes on along the minus strand of JAWWMO010000096.1, from coordinate 48,504,788 downwards.
TTGCTCCTAAGGTAATGACACACTAACTCTGGAGCCAGAACACACATAATATGACCAGGTCTTGTTTTTGCCTTCTGGTATTACTGGCAGTGAATGCAGATGAGAGTTTGAAGACGCCCAAAATACTGGATTAGAAGACTAAAGAGAGCAAAAGCTCACTTGTTATCTTTCACTTAGTCAATCACCCACAGAAACCCAGGTTTTGCATTACTTAGAAGTATTCTTAATGTACTATTGTGGCTTATGTGTACTATTATGCACACACATGCATATATGCTTGGGATACTTTTTGATAACCATTAATCTGTTGGATTTTTCATACAGAAGCTACTGCATAATTATACTACTTGTTCACCTACTTCTATACACAGAATGTCTCAACATCTTTTCATGTGGTTTTAGTGTGTCTGTAAAGAAGGAACTATGTTTAAAGAAGTCATAACTTTACATCAAAGTTATTTCACAGAGCAAGTAATATTAGAGATGACTAAATCTCCTGTAAGAATTAGTTACTATTAGTTTGTCTTCAAGCTTCAAAAATTAACAAAACCACTTCAATGAGCACTGTTAACACTCTCTGCAGATAAATCAAGACACTTTTTGGCACTCAATAAATGTGCACCACTAGATCAGATTAGCCTTCATTTCTAAGGCAAGTAGTGCATTATATTAGCCTACACAGATGTACATGTAATTAAGCATAATTTCTAACACATGTGCCAATACACTTTTGCATAACTGTTTTCAACCTAAAATCTCTATGCTAGCTTTTGGTGTGTGCAGAATTTACCACTTAAAAATCACCAGGTCAATCTTAAAGCATGGTATTAAATGGATAATCATAGTAAAAAATACTAGTCTGCAATTTCTGAAACAGTCTTTCATTGCATTTTACTCTTGTATAATGAATTCTAGTAAGCCTGTCTGTTCAAACAAGCACACTCGTCTATGGACGAGTATTGGAAAAGTATTTATTCAGCTGAATTTCTCAAGGATTTTGTCTCCATCTCTGTTCTCCCAAAATACTTTACATGTTTTGATAGCAGGGGCCCACTTTTTCTTTCTGGGCCTTTAGCTGTTTTGTGTAACTATTTTTCATTAGACTATTATGTATTAAATAATCTCACCTCATGAAAATAGCATTGTTTTCCTAATAAAATACAACACTGGTAAGAGAAAGTAGGTCCCAGATGTGTGAAGAACTCCCAAAGCGCACACTCATAACTCTGACACTGCATCCTGCTTTTATGTCCAAGTGATTTCATGGGCCCTCAGAAGGATATAGACTGGTAAAAAAGGAGACAACAACCAGCGTACTACAGGGACTGCATGGCAGAGATTTTCAGCCTGCATTGTGAAATGTTTTCATGCAGCTGCAAACAGCAAAGGAAAATGCATATTTATATTGTATGGCAATGAACACAGAAGAATTCTAAGACAATGCACTTCCGGTGGAAAATTATTAGGAAGTCAATCAAATAGATTAAAAAAATTCTAAGTCACTCTCAGAGTTCCTTTTTATCTTGCCAAAAAGATGCAAACAAGATCCTAAATAGTAAAATAGATTTACTAAAATCATAAAGTCAAATCACAAAGTTTAAATTTGGTCCGTTATCTAGGAATTAGAATAATTGCACTAAGAAAGCCAAGCCAGTTCCAAGGCATGTCCTTTCTTACAGGAGTCACTTGAGTTCTGAAGGGCTGTGGTAGTGGGAGGTCTCAGTATGCAAGGGTAGAAAAAATTTATATCCAAGCAAAAATATTTTCACTTTGAATTTCAGCAGGAATTAAGTATATCTCCACTCCTGGATTTCCAACTCCAAAACCAGCAGTATATTTGGTATGGAATAGAAGGAACAAGCCGTAATTAAATAATATTAAATGACTAGAGTGGTTAATGGCTAGTTCATGAGGAAATAAAGGCAACATTTATTGTCCTTTTCAAAAATTTTAAATATTCTTTGAAAATAGCATACCAATAGAACAGTTTGAGATATAGTATTTCATATACACAAGAACATTCAGCAGATGATTTGCTATGTCACAATTAGTTTTTAAACATCTGTAGCACTTTACCAACAGTCACTCTCCAGCTATGGTAGTAATTAACTAGGGCAGAAATGTCAGATTGTGAACTTTCAAGAGTTAGCCATTTTCTACTGCTAGCTGTGTTGCAAGGATTACAAATATTTGTCTTCCATTCTATTGAAACAGCCTTTGATTTCTAAACAGATTTTTAAATTCTTTAGATTGTAATACCTCTGGTTTCTCAAATTTTAAGTTCAGTGGGAACCTTCATCAATACTCCAGTTCATCCACGTGCCAGTAGCAGAAAAGAACCACCACAGAATAGTGCTGTATGCTGCTGTTGTAATCAAGAATTTTTCTGTGCTACTGTTGCAGCCATAATTTTGAAAACTTATCTCTTGCCAATTTTTGGTTTGGTCTGAAATTATTAACTTCATCTGCTGAAGTCTAAAATCTGTATTTTCAGGCACTGTAGCTTAGTATAATGCAAGTTCATGGAATTCATATAAATAGTAGAAATATAAATTATATTTGTATATTTACTGTTTGTAGCCTGGAAATTCAACTAAGTCAGAGATTTTACAAATTGGAACCAAACCATCATGAAGTCAGTCACACATGGTACCCTATGAAGTTTCAATGTGTTCAGCATTCAAGTCTAACTGTCCTTCACTTAAGAGAGTTACTCAGTCTGAAAGGGACAGATATGCCAAATTTTTACAAGGTTAGAAGTAATTAGAAGACAAGTATAAGGTGCATCCAAGAGCAACTGTGCTGCATTTTAAAGCTTTTTGGTAAGCTGGGAACTGTCCCTTCAAATTTACTAAATAAAATAGAGCTTTTTCTAGGAGCAGTCCTGTCAATATTCAGCAAAAGTACTCAAACAATAAAAAGCTAAGATAGTGCCTAAAAAAAGTTTTCCTTATTATAAACCTTAAATTCTTTGAAAAGTCATACTAAACTCATATGTGCATGTTTTACCACACTGGATGTCAGGCAGTTTAGTCACATTCGTGCTAAGACTCCCAAAATGCACAACCTGAGGCTTATTTGCTATTGTTATAGAAAAAGCATTGCAGAAATATTTTTTAAAATGTAGTTTAATTACAGGTTAATTTTCCCAGTCTGTGCAAGGCAAACTCTCCTCTTCATCCTCTGACTCAGGTGATGCTTCCTTAATCCGCCGCAGTGCTTCATGGATGCTCCTTGTCAGTGGGTCAGTATCAGGCAAAATTGTAAAGGATTCTCTCAAAACATCTTTCTGCACTTTCTTCAGTTTCACCCCTTTCCTGATCTGTGCCAAGATGTTATTGCTATCATCTTCATCAGGAAAAGGAGGAAGACTTCTCTGCTCAACTTTTCTTAAGTGAAAGCTGCCACGTTTCAAGGAAGCCAGCACTTCATCCATTGGGGAACTCACTGCAGAAAATCAAAAGACCTTCAGTATTATCTTTACTAAATTTTATCAGTCTAAATTTTTATTTCCTAGAGACCAAAAAATAGCTATATATGCTATTAATGTGATAGTCCCATACCATAAGTATAATGTTAGCTCAAATATTGTTTCAGCCTCTAAATTTATCTTCCTTACTACCAGGTCAATATGGGTTTATACAGCCAATTGTGATTTTTGTAACCACTTAAACTTCCTACCAGGCAGATAGTAAAGCTTTTTGAACACAGTGACTTTCCTGTTTGCAGTCAGGGAAATCAAATAAGCTGCAATGACTCCAACACAATGAAAGTCTGCATTTTTTGGGTTTTTTTAAACTTTAAAACTCAGTTAATGAGTACATACCTTAGGTACTAGACTGTGCAATCCATTTCTCACCACTTTCATTTTATAGCTAATTTTGCCTGCTGCATGACTATTACAACATGCCAGTGAGGGAAATAGCAATACAGCAACAGCATGCATTTTACTGCTTCTCTGGATTCACATATTTATTAGCACCTAGTCACAGCACGCCTATAAAAAAACCCCTTCCTTTATAACTGATGAAAACAGAGAAGTAAAAGATACTTTATGCTGAATCTTTCCTTTACAACTAATTTTGAAACTAGTTTTCTGCAGAAATAAACTCCAGGCTTTGGCTCTTTAAAGAGCTAGAAGTATTCAAGATCTCCATCCCAAAGAATGCATTACAAAGAGTACAGTGGTTTAAATAGCTTGCATACACTAGAACAAAAAACATGCAGCACTTAACAATCAATACAGGAATATCTATCTTCAGGGCTTTTTTTTTACACTGTAGAATCTATTTTTTTAAACCTGGTTTGCATTTATGAGTAAGCTTTTTCCATCAGACTAATGGCCCGGACAGTTAGAATAGACAGGAGGAAAAGACAGAAATAAAATCATAGAGAACTGCACATTTGAGAGAGGAAGGAAGTGCTATAAAGCGCTTGTTTGTCACACAGAGACAGCTTTCTGAAGCCACTTAGAGATTTGAACATCCCGGGGCATACAGAGCAGCAGGTACTACTGCTGCAGACAGCAACAATACTCTTAAGAGGGATGATATAACTTGACTTTATATTTGTCATATTAGGATGTATATAAAACTGCACACGCAATAATTGCTTGATACAAAATTGCATGATAAAATGTATATCAGCAAAATAAACAACAGGACTACAGAAAAATTACTGTTATTCTGTTATTAAAAAAACCACTGCATCCTCAGGTGAAGCATATAATATTTGCAGTGCTGGCAGTAAATAGATAAAACAAAAATTTTTTAGACAGCATTTAGCTCCATTTTCTATCTAATCTAATATGGTATAGCACAGCATCAGTTTCCTAAGTGTTTTCTAACTGAACAAGTATGCCAAACTCTGTCACAAAGGTCCCAATGCTTGAGTTGCCACCATCTGTGAACTGAAAAGGATGTAACAACCTTCCCATTAACAGTAAGTTAATCAGAGTACACACACTTTTGTACAGAGCAATTTAAAAGAGGAAAGGATGTGCACTACAATTTTTAAATTAATAACAATAAATTAAATATGCAAAAATTAAAACATTACCTCTCCTCCTCTGTAAACCCTCTAAATCACCAGTCTTCTTAAGCTTCTTCTTGGCACTGACTAGCTGACTGCTATCAAACAGATGTGCTGGTGGGACACCAGAGGAGTGCTGGACTCCTTTCTCCACACTCTGACGTTTAACAAAGCTGTCATTTTTCTCTAAGGACTTGGTGGCCTCTTCCTTGGAGGGCAAAGGTGGAGGCGGAGGTGGAGGTGGTGGAGGCAAAGGGGCTGGAAGCTGTTCTCCAGTAACAGTTTCTGGTTGAAGCTGGTTACTAGTGAGTGGAGAAGTGCTAACAGGGGGCAGTTCAGAGGTAACACCATTAGGAGGCAACGAGACATCTTGAAGTTGTTTTAAGCTTGTAGGTTCCTGCACTTGCAAAGGCTGAACTGCACTTTCCAATTCCACCTCTTCACTTTTCTCTTGGATTTTTACGGTTGCTGGCAAAGATTGAGGCTGGTCGACACAGGACGCTGCGCTGGCTGCACATTTTCTTTTTGCATGAGCCAGCCGTAGTCTGGTTGATTTAAGTATGACTTGCCCAGGGTACCGCTAAAGTGAATAAGGTATTGACATTTAGGTAAGTACATGCAATGACTGTTGTAGATTTTAAGTACCTGTCCTTACGGTTTGCCTTTCTGACAAATAGATTTCATTTTGGTCTGGATGTAAAACCAAAGCAAATATATCCCCACCTTTTGAAAGAGAAAAAAGTTCCGTTTTCTTAATTTTTAGCCTACGTTAAGCTACAATTTACATGTGATTGGTCTTGTCAGGGATATACATAGGTTAGTTATTAGGATTTTTCTAAGAACCAGATGGTACAACTTTTTCTGAAAACTAAAATTCAAAATTACCTCTTCCACTAGTTAGTGGCTTACTCTGAAAGTGTATTAGCTCTGACAGACCAGTCAGAGTCTCTTTGACCTAATACACTGGCCTTAGATATGAGTCATACTGCTTTAAAAGCTATGTCTTGATGACATCAAATGTTTTAAGACTTACAAAGTATTGTTAATTTAGTTCTTAAATTTGCTGCCTTGATATCTGTCTTTTTGTATTAATTTCATCCATAGCCTTTTATAGGCAAAAAATTCAACTGCTTCTTAAAGACAAGTCTAATATATACTACACAACTGTGGTAGGTCAGTAATATGTAACGATATAAGTATTTTCATACATAAAGTCAGCTCATGAAGAGTTGCTGGTTAAAATAAGTAAATTTGCTTTAATTTACAGAAGTTATGCAATTCAAGAGCACTGCAAACAATAAGGACATGAAGAGTGTGCTGCTGAACAAGACAACTTGCCAGTTGAGAAACTTCTCATATATTTATTTTTTTATGCATTCAACGAAACAAAACAAAATCTTCAATGATTAATACAGTCTCTGTTTTCCTGCACTTTCATCCCTTTTCTTATTCTTTCTCCTTCATTCTATACCTTTTCTGATGCTTCCATTGTAATAGGAAGTGGCAGGTATTGGCAGGTGTTCTAGCAATCAGTGGTAGGGGATATGTCAGATGGCAATGCTGTTTGTGGGAAGTACCTTTTATATTATACTTCTTTTAGGAATATTTGCTAAGTGTCTGTCACAAGGTATAGACATTAAGAGTGAATAGAAGCTTATTATGGCACTGACGATGCAGCAGCCAGAACAGTCTGTTACTCCTAGTGCAATATTTTGTTATGAATTTTCCAAAGAACAGTTAACTGCACAAAGAAACGTAGTATAGGCCTGGAGCGAGTGAAAGGACTTCGCAAAGGCAACTGGCAGAAAAGAACTCTTCTTCTGTTACCTGCTTAAAGGAGCGAAGTCTGTCCAGTGTTTTCTGTCGTTCCTGACTAACCCAGGAGCTCTTTCTTTCCTCTTCATCTTGCAATTGATCTCGCTTCTGAGAAAATACATGGAAAACTTGTAAATATTACATGCAACACTCTGTTTGGCATCATTAAAAACATTAACTGTTCTACTAAATGTCAAGAGTTACTTAAGAAGTTACTTCTCGAACACATTTCCAATCTTGAAAACTTGGTCTTTGTCTTCCCCTTAAAAAGTAACATACATTTCCTGTTTTGTAATCTGAAACAGTAAGGTCAGTAAAGAAATAGTTCAATCTCAAATGAGAATACTGGGAAGACTTGTTACCTTGAGAGATGAGAAATAACTGGACTAAGTGAATGAATGCTATAATGAAAGAAACCCATGTGAATTAAAAAATCATATAAATTAGTCACACAGTAAACCAGTACTCATTTTTGCTCATTTCAGGAACAAAATGACAGTCCAAATTACATAGTTGATCTTTTAAACAAGTCATATTGTTATTTTCACTGTACAACAAGTCACAGAACTCAGTGTATTTGAATCTAATACCAGGCAAATTAAGTAGATGTTTTCACATTTACATTTAAAACAGTAGATTTAAGTTTTGTATTTACTTAGCAGAAACTGTCACTATTTCGTTCAGCTTGATTTTATGTAACTGTACTCCTCAAGTCAAATTTACTGAAAATGGAAGCTAGTTATCAGATGGTGAAATTCACTGTGTGTAAGTTTGAAAGCTATCAGGAAAAGTGATAAAACAGCTGACTGAATTAAAAGCCCCTGAGCAGAAACAGCAGTTTTAATTCTTAAATGATTCACAGCATTAAGTATTACTTTTGAAAGCACATCTTCCTAACTAAAAACTCGTATCAGTTCTGTGAACCTTTTACTGTCCTTCAGTCCACACAAAAGGAGTGTCTGCCTGCCTGCCATTTTCGTTAAGTGAGATAGTGGCCTGGTGTCCTTCCTAAAGAGCCAGCTTCTGTGATTTGGAAGGAAGTAATTATAGATACATTAGGGAGTGAAAGGGGAGAACATATCTGAAAAACAGTAAGGACAGGAAACAGGAAAAGATGAGGGGGAAGAGAAGCCTGTGGTAAAAAGAAAATAACCAAGCAATGGGGCAAGGAAGCTAAAACAGAAACATAAAGATTATAACAAGAAGAAAGAGTAGTTCTACCACCATACCTGAATGTTATAGATACATTCAGATTAAACTGCCTGAAGTAGAGGCAAACTCAATGGGTATTGTTTGTTTAAAGGGTTTTATTTTTTTGTTTTGCTTTTAAATAAAATCATGAAATTGCAATTCTTATTTGGTTTCAGCTTTGGACTCCCTTGAGGCTATCTTCTCAAAATTCTTTATGAAAACCAGCGACTTACAACATACTTTACAATAATATTAGAAATTTTCAGTCACATTATTAACAGAAAAAAACCCCCACAAATGTAAAAATTAGCGTAAGGTTCTTTTGTAATACAAGTGGGCAACTTCATAATATAAAATTCTGTAGTATCTGAGAGACAAGAAAGACCTTCGGCTTTGGTAAGTCTTATTTTTAAGAGTGATAAATGGACTACAATCCACACAGTAAATTTGTTTGCCCTATTGTAAGAAATGAAAAAAAAATATTTTTTTTTAAGTCCTTGAAAGAGTATTCTCATACATACTGTCTTTGACAAGAAGTCTTTTCATAAAATAAATTATGCAGATGACTTCCTGGACAAATGTATCAATGTTAAAAATGTATAAGGATGAAACAGAATCACTTTCACTAATCTAATTGAACCCTGAATTAAAGAGACTTGGATTTCAATGCATCTTTGTCAGTGATCTTTATTAAATATTGATACTATATCAGCTCCCAGGACACAGTCCAGAATTTGCTTATTCTTTAAGATAAAATCTATTATGCTCAGCATAAGAGTTAGACTAGTTAGCCCATTCTCTGCAATAAGACTATGCAGGGAATCATGGAGCATACAGCTAAAGCTAAACATTTATACAACATAATTCAAGTGATTTCTTGTACAGAAAGAAGAAAAAAAAGAATCTTATTAAGATTCAAGAATAAATGCACATAATTTCCTTACTCATATCAGCTACCTGACGCTACACTCAGAGATGTCCAGAACCATCAATGTGCACACAATAACAAACTGCATGCAGCTCGCCCAAGCAGTAATCACTCAGACTGTGAACCCAGCATTAAAGAACCATTTTACTTGCTTGGTTCCAGCTATGTGTCCATCCTGACACTGCTATATACTCCTCTTACCGGTATGTATGACACAGAAATCCATGGTGCAAAGGTCACCATCTTTTTTTAAAAGAGTTATCACTCTGAATGCTCTCTTAAGAAATGTATAATGAGAAATGCAAGCAATTAACTACAGGCTAAGCTCAGCAGTAAAAAACTCAAACTTACTAGCTGAACAGTATGGTGCATTTTGTACTCCTCCTCACTCTGGTGACGCTGCTGGACTTTTTCATTATGCTTTGCAATACAGATCTCCTGTAGAGACATAAAACATTACCTATAAAATATATATTTCAAATATAGATTTACAGGGTACACTGTCATATTTAGCAAACAACACCTAGAAAAAGTTAAGCTACCAAGCCTATCTCAGAAAGCAAGTTTAATTTACAATAAACCGTAACTGGAACAAAAATCAAGTCAGACAGACCCAAACCTATTACTCTTAACTGTTGAAAGAATATACACAAGTGACAGCTGCTTGAATTCAGTCTGTTCTACAGTGCCGCTACAAACACCGACTTGTTGATACTTCACAAAGCCCTTGTTTAACTCCATGTATTTGCACACATGGATAATAACTAACTATACCACGGATTAATGTTTATGCAAATAGACAGCTTCCCAATTACAGGTCAGTTCATCTTTTGCATGTACAATCTGCAAGTACAAACATGAATAAAGTTGCTCAAATTTCATCATGTTCACTGATTATACTGAGTTCACATCTCTAATATGTGGTTTAAGAACAACCATTTATTACATTGTCTGCAAATAAGAACAGGTTAAAAAGAAAATTATACAGAACAAAAAACCAGGCCATCAGCTGACAAAGCAACACGATGACAGTCAAACTTCAGGTAGATAACTGCATAGGACAACACTGTGGGCCAGGAAATAGGATACTACGAGCAATGAAATTAGACCTAGTATAAGCACCACACAGAACTAGAACAAACTCAGATGTACAGTCATAAAAAAATCTCACAGTTGTGTAAGAAACCGCAGTGCTAGGAAGCAGTTTGGAGTGTGACTCCAGCTAGAACATGGAAGTGATGGGCTTCCCAGGCATCAGCCAGTGTGACTTGCTGGGCAGATCCAGAAAAGAGCTTTGCCATTGAAAGCATTGCTTGAGGGAGATGACAGAGTTTTTAGCCATCAATTAAGGCACTACAGTCACAGCAGAAAGCACAAAAAGAAGGAGTGAAAGGATAAAAAAAGCTCACTATTTTGGATGCTTAAAAATGCAGAAAAAGCTGTCTTCTCCTTACAAGCTCGCTATGAACATGCTGTGATCACATAAAAAGGTAGCTACTGTTCCTGTACAGAACAGGAATAGCACACGATCTTGAATGCTTCTGAACAGTAAAATCACCAATGTTGCTCCTGTACACGGGTAACTGACAAAAGCAAAGACTTCTGTGGAAATACTGTCCCAGCTTTATCAAAGGTGTATCACAGAATGGCTTGAGTGGGAAGGGATCTTAAAGCTTATCTAGTTCTAATCCCCCTGCCATGAGCAGAGAACTGTTCATTAGATCAGGTTGCTCAGGGTCCCATCCAACCTGGCCTTAAACACTTTGGGGGATGGGGAATCCACGACATCTCTGGTCAACCTGTTCCAGCATCTCACCATCATCACAGTAAAGAATTTCTTTCTAACAGCTACCTCAATCTCTCCTCGTCTACAACTGTTCCTCCTTGCCCATGTAAACTATCTGCCCGTGTAAAAAGTCACTCTCCCTCTTTTTAAAAGCTCCCTTGAAGTACTGAAAGGCTGCACTGAGGTTACTCCAGAACCTTCTCTTCTCCAGGCTGAACAATACCAGCTGTCTTAGCCTGTCCTCAAAGCAGGTGCTCCAGCCCTCTGACAATCTTCACGAACCTACTCTGGACTCGGTCTAACAGGTCCACATATATACATAGCTAAACACTGCTGGGTTTTATATTTGTTTTTGGAAGGCTTTTTCCCCTGGTGAAAAGAGTTAATCCTGGAAAAATTTATCCATTTAATTTGTAACTGCAATACAAATTACCTCATCTCTGCATTTCAAAGACACAGCAATAGCTTCATCATACAAATAATCTAAACAACTTTTTGTAATGCTACTACTGATTTATCTTTATAGTTATTCTCTATTTTGGTTTTATATGTATTATAAAATGAGAAAAACATAGGTTCGGGTTTTTTGACATGCCTCCAATACATGGGGGATACAATTTTATGTTACTTTTCTCTTTAGCATCAGTACTTACATCTTTTTGCACATAATCATTTGCAAATTTAAATCATTATTGCACATAATGAAAGATGTTTTAAATATGTAAAGAGGATAAACCTGACCAAAATATATTTGCTGCTGGTTTTGTATTAATAAATAACCTACTTTGATGTAATTAGATCTCTCTGACATGAAATAATAAAAAATACTAGGAGGGGCTGGAAACATGTTGCAGGACAGGATTAGAAATCTGAATCATCTTAGCTAATTACAGAAATGGTCTTAGAAAAAAAGGAAGGGTTGCAATTTCATAGGGACAAATACAGGGTTCTACTTGTAGACAAGATTAAGTGACTCCAGACAAAGGATGAAATAAAAACCAGCCAGATGGCAGCATTAAGAAAACTATTTGTATTATTATGGCAGATGACAAGTTGAACATAAACAACAAACTCTGGCAAAAAAAAAACAACCCAAAAGCATCATAATTGGGTGTATGAGCAGAATACAGACTGTTGCAGACATTAAGTAGTCCTTCCTTCGCAGCACTGGAAAGCAGGCACATCATCATCACTGAAGAGACCTACAAGATCATCCAGTCCAACTGTCCACCTAGCACTATCACTGTAATCCCTGAACAATTAAATCATCATCCAGTGCCAGATCCAGATGCCTCCTGAACACCTCCAGGGATGGTGATGCCACTAACTCCCTGAGAAATTAATTGACCAAGAAATACATTGAGCAACAATATGGAACTGGGAAAGGAACAGGTAATGTTCATTTCTCTTTTAATCACCTGACTAATTTCACAGTATCAAACTGCACTTCTGTTGAAGAGATAAAAAGGGAGAGCTGAGGAACCACATCAATCCTCATCTCTGGATAAACTACAATGTTTAAAACTAGTAACATGTAATATATGTAAAAGAGATCTGCATTAGTATTATATTTAACTACTTCCAGTGAGCCCTGCTTTCAGATTAAAAAACATCCCAGTGTTAGCTTTTCACGGGCAAACTACTAGAGAGTATCCAAAGGAGGGCAAGAAAGATGGTGAAGGGCCTTAAGGGGAAGCCATATGAGGAGTGGCTGAGGGTACTTGGTCTGTTCAGCCTGGAGCAGAGGAGACTGAGGGGAGACCTCATTCCAGTTACAACTTTCTTGAGAGCGGAAGAGGAGGGGCAGGTACTGACCTCTTCTCTGTGGTGACCAGTGACAGGGCCTGAGGGAATGGCCTGAAGTTGTGTCAGGGAAGGTTCAGGTTGGCTATTAGAACCAGAGGGTGTTTGGACACTGAACAGGCTCCCCAGGGCAGTGGTCACAGCAGAAAGCTTAACAGCAATTATATTCTTGAAGCTTGATACTTCAAGAAGTATCATAATACTAATGCTCTCAGGCACATGATGTGACTCTTGGGGATGTTCCTGTGCAGGTCTAAGGGTTGGACTCAATGATCATTGAGGGTCCCTTCCAACTCAACATATTCCATGATTCTGTGACAACCATACTGTGTAGCAATGCTCTTCCACTGCTGCTGGAGTAATAATAAAAACAGTAACAATAATAGCATACCAAGTCATCTTATGCCAGCTGTCATTACATCTATATTAACACCTATTTTGGCAAGGGCTATGCTTTAAACTGTGGGCTTGCCAAGTAATAAAGGTATCTAAATGAACACAACAGCACGTGAGGAAGCTTACTAGATCAAAGCACACATAAACGTATCCCAAACAACTTCACTAAGCAGTTGCTTCTCCCAGTCTAGCTGTAATAAGGAATACTCTTCCGGAGTGCAAAATAGTTTGACTTCATCACAACTCTATTTTTCCAAATATATTTTTCTAAATATCTCCCACACCATTCTTTTTCACCTTGCCTCTCTGCTATGCATCTAACCCCCTAATAAATCAGCTGCTTTTTCCATATGATAAATTAATTAATACTAATGTGCAGCCAGCAGGGGGTAGGCTGGCATAACAATGGCAATATCCAAAATGAAAAATCTATAATTAACTTTCAAGAAACAAGAAAAAAGTGAGACTGCTATTAAAAAATTATTTTTAATAACTCACTGTCATCAGTCCACAGGAACATCAGGAAATAATTGCCTAACAAATGCAAACAGGTTTGTATAAAAAAATGTCAGAATAAAGAGTTGATACTCATGGTCGTGCAGTATAAAAACATCAATTTCTGTAAAACCATGAATTTCAAAACTGCCAGTTTCGTTACTCAGTCACAACTGAATTATGTTTCTAACCAACTGTTAGCAAAACCTTCTAAGCAACGGTTTGGTAAAATTATTTGACATCACTGAAAAACAAATACATCATCTGCAAAATCAGGGAAGGAATTTCTGAGAAACAAAATTAATAGACACTATAGTCATACAAGTTTATATTACATATAGTATTACTCTACACAGAGTAATTTATTTCCTTTCACTGTGTTATCTTGTCAACAGAAGAGATTTTCAAATACCTGGATAATGAAATTACCTTCTCTGAAAAAACAAAACTGATGATAAATTTCCTATTGCTCCCTTAATCCTGGTATCTGCTGCTAGAAAGAAACATTCTCTTGAGGGCATCTTCAGTTGCCAAAAACCTAATAATGAGCAAGGATTGTAATTTCTATACATATCACAAGATCGTGATATACAGCACTTAATGCACAGCTTGCTTTCTGTTTTCAACTACAGAACTAACAAGGTAAAAAAAAAAAAGGGAAGGGAAAACTCCCCACCACCACCACTGAAATCTCACCAACCCAATCCAAAACAGTACACCTGTTCACAAGCCTGTTTTAAGATACCTTGCTGGAAATAAGCATGGTCAGGCACACAATCTGAAAAGCTTTAAGTAGACTCTAATCTCAGTTCAACAATAAATGTTTCTTACATTGAGACAGACACAGAGATTTGCCACACAGTATGTACTTTCCATATTCACCCTCAAAAAGTCACTTTTGTTCACATTGCATTCAGTCATCATTGCCCTCATTCTCACCATCTAGAGTCTGCTTTTGCATGCCGTCTGTATCTGTTCTGCATGCTTAACTTAAATGGCAAATACTTGAGAACAAGAATTGGTTTTTTCCTCCCAGAAATACAACTACCCACAACAAGCACCCAAAGAGTGTTCATTAACAATGTACTGCAGTATCGCTAGAATGGTCACTGAAAATAAAAAGCTTGTTTACGATAAGTCAAAGCCTGAGTCTTGATTTTCAGGTAATCTCCAGTAAGCTTACTGGGGCTCTGCACTACTCAGCAGTAAGAAGAGAAATTACAATATGGCTATGTTCTTTTGTGCCTAACAAGTGCCAAACAACCATACGTGACAACAGAATCCGCCCTTTCTTTTTGCTCCAAGTAAAGATCTTGTATTTTTCCCCTGCAAGTTTAAATACATGTCACTCTAATCCTTGACTTCTTTAGAAGTTGAAAGCTAAGTATCTCACTGCAGCACTCAATGGCAGACACTGCTATGCTGGGCAATGAAATCTGTAAGAGAGCTGGAACTAGTTCTGAGAGTGATGTGATAGCCAGCAGTCACGTTCCACATGGAGACACTACCTCAGGTCCTGAAAGCAGTATAACCACATTCTTCCAGCACAGTGTTGGGTGGGCAGACATAACTACTTCACTCCTGCACACAGACAAAGACAAGCAACACTACCATATACAACTCTGCCTCTTGCCACAGTGCAGAAGATGGCACACTGTTACATCCAAAAACTGACTCCTTCAGCATAATCAAGGTATTTTATTACAGCATAACCTTGGAACAAAAGAGCTACTGATGGTGACTGGGACATGATACAGATAAATAAGCATGTTAAGAAATCTCTACTCCTGCTTCAGGGTTGTTTCTTAACCTGCTGACTCCAGTAAGTTAAGTAAGGAATAGCAACCAGGCCATCTTTTTAAACAGGTTTGCCTTCTTTCTAAGATGCCAGCAGTGTCTTTCCATATTCAGAAGAAAGTATCATATTATACTTTAGCCTGTGCAAATTAGCATAACACAACAGATAGGTTCTGTTCCTTAGAATACTAGAAAGGTTCTATTCCTAAAAATACTAGTAAGTTCAGCTGCTTGATATTTTTTCTTTTTACAAACTTATATAAAACAAACACAGTGACTCTGACCAAGCTACTTCCCATAAACAGTTAACAACAGACCTTGCTTTTAATACTTCATTTCCAGTCTTCTCTATATTGGGGTAATCAGAGACAGGACAGTGGCTGAAGAATATAAAGAATCCAAAATATAAAACATATAAACTATTGCTTCATTTGCTCTGTTATGCTTCAGATTTAGGTACAGAAATAGATATATTAGTCTGAAGCCTTTACCCTCAATCTGCTAGAACTCTTTATATAAAAAGGGGTCATATTCCACATAAAGGGACATGCCTGGGAACACATAACCAAACCAACCACTGATCTCAATCCAGAACAAGGCCTCAACTGACAACAGCCTTATGGTACAAACATGGGGTGGAACCTGTTTTCTAATGTATTATAATGCTCTCTCAAAGCTTTAATCTAAATAGCACACCTGAATTTACAAATTCAGAATACAGACTGGATTTCATATATATATCTGCTGAATACAGAGTATCAAAGGCGCGTAAGTTTAAAAGGATGACATACTTGAATGAAAATAGAAGACACTAGTGAAAAAACACCCACGAAAATTCTCTTCTGCAAACTTAGATAAAACTATGCTCTGTAAAAACATGCATTCTAGCCTGCACTTCCCACATGAAAGTATTCTGATTTAGTTAATAGAAACAAGTTTATTTGTTGACTTCAAAGTAATTAAAGGTTCCTTTAAAGCTAGAAGAAGGTAAACTCAATCTTAAATATATCATTTTAATAATACATGCTATTGTATTTGGTATTCTGTAAAAAAACTTCTAGCAAAGAGTAAATACAATCCACAAAAATTCTGGGAGACTTGGAAGTTGTATCTAAAATGAAACCTTTTGAAGTTTATTAAATTTGCTAATTATGTTTAAAAAAAGGTAATTAAATAATACCTTCTTATTTCTGAGGTAGGCTTTCTTGGCTGAAATACGTCCACGCCTTGCTTCCAGCTGGCGGATTTTTTGTTGTAACTTTTGCAGCTCCTCTTTCTGCAAGTGTATAGATGTTGCCATATCCTCTTTTTCAAGCATGGCTTCCATACTTTCGTAAGTGTCATAATACAACACTTCATCTCTCTTCTCTGTTTTAAACATACCCGAAATAAAAAAAAAAAAAAAATCAACTCAACAGTTTGTATTTGTTTAACATTTTTTTCCTCAATGACCATCCTCCCACTGAGTTGCAAAATTTTATGTAGAAGAATGCTATAGCCCTATCAGAGGACAATCAAAAAAAATCAATGCCCATGCACATCTTTGGGTCTCTTGACTAACACAAGGGACCCATGAAGTGTAGTAATTTCTTCTGGTCTTCACCATGAAGTTCAGGATAGGCAGATTCTTTCTGAAGTCTTTGACGTGAGATTCTTCTGTTACAACCAACTACTAATTTCATGTAAGGGGAATCAGACAACAGGACACTAAAAATCCTCTCTTAGGTTTTTGATGTCACAGTTACTGCTTTTGGGAAGAAGGGAGGGAAACTTCAAGGAAAACCTTCAAAGCGTTGCAGGCCTGACAAGCAGATAATTACTAATAGTTTTATCAACACTCATGATTTTGAGCCTCCTGAGTGAAGCATTCAGAATAACATTGAGCTCATCTTTGAATGCTGCTTTCTCATCTCTTGCCAAGAAGGAAAGAGCGGTGATTATAAATCCTTGCAGAATGTTGGATGAAGAAGCAGCAAAGACCTCTTGCTCTTTACTGCACTACCATATGAAGTGGGATATATTTGTAATACACCAAGAGGGATATGCATTACAGTGCTGTCTGAAGCAGGCAGATGCAGTTGCCTTGACTGTCAAGTGTCTATTCCACAGCACCACCAAACTTTCTTATTTAAACTTTATCAACTCCTTTCAGCAAGACTGTAACTTCTCTTACACCATCTACTAGATTATTTGGGATGAGCAGAGTTTTCTTCAGTAGTACATTGTTCATTTCAAAAACTGTTGTCACTTCATGTTACTTGTGTGTACAGTCTCTGCTACAACAAAAATCATCACTGTCATGCTGATTTCAGCTCAGTAAAAGTTAAGGCAGGGGCAGATGAGAAAGCACAGCAATATATTAAAATAAAACCCAGTAAAAATACACCCAACAGATTGTTTACTTCAGTGCTCAGTTTAAAAATCAAACTACCATAAAGTTTCACCAAAAAGTTTCACCATGTAAAACTGCCAAGTCACTAAAATTCCCTCTGATGTATCACTGAGTAAAAAGAAGACTCATGATTAGTGATTATACTTTACCGTGCACTTATAAAATTGGAGCACGGACATGCAAGTTTTGGTTTAAGGACATTTTCATGCAGAGTTAAAGACAAAAATACGCAAGTTTATCCACCAGAAAACCATTTTAACAAGAATGTACTAATACTTTGTATGATAAGATAAAGCCTTATAAATTCTAACCTAGTAAAGTTTCATCTTGTGAATTTTAGTGCAGGTATTTCCTTAGTAAAAAACTACCAGTGTTGTTCATAATATGACAATCTATGACACTTGATACTTTTCAAATCCAATGTGCTGAATTTGCAAAGATATTTTTCTTCCAGCTTAGAACCAACTGGCAGTCAATTCAAATCACACTCAAAACATTCTGTTGAGAGCACTCTGAACTATATCTGCAGAGTCAATACAGTCAGACAAAAGAAGAGCAACAGCCTCTGCAAGGCTTACACACATGAATTTCAAATCATACAGATGTGCAAAATCAAAAGTCTATTACTTTACTATCAGCACACTTTAAAAAAGTGCAACCCATGCATCCAAGACCATGCTTTTCTTTTGATATCAAAGGAAACAACACATGTTAAAAGGCTGCTGTATGTTTTAGACGCTTCAATTCAGATTTGGCGCCGAACAGTGCTAAACTTATGTAGCCACTTCAGCATAACATTATTCTACACGTTAATTGTTCTATCCACCTAAGTAAAGTCTGAAGAGGTAATTTCATTCTTTGAACAATTCCCACACATTTAAGAACTGTATTTTTAATTTTCTGTCCTATGGGTTAGTTTTGGATTTGTTATTAAACAATATTTCACAAATTCAAAACAGAAAAGGAAACCAGAACAGTGCGCTATTTTATTGACATGAGGAGCAAGGTGGTTGTTTAGCTGATTGGAGGTTTTAATTGGACAAAAGCTAGGGGCTCTTTTCAAAATTCTGGGGAAAAAGATTGTGACAAGTCAGAATGACCTACGATGTTTTGACAGCAGGCTTAATCTCCGAGGGCCCATAGTTTTTACTATCACTACATCAAAGACCCAGGATTTTGATACACTTTCCTTCTAAATCTCCCATCCAGCGGATTTCTTTCAGTCAACAGGTAGGCAGACCATACCATGTCTTCAGCACCAAAATTGCATGTCTGATTTCCCAAGGACAAAATCTATCCACCTCAAAAGTACTATCTAGCTCTCCACAGAACTACTCAGTCAAAGCTGCCACACTGATGTAAGTTATCTACAGAGTTTCCAATCCCCATCTTCCATACGTGCAGTTAAAGTTGTTTCCATCACAACCCTTAAAAGGAAGAGATTCACGTAACAGAGAGAAGAACCTGTGATACCTAAGTTTTCTCCTTTTCCAGAGGCAACTCACGCTACAATTCAGCTTCAAATCTTTCTTACAAAAATTTTCTATCCATAACAAAATTTGCTATGCAAGCCCTATGCACTAAAACCAGTAAAGCAGAGCTTGCATAAATACAAAGAAGGGTCTAAATGATAAAACTGGATTCAAAAATGCTGCAAGATTTATTTGGACCATTTTCACAGTTTGTAAGTACATGAGGTATAGTAGGTTCAGGAAACATAAGGTTTGCATTGCTGCTCTAAATCTGAGACAGCAATACAAGCTTCTAAGTTCAGCAGAAGGACTCCAATTTGCAAAAATACCTTTTGAAAACTAATCACTTTCAAGAAATTGGTAACACTGCATTTGCAGTTAGACAAGCCAAGTAATTAAGATATTTCCTCTTCCTTGAATTTAGGTTTTCAAAACTTCTATAGTATCCTATATGCTTACTTCCAAATACAAGTAAAAGACCCATACCAAAACTTCTGTATGTGTACATATATGCCTCATGAGCAGGACTAAATTTTAATTTAACAGTATTTCTGTTAGAAGATGCACCTCTTCACACGGCAAAGAATCTGTTCTCATTTAATTCACACAAGCTTTACTAGACTCTTAGGAAGAAAATCATCTTTTAAGGATTATGTATTAATTAAAATAAGTAAAGCACCTGACATGAGTCTCCTGATGCTTTCAAGTTGCGCTGTCAGCAGCAGCTCTTCACATTTTAAGATCTCAAACTGCACTTCATATAACTGAAGCTGTAGATCATAATAATCAGCTTCTAAGTGGTCCAAATGGGCTAAGGCTTCTGTACCACCTTTCAGGCTCTGCATCTAAATAAAAAGAGAAACAAACAAACAAGGCAACACAAAACATACAACTCCAGGATAACAAGGAGAACAAAACCGCAGACTTTATGATCACAGCTAGATACTGTCTGGTACACTAAATGTAGCATGTTAAAATTGAACACATCAAGTCAGTAAGATTGGCTCTAATCAGCCACACACTTTAAGAAATCTTTAACATCTGATATTTCTACCTATATGGGAATGAAAAAAATCCATGGCATTGAAGTATCCACTTTGTGACTGTCAAAGTGACAAGCCATACACTACATAGTGTGAAACATCCCTCATGCTCTTCTATGCTACTACTTGATTCTCTGAAAATACATAACAAAACTAGGATTTTCTTATCTTCAATCCAGAAGTTCTAAAAGTTATTTTGCTATAGGCATCTAGAAAAGTACAATTAAAACTCATTCAAACTAAACTGAGATAAAAATGTGAAAGGTTGTGGAAACAGGGATAAATATATGCACCATTCATTGTGTTCCGTTGTTTCTGGAGTCCTTCGCAGGAGAATAAATACACAGATTAAAATATTTGTATATATTTTAGTACTTATTCATGTTACATGTTTGGCATAGAAGAGTGATATGAACAACAAAAGTGAATTGCAACCATTCTCTTTCATACAGTCAAACAAGATTTAACTGCTCAATACAGTTAGACATTCAGACCGTATTTATGAAATACCACCATGTAAGGGGATCTTAAGTACTGTCATACTCTGGGGGGGAATTCATGCGACTCTACAACCTGCTTGTAGAAGAACTGGGGGCACATCCAAGTTCTCTACCTGCTCATGAAATGTGTATCTAATAATTTCTTTCAGATAATGGATGAAAGTAATGTAAAATTTAATGGAGATTTGTTTAAATATAACTGTACTAAACCAGAAAGATATATGTACCAAATTAACCAATGATCCATTTTACTCAATACCCTATTTGAGAAAAAGGGGAACTGCAAATATCCAGGAAGATGAAACATAGTAGGCAGTGCAGTGTACCTCCCTAAAATGCTTCACCAGCTTCTAGCCCAGCTTGCAGCACAGCTCAAGCCACAGTGGGCCTTTTAAACAAAACAGACTTACTGAATTTAATTAATAAACTTATCCTTTTTTTTGTATGCTTTTAGCACCTGCATCATTACCTACTTACAGGGATTTCACAGTTCAACCAAACTCAAACAGTTCCATGTAGTATGCTTATTTCCCTTTAGATGGCTAGACAAAAGACACGTGAATCAATTCTTGTAACTTCTAGTTTAAAAGTTTCTTCTCCTATATTGTATACTTACTGAATGAATCTTTTGTATTTTGTATACCAACTATGAGTTTGAAAAGCTCAGTAAGTTCTTAAGTGAACACCACAAACCTTATACGAAAGATTTTCTTGTAAAAATTCAGTAAAATTTGGTGGGTCTGGAGGTGGGGTGAGAAGGGTTTGTTTTATAAATTAAGGCAATGTCATTCAAACTTGACCACACCTAAGAGCTCATGCTTTTGTGAACTGTGAAACTGACCCAAACTTTCACATTTTTGTATTAAAAAGAGATGTTCCCAAATTTAAATCCACAGCCTTTGTATAAATACTGAACAGAAACAAAGACATAAACACGACATCCTCAAAAGTATTAGCTTATCAAGTTACAGCAGCTGGGTACTTTACTCAGTTGCACTGGTGTCTGTCAGATAAAGGACCTGACAACTGTATCTTAGTCCTGTATACAGCATACATTACAGATGCTGCTAGTGACCTGTTCTTTTTTAGGGGTAGAACACCACTATATTCAGTTTTCAGGTGCAACAGAAATGGATAATTACTAGTATATGGTTCATGGGCAGATAACCTAGCTACATAATAGAAAGAAAAATAGGAACTTTGAATTTCAACAATTTAGGTTAAAACTTCATGTAAGATACTATGCAAGTGTGATAATTCAAAACAGTATTATCACTTTTGAGAATATTTCAGCATTTTCTGTTAAAAATTTCAGAGTGGTTCTATTGTTAATTGATAGCAATTCTCACGACTCTCTATCCTATCTGTACTAGTAATTTGCTGCATTCTTGGTGGTAGGGCTCAGGCTGACCAATACAGTGAAAGAAACACGAAGAACTTTAACTTGAGAATGGTACAGGAAAGAAAAATTTTGCAGTTGTGCTGGTTTGGGCTGGGTTAGTTTATTTTCTTCACAGTGGTGGATTGTATGAGGCTGAGTTTTGGGTTTGTCTGATAAGACAGAATGTGTTTGTTATTGCTGAGCAGGGCTTACACAGAGCCAAGGCCTTTTCTGCTTTTCATACTGCCATGCTGGTGAGGAGGCTGGAGGTGCATGGGTGCTTGGGAGGAGACAAAGCCAGGACAGGTGACCCAAACTGACCAAGGGGATATTCCATAATATATGTCATCATGCTCAGCATATAAAGTAAGGGAAAGAAGAAGAAAGGCGAGGGACATTTGGAGTGATGGTGTTTGTCTTCCCAAGGAATGGTTACATGTGATGCGTACTGATCTCCTGGAGGGCTCTGGGTTTAAACACTTGCCTGCCCATGGGAAGAAGTGAATTATCTCCTTTTGTTTTGTTTGCATGTACAGCTGTTGCTTTCCCTTATAAATTGCCTTTATCTCAACCCACAAGTTTTCTAACTTTTACTCTTCTGATTCTCTCCCAGATCCTGCTTGTGGGAGAGTGAGCCAGCAGCTACATGAGGCTTGGTTGTTGTCTAGGGTTAAAACAAGACAGCAGTTGAATAAAAAACTCAAGCTGAGGAGATCCAAGTTCAATTTCCTGCTACGCCACAATTCCCTGCATTAACAAAAGCAGATAATTTATTCTCTACAGCCTTTGTTGTTGCATTTATAGCAAGTAAAGAACTTCACTGAATCATAGAATGGTTTGGGTTGGAACGGACCTTACAGCTCATCAAGTTCCAACCCCATGCCATGGGCAGGGAAACCTTCCACTAGACCAGGTTGCTCAATGCCCCATCCAAGGACCTAGCCTGGAACACTTCTGGGGATGGGGATCCACAACTTCTCTGGGAAACGTATTCAAGTGTCACATCACCAATTTTTTTCCCAAGACTAAATGTTCAAAAATCCATAAACAATGTGCTGAATGTCAACAGTATCCTTAAAAACTAAAAGATCTGGTCTTTGTTCTGAATTGTCATTCTTCCCCACCTTAAACACAGATATATTAATTTCTTGGGCATTTTAGTCTTTTTAAAAGAATATCCTGTTTTCATCTTCCAGAAT
Source organism: Dendrocincla fuliginosa (assembly GCA_035047845.1). Classification (NCBI taxonomy): domain Eukaryota; kingdom Metazoa; phylum Chordata; class Aves; order Passeriformes; family Dendrocolaptidae; genus Dendrocincla; species Dendrocincla fuliginosa. The sequence goes on along the minus strand of JAWWMO010000096.1, from coordinate 48,481,559 downwards.
ATAATAGCTAAATGGTTTGCCAGAGAAGGTATTTCAGGTATACAAATATTTTCTTTGTAAGGCTGCAACCCTTTTTCTCCAAGGTGGGATTCCCAGTCACGTTTTCACATTCAACTCTGCATTCTTAGAGCTTTTACATTTTTCCAAACAAAATATGATGTTTCAGAGCAGAGGCTGCCTGGTCCTCGTATCTTCCTGTCACTGTGTTTAGACCCAGAGCTCTCTGTGTCATCCAAAAGCACTATGTCCATCGTATGTCCCTTATTTCTCTGTCCCCAGAAACTCCGAATTCAGCACTCTCACCCTAAAGTATACCTTTCCTTTTCCTATGCTGCCCCTGCAGTTCAAAACAAACAATCACCCATTTACCAGAGTGAGATCTCATTCAAAAAAAATTCACAGAAGGTCTACACTGGGAGAAAAATTAAATGTGCTATGGAAAAGATGATGCATGGTTGCTCTAAATAAGTGAGCATATTCAATGTATTATTTCCAATTAGCACTGCTGGATTGTCTCATCCGCTCTTGGCTAACAATGGCAACAGCCTCATAAACTCAGGTTTCCAGACAACTCATGGCTTTCTAAATCTAAGGAGTATTAAAAGGCAGTAACATTATTTCTGTGCTCTGAGTCTTGCATGTACTCTCTCTTCCTTTCAGATCAACCTGTCTCCTACAGAGGCTCCTAAAATAGACACATAGTCTATCAGGCTTACAAACCTAGCAGCCTATACAGTGCTGAAGGTGCAAGTTCTCTGGATAACCGTTTTGTAACAGAGGCACCAGTTTAGTAAAATTCTGCTGGAAAATTTGAAAAATTCTTTAAACAAGCAACTGATTCAATAGAATGTACATTAACATTAGTGTGACAGAAAGTTCTTAGCACCAAATATTCATCTGATAGCAAAGTTTAAAAGAGGATTTGTAGCATTTTTGGTTTTGAGGAGGTGTCATAAAACCCAATAATATGGATAATTTTTTTTCTGCTAAGACATTTAAACGTGGTTTTATGCATGTACTCTTTCCTCAGGAAAACTGTAGCTAGCACAGCCCCCACTGGAAGACTACCCAATAATCAGGATAAGCAGAGATAGTGAGCGCCGCACAACCAACTAGTCATCTGTCTATTTAGTAGTATTCAGACACCTTCCATCTGGAATGTCAGAACTATTCCAAAAAGGTGGCCATGTCTCTGAGAGCTAAACTGTGGCAATTACATAGCAGCATATTTCTGTCCTATCCCTTCTCTTCATTTCACTCATCCCAGTGGACAGCTGTAAACATTAACAGTAAAAACAGTCCTTCAGGTTGACTAACCAGGAAAAGGTGAACAGAAAACATATGTAAGTGGCACAAAACTCACCACACCCACATTGCAACACCATTTGTCTAATGCTTTTTTCCTGCACATTTTTATTTTCTACTTATTGGCATAAAAAATTACCTCCTCTTTCAGCGCATGTTTCTTCTGCTCCAAGCAGATTTCTTTAGCACGCATCAATTGCAAAGTCTCCTTAGAAACCGCATACTGAAGCTTTTCCATACGTTCCACTGCTGCTGCCCATGCTGCCTTACCAAATTTTTTCTGGTCTGCTCGCATTCGATCATACACAGCTACAGAAGGGAAAAAAAGGCAGGTGGCTTACTTGCCTACTCTTCAGATCACAAGTGACTCTACTGCAGAGACCATTAACACATTTGTACCCAAAAGCATAAAAAGCTCTCTTAGCAGGGAATATTTTTCTACAGGGTACCAAGGTTAAAATTCAGGATGCAGGTACTCTTAGGATACTCATAAAGTACAATTAGCTGTTTGTTCATCATTTTATCACTATAATCCCAATTTTTTTTATCCACATATGGACCATTCTGAATATAAAGTACCTCAACACTTGAACCCCAGGTTTAAAATTCTTAATAAAAAACTTGTTAATGCTACCATGTAGTCTTAGATTGCATCCCAAATTTTCCTCCACTTCTGTAACCAAGTATAAGATGCTGAAATCTCCCTTAATAATATTTACAGTGCAGTTAGAAGCTTAAATAGATCTGAAGAGTGAAAAAAATTACAATTGAAACCAAAAATTTCACCTTATCCTCAAGTGCAATTCTGTAAGAACACTGAATTAAATTTAAATAACACCTATCTTTTAACTCAAATATTTAGGCTGACACAATTAGGACTTTCACCATTGTTAAAATATAAAACAACCACATGATACAGTACACTTAGCTCTGCAAAGCAAAAACCACGAAAATCACAGAATCAAAGGGTTAGCATTCAGCCTCCACGTGCTAGAAGCTATTACATGCTGTTATTAGGTAACAAGAAATACCTTTATGATCTCATGTGGTTTTCCTCTGACATCTGTTAGTATTTTGGTATGTAAGACCACCCTGTGGTCAGCCGAAGGCCAAGAAAAACCCAAAACACAACAAAACAGGCAAACAACTTGTATGCTAAAGGTCTGTAAACAGTCTCCAGGCATTTCACTTTCCACTCTTTCCCCCTGACAATCCTGACTGCTGTACATAAAAAAGCATGCGAGCAAAACAAGTAAATATATGTGAAGATGCATTATAAACTAATAGCATATCTTATCTGCTGTCTTTGACATACTAGAAAAGGAGTGAAGCTGATTAATACTTTCAGAATTTGCTCTAATTAAATTCATTCTGACATGCTCTAATCAGTTTAGTCCGTTTTTCAAAATAAGGCGAAGTTTCACATTATCCTTAACTAGGGTTGTCAGTGAAAAGAGTAATTTTGCAGTTACTGCCTCTCTCGAGGCAGATAGAGCAGTCATACAGTGAGAGGACGAGAGACCTACCATTCAAAAGAGGTTTTCTCCTACAGCTCATTTATATTGCTCATTTATATTTATATTGCTCATTTATCATGAGCAACCACTATCAACAAGGCAAAAAAAGAAACAAGAGACCCGCAATCAGGCAGGGAAAGACACTGGGACAAACTCTGTCACTGGCAGCCTGCAGTCACACTGAAAAAGGTGGCATTAAACTTTATCCTCAGGTGTTTACCTTGATAAACTGATTATTTAAGTTAAAATGGTACAAGGATGAGAGCACAGGTGCATATGGGAAGTCATATGACCCCATTTTACTGCACCAGGTACTTAGTAAAACTATCCCTTTCTTCAAGGATAAAAATGCCCAGGTTATATCCACGAAGACTTCTCAAAAATAGAGCAGCTTTCACTGAATAGTTAAAACTGAGCTGTTGCTTAATATTTAGAGCTATGAAAAAAATTACTGAAAGACAGGGGAAACAGGAAAAAGAAAAGTCAGTGAAAGATAATAAACACTTACTCTAGGGGTCTCCCATACCAGTAAAGAAAACAAAATCTATGGTTTCTAAACCCTTTGCAAGTATACAGTCCTGCTAATACAATCACATTGAGAATGTGGCTGTAAAACTTCTATCTAAATTTCAGTTCCGGTCACCTCTGATGATGTTCTAAAAAGGCTTACTAGTAAAAGATTCATTTAGACACAGAAGTAAAAACAAATGGGAGTGACAACAGCATTTTCCTCATGCAGGACTGGTAAAAAGAATAAATTACTCACATTACAATGCAGAACATGGCAAACATTAAATAATTTAATCTGTTATGTGATGGATAGGATGGCAGACAATAACTACCTTTCTGAGTTTTAGCTGTTATTTCAAAGTATTTGACTGTAAGGTCTTGAATAGAAAGCACAGCCATGTGGGCTTTTTTCTGCCAATCAGCATCTTCTTTTTGCAGACTCTCAATTCTTCTGGGGCCTAGGTAGTCATTCTCTATTGAGATCTGAAAATAAATCAGTCCATAATTAACAACACAATTAATTGCAGCTATCCTGCCAAAAACAAACAGTTTCAGGTTAATGAAGGAAAGTAAACCAAAAAGGAGATAAAACAACCAGCCTATCACCACAACTTCAATTCAATAGTAAAAAACTACTTGGAAGTGCTCGCTTCTCTTGGAAAAAGTACATCCACGTTTCATAACTGGAAGCATAATACATTTACGGAAACATAATAAACTCAAATATATGTTTGATTTGTCAGCATCTTTTTGTTAAGTATCTTATTACCTGCAGATAACAACCGTACTTCATCCAGGCTTTTTTCCAGCCTGGAGCATTTAATTCTGAAGTAAATAAATGGTCTTCAGTCAGAACAAAGCTAGAAAACCAGGGATGTGTGTGTTTCAGCTGGGGTAAGTAACCATCAACATTTTAGTAGTTTTGTTTTGTCATAGGTACTTTCCTAGTACCTAGGAGCTCAAATATCCTTTCATTGCCAAGATCAAGGCAATTTTATTTGAGATGACAGCTGTTTGAAACCAGTAAAAGATCTAGAGTTAGTTTATAAAATTAATAAAAACATAACCTTTCTCTCCCAACACTGAAAATTTTGGCAGACTTGTCCCACTGCAGACAACAGACAACATATATCTTAATTAAAAATTTAAGCCTGCTCATGCAATACCGAAGTCTTAATTTTGAATATTTTAAATTTATTTCAGTCAAGAAGACACCTCTCTAGTATACACAAAACCTCCCAAAAGTGCTAATAACCTTGTTCTCAAATATTTCAACCTGAAGTTCTAACGCCTCAAGTATTAATCTTGATTTCACAAAGCTTCAATCTGGTCTAAAGAAGCTACTCCACCCTATAATTCAATAGCAAATTAAAGGTTTTCAAGTGATTGCTCAGAACCTACCTCTGCATATCCATTTGTCCCATCTCTAAGAGGGACAATTTTCACCAATAATAATATATAGACACATTCTAACTACCTGTTCATTTTTCGGAAAATGTTTAAAGTAGCTACATATTTTAACCTACTCCTTATATAATTTCAAAACTCTTAGAAAGGCAACTGGCAAAGTATTATGCAGGCAAGTGATAAGTAACAATTTTATTAGATGGGCTGTAACATGTAATTCAATGGAGTATGTAGGTACTGTGATTGCCACAAGCAACACTTAGGAGTGGAGAGACAGGAGTTTCCAAATAAATGTGAAACTGTATATATGTGTACACATCAGATCGGAAGAGCG
>JAWWMO010000096.1:48462672-48476430 GCA_035047845.1 Dendrocincla fuliginosa | reverse complement strand
TAGAAAGTCCTTTTGCAGATTAGAATTTGTGAAAGTTTTGGGAGCTGAGGGATTTTTAAAAACCTGACCAATCCACAGTCAAGGTATTCACACACCAATACACAGAAAGCCCAATAAGACTTTGTTTAGCAATAACCATACAAGTATGCATATTTATGTGCAACAATAAGCACAGGGTCAAAAAGCTCCTGCACAGCAGTAGAAACTCAAGGAACACAGAAAGGAAGATCATAGGGTTGTAAGTGTTTCTGAGTATGGACCAGTTCAACCTGGTACTGATATGTCCATTCCCAAAGGATGCTGAGCAGCATACTCCACGAATCACTTGCTGTCTGGAAGGAGGACCCCAAGCAGCTGCATGAACAACAACCAACAACTTTCCTTAAGGCTGCAGGAATAGTGGCATGCTTAACAGAAGTCTGAAAGGAGCCCCAGAAAGACAGAAGTATTTCCCTAATGCTTAGAGTTAGAGTTGACTTGCCTTCATGTTTAGGCCACATCTACACAGCTTGTTATATAGCCAGACAGTCAAACTCTTAGAACTAGTGAGCATGAACATAAAAAGATGAAGATTGTACTACACAACACAATCAAAACAATCAAAACACCAAAGGTACCACTAACGTTCATGTTTGGACTTTGCATTCTGCAGCTTGGATAGGGGACGTGTACACACACAGTGTTAACCTTCTCTCTCTGAAGCCACGAACCAATGGAGGAGGGATGTGCTGGTTTGGACTGGGTTAATTTCCTTCATAGTAGCTGGTATAGGGCTATGTTTGAATTCGTACCGCCAACAGTGTTAGCAACAAAAGGATATTTTAGCTATTGCTGAGCAGTGCTGACACAGAGCCAAGGCCTTTTCTGCTTCTCACCCCACCCCACCAGACAGCAGACTGAGGGTACACAGGAAGCTGAGAAGGGACACAGCTGGGACATCTGACCCAAACAGACCACAGGGACAGTCCATACCATATAGCACTGTGCTCAGCAATAAAGCTGAAGGAAGTGGGGAATGCATTTGTTTTCCCAAGTACACAGTTAACAATGATGGAACCCTGCGTTCCTGGACATGGCTGAACACCTCCCTGCACATGGGAAGCAGTGAATGAATTCCTTGTTTTGCTTTGCTCATATGCTTTTGCTTTACCTATTAAACTGTCTGTATCCCAGCTCACGAGCTCTCACTTTTACTCTTCTGATTCTCTCATCCCCATCCCACTGAGTCTCAGTGAGCAACCAGCTGTGTGGGGCTTAGTTGCCAGTCAAGGTTAAACCGTGGCAAGGAAGGATGCCCTCATTGTTACAAAGGGAGTGTCAAATCTACAGGTGAAGACAGAATCTAGGTGCCAGTGGGGAACAGTCTTTGACAGCTGAAAAACCCCAGCTGCTTTCTTAAGAAAGGTGACTAGGTAGGAAGTAAGGATGAACCTTAAACCGAAATGCCTGTTTCCTTCACTTCTGAAGCTGTTGGACTAGAGTACCACATCCACAACCACTCCACATCTATGCCTGAGGCAACTGAGGTTCAAGGTGACAAATTTAGAATGAGAAAGTTCAAGAACAACCACGAGCTGCAAATACTCAGAAGATGCAAGCTTCCAGGCTGATTCCTGGAGTAACAATCCTCAATCACAGAAATCTTTGTTACTCTTTGGATCCATGAAAGAAAGGATCTAATTTTGGGAAAAGCAGACTTGTCAGGAGACTCCAAAATGGTAATCAGTGAATACAGCCTGCACTGTGTCCTTGAAGACAGGTCCTTGCTTTCCACCTTTGTTTGTACTAGGTCAATGACTTTCGGAGTGGCAGCAAGTAAGAGTCCCTTTTGGTACCTTGAAAGCTGCAATCTCTCAGCTCTAGCTGTCTGCTGCTCCCTGTTTCTCACAGCAGGCTTGTGATGTTCCTGCCCAAGCTTGTTTTTCTGGGTTTGCCTGACAAACACACCCTATGGTTTCTGAGAGCCTCTCCATTGACCTGAATGTGCTCCAATGCTCCCTAGGGGAAAAGGAATCTCTTCCCACCCAGCCAGACCATTCCACCCGATTCAATTCCTCCCTTAAGAAGGTTAAAGAGATGAATAGTTATTTAAATAACAAACAAACAAAAAAAAAAAAAAAAGGGAAAAAAAACCCAACAAAAATTCACAAACAAAACCCCCTAAAACAACAACAAAAAACCACCACCACCACCAAAAAAGAAAACAACCCAGTGTAAGAGAAAATACTGATAACCAACCTTTCCAAAGATAACTACTGTCATTCTGCATAATCAAAACCAAAATAACTGTAACAATCTAAAAAGTAAAGGGCATGCAAACAGCCACGTACTGAGCACACTCTGGGGAAACACATGAAAAAGAGATGGGCATACTGCAAGTGCAAATACTGACAATCACCAATCATTCAATGGAAAAATTACTAGTTCTCAAATGCAACCTATGAAATTTATGCTTATCATCCTTTCAGGGCAGGAGAGACAATCTCCAGAAAAAAAACAAATGAGTTGAACAACTGAGACATAGTGATAAAATACATATGGTCCACCTTGCCAGCTGGTTGTCTGGGCATTATGTCCCAGTCCAGCAAAGTGCCACTACAGCAAAAATATATTAAATCATAATATTCAATTTAAATAATATAATTTGTGTATTTTTATACACAAGATAGAAATTATTTAGAATATATGTTAACATAAGAATAGGAAAGTAAGCCCATGGAGAAAAAAAGGTAGTTACTAACTAAGAGAAAACCACCGCTCTAATAGCGAGAAAAGTTGGGGAGGAAAGACACGTAACAAGCCTCTGGAGGTTGCAGTTTATGAAGAATACACGGCCAGTTTCCTCCCCACCTACAAACACCTTCATGACAGAAGTGACCACTCTCTCAATTTATCCTAGCTAAGAATTTAAAAAGGAAAAGAGAATTATATGGATCATTAAATAGCAACATGAACAGGCTCATGAATTGCGAAGACTTTGTTTTCTGTATTCTCTTCAATAATTAACCTCCTTGATGAAAGCCAATAACTCTCATTATGGACTTAAAGGAAGCTCTTATGTGCTTCTGCATTCCATTATTGTTTGCAATGTATTCATAACATGTTTATGCTTTATGTTGCTCACCTTTATGATGCAAGCATCTTCAGTTTTTATAGTTCATAAAAGAACAGAGGTTATTTTAGAGACAGAACAGAAACATAATTTTTAAATTACTACTGTCCATGCTAGATATGACTAAGAGAAGACAACAAAGAATTGAAACAGATAGAGCAAAGAATGAACTAAAAAGCGCTCTCATTAATTGATGCTTCTTGTAAACTTATGTATCTACTTTTCATTCTATAAAACTCTCTTTTAAAAATTAAGAAGTGATAACATACCTGAAGTTTTTTCCCAACCTAAAAGGCTTTTCAGTTACCTAACATTTTCTCAGACTGAGATTTCGCCTGAAATTCCACATTTGGTCTCAAAGTTCTGGAGAAGGCATGGTCTAAAAAAACCTTTTATCTCACTACCACACAATGTAGCCAAATCTACAGTTTCTCTTTGAGTAATGACTTTAAAAAACAAACAAACAAAATAAACCAACAACAAAAAACCAAAAACCCAAACACAACATTCCAGCTATTCTTCCTCAAAACCCCCCTATATTCTCTTTGAGAGGAATTCAAGCTTCACAGAAAAATAGGCTATGATTTCTCCTCCCCACCTCCCACCCCCTATTATGAAATTTGTTTTTGAATACTTTTATGTTTTGCAAGCTTTACTTCAAATGATGCTTTGAAACAAAGAAAATTATGACAGCTTTCACAGAAGTGGTTGCTGGAAAGTACACAAAAAGGGATAAAAACAGCAGAAGCCATTAAATTCAACACATCACACAAACAGCTATTTTCATCAGCTATTGCTTCAAAGTAATGGAAGATAAAAGAACATATTTTTACACTGTTCTGATATGTTTTTAAAAGAAAACAAATTAATTCTTTAGAGAAAACAAACTGAAAGGAGGTTTCTAAACTAGCCTGTGAGCAAATGAGGATGAATCAACAGAGGCAAGACCCTCCCACTGGAAATATTCTCCTCTGGAACAACTTGCAAATTGTTGAGTTTTGAAGAAAATATGACAAACATGCCCACACCTACAAGATACACACGCAGTGCACAGCTACTAAATGATGGTCTTTAATATTTTACAGGTTCTTTCTGAAGAATGGACAAGACTGACAGAAACAGACTTGGGCCAGGCCACATAATAGCTTAGGCAGGATATGTCATATCTCTCCAGCCCCCTTTGTTATCCTTCTCCTAGACAGACTTGTAATAGGCAGAAAAGGAGAAAAATACAAGATATAACAACAACAAGACAATTAATCAAAAAAGTAAGTTGAGGGAGCACTGCAGACAGCAGAAGTACACAAGAAGGAAATAGCTTCATACATAAATGAGCATTTCATCTCAAAGGCTCGGCTACCTTCCTTAGACATCTTCCAGGTCAAACAACCAATTCCAACCACAGTCTGATAAATATAGGAGAAAGAAAGCATGCATTTCAGCTTCATCATTCAGTTAGGGACTTTCCAGAGTTAGTCTTACAGGTTTTTAATTTAACTATGCTCCCAGTTAGTAACACAAACCCATCAGTACTTTCCAAAATATAATTCTGTACGTACACCCCTAAATATGGTAAGTGAAAGGGCTTTACAGTTTTTCCTCTTTTATCCAAAGGAATTCTGATATGAATTTTAATGTTAATACATACAAGGCAACTTAGAATGGATGGTAGATTCTTTAAAAAATCTGGCACTGGGAATAACAATACAAACTACAGGGTGTTTATGTTATGACATAGGAGAACGGCATCCACAATTCAGCAAAGACCATAGTGGAAGTAACAAATTAAAAAGCAGCCAAGACGCCAGGACATACAGAAAGAAGACTGAAACAATAACGTCATCATACTGCGAAGCGCAGTGATGAACGTTTCTTCCAGAACTATGGAGCATGCTGAAAAATTAAGCAGTCAGAAGTGAAAAATCATATGAGATTTAGGTTATGGCAAGGGCAAGAGGAATGACTGGGTTTATTAAATTGGTTTTTCTTCCCCCAGACACATAAGTGTGTATATCAGAGAGCAATGAAAACACTAAGTTACAGTATTTTATACTGGTAACTGACAGAATTAAGGCTGAACTGTGCAGTCTGCGTTATGCCTTCCTTATTCATCCATCTGTATATCATAAAACCTTTATTTACATTTCCACTTCATTCACTGAGCCCCAGGCTAAAAAAGGGTTCACCTTCAATAAGGAAGCTTTATTTTGTTAAAAATACAGTTTTAACAAGGCATGTTCTACTGGTTATTTGAAAATGTTTTTTAAGCCAACTTAAGTTGAATGCTAAAGCAAGTGGGCTTGAGTGTTTCCAGACACTCTAGATTCTGTTTGTGCATGAAAAGAATTGGATGGGGGTTTAAATTGTCAATTAAAAAACCTCTCAATATATACAACAGAAAAAATGTTAAGCACATCTATCAAGTGTTCATCAAAATATGGCTGACAATTTTTACATAGAGATATAGTGAAAAAAAGAAAAATAATGGCATGAGTATTAGACCAGAAGAAATCGGATTAAACACATACAAATAGCCATGAACATGCATACTGAAAATAAGTTTTAACAACAGGAAAATAAAGCCATACAAGTTTCAGATGAAAGCTTACAGAAATAGTGGGTTTTTTTTAAAGCTCTACTGAAAAAAAAAAGTACTGGATTTCAAACTATTTACAGACTTAGGTAGCACAGACTTTCAAAATTTAGACTCTCATCAAGCTTTTCAATCTTTGAAGGTCTTTAGTCCCTTTCCTTGACTTCCATAGCCTGAATAAGATTGCATCAAAGTCTCCTCCTTTTTTTCCTCTTTCCCTATCTCCAGCACTGCAAAAGAAAAAGTAATACATCTCTAGTTTTCAGCCTCCTTTAGTCCAGTCCTCAAGGACACACAATTTAGTATTTTCTGGGTGTTTAATGGCCTTTCAAAGTTTAAACAAGATGCCTTTTTGAATGGACACACTGATTCTGCATCTTTCTGAACCACTTGCTCCATTAGTAGCACTTGAGGAAAAAAAAAATTAAGATGCAAGATATGGATACACTGATAACTCACAGCTTCTGTTACTAAACAGCTTAGAGACTTCCTGAGCTGAGGGCTAATCTGCAACATTAATAGCCACGGTCTCTTTCACATGAATACTTTGTGTCCATAGCTAAATTATGAAAATTATTGACACAGAGCATTAAATTGTATCAAGAGTTTGTTCATCCTTTCTTTGCAGACTGTTTTAAAGCACCATAAGGTCATTGAGGGACTCTTACTTGGGTTTTTTCAGCACAAGAAGGATTGAAGAAAACATTCAAAATTTTCTTACCCTTAACTTTAAAGATTTATCGATCTCTTCCTTATCTTAGATGAATCACATGGGTTCCAAACTAAAGCAATCTGATTCATTTACTCTGGTCTTGCATTGAGAATGTTTACAGGGAAATATCCTTACCATCCATACTGTAACTATTCTGATACTACAGTATGTTTTTGAAAGGGAGAAACTAAAACTCTAGCATTCAAGATGCAAGTACCCCGCGGATATATATCAAAGTGTAATGTTTTCTCTTTTATGTTGTAGGGGTTTTTTATCTCCCCAATAATTCAAAACCTTTCTTTCTTCTTTCAAAATGCTGAACAGCAAGCTATTTTCAGCAAACCCCTCAAGATAACTGTCATACCTTCTTCCTCACGACTAATAGTTAATTAGGTGCATGTGAATGTGCATATACACTTCTGGAGGTTGCCATCAACCTTCTGCACCGGCATTACTTTTTATTTACTGAAATTTCACATACCATTTTATTATCCAGCCAAGCTTTTCATAAGGCAACTTTTTAAAAAGCAAAACAACAAACTTTTCATTATTCTTACATACACAGATTTTTCTACAAGTCTTATTTATCAGCTCTACAGCTGATCACCCAGAGCAGCTTTGTACTCTACCCCCTTTGCAGACAGGCATAATTAAGCTATCAGATACACACCACAGTTTTGTAGTCAGCAACCTCTTACCATGAATTAAATTTCCTCAACGATTCAGACTACCAGTCTGCTTTCTATCATATCACCTGTTTAGGACATTGGTTTTTTTGAGAAAGTCCATAAACCCCTGGCTTTTTTAAGTCAGTAAAATGTTCTGCTCTGGATTCATACAACAGTCTACAGGATTTACAGTTCAGATTGTAAACAGAGACTGACATACAATCCTGCTGAAATTATAAAGATGATCACAGTATAATTCACCATACTACATAAGTTTCTCAAACAAGCAGGCAGTATTTTCAACAGAATTTATGACCTCACTTTGCAAATCCAGCTATTTTGCATGAAATCAGATTTCCTTCCTACTCTACAGGCTTTTCAAAAGCCAATTTTATTTAAGTATTATTCCTGATGATGTGAGGACATATCTTCAACTACAAATAGACAAAAAGAAAGTTAAAAATTCTTTGAAGTCTTACAGTTTCTCCACCAACTACTACCTTGTGGGTTTTTACCAGACATTTTTCACCAACTAGTTGTCAGCAAATCACTAGTTTGACTGCTGGAGAGTGTGGTTCATAAAAGTGAAGGAAATTGAACTGAATGCCATGAAAATAATCTATACATTTTAATCAGTGGTGCTTTGGTGTCATCCAATATGTATGCTGCAGCTTAGTTTCCATGTTTTTCACTTCAGGACCATGATGCACTACAAAATATTGTAAGAGGCTTAAAAAAAAAAAGCACAGTTCACAAATCAGCTCACTAAGACATCAGTTATTCAAGAGCCAATGATAAAAATGTGGATTTAGCAATACTGAATTGGTCTGTTTGATATATGGGAGATACACTCCAAATTGAAGCACTGACACCCACTTCCTTCCCCAAAATATCTTTAGCTGATTGTGAGACTTTCTTAAGGTATTCTCTCTGTATTCTGTAAAGTAATTATCTCTATTTTGCTAGTTATTTTCATCACTAAATTTCTTCTCCCCGAATTTGTTTCATACTTTGTAAAAATATTTTATACCAAAATTTAACACGTTTAATACAATGTAAGTTATTTTTAGCACAAGTCAAAGCAAAAAAAAAATATATATATAGTTATAAGGTTTACTACTGCATTCATCGTTGTGTGTTAGACAAACAAATCCTCATACAGTTGAGCCAGAGTTGTATTTCCAAGTATACCAGAATCTACATAAAGAAGCCTGAAAGGGCGGCACAACAGACTAAGAAAGCATTTTAAAACTTTTGCAAACAGGATATGATGAATTCTTAATGTATATACATCAATTATTATTATTATTACATGCTCTAATCTCAAATTCCCAGCGCTAGACCTCAATATTCATGTATTTAAAGTCCTTAAAGCCTCCCCACATTCAAGAGAATTGTCAGTAACAATAATGACTACGTATGCAATGAAGCTAAGAGTGTGTTTAATACATGATAACATTTTAATATGCTCGTTTCCTGGATATGAACCGAAAGGGTGGCTGTAGTCTTTTACCTATGACAAGGTATCATCAGTTCTCAGTCCAAAACACAGACCATCAAGAATGCTTGTGTCAAACTTTTGTTGGAGAAGTGAAACAATTTACTACATTTTATCTGTCCAACAAGGACATTAAAATAAAACTACCTGGCATGAAAAAAGAAAGCTTCCCACTGATTTCACCTTGAGTTTGATCAAACTGAGTGTCTATTCATGATGACTGTGAAGCACTGTCCACAATTACAAGGCTACAAAAATACTAAGTAGCAAGACAATTTCCTTCTCCGTGTAAAGACTGATGAACACAACTGTATGGATATAAAAGGCTTTGGGGGTCTACCCATGAAGTTATTCTTTTGGATTTTTTTTTTTTCTAAATAACCATATTTGGTATCCTTTATCACTTCATATCCTAGTCTTAAGGGACTCAAAGCTTAATCATATTAACCTGTTAGTAAGTTCTATTGCCAAATATAAACCAATAACTAGTGCCTCTCCTACAAACTTTCAGAATGCTGCACTATATATGGAGGATCTCAAAAAATTCAGGTTAAACTTTCTGAAATCAAAGGCATCAGAGCACAAATGTCTATTCTGCGTCTTCCAAATTTCAGAAGTATGTCACCTTTGGTTTCCACTTACTGATGTCTACTACCTCCCACTCTTCTGTTGCAGCACTGTGTGTTCTTCACATACAAAAAACGTAGAATTTTCATAGGGGAATCTATTTTGATTAATGAAAAACTTGTGGGTATAACTGTGAAACACTTTTAGAATCAGATACACTAGAGCTTTTTTTTTAGTTCATAAGGAATCTGATTCTTAGCAAAAGAGCATGTCCTGTGGTTTTAAGTTCATATTTGCCTTCCCAGTTCTTGGAAGAATATACAGCTAGCCCAAAATATAGAACACAGATTTAAACATCAAGTTTCACTTCCCTGATGCCTACGTAACACTCGAGAGTCTGAAATCAGAAGATACGATACAGTAACCCATACAGGAAAATTAACATGTTAAAACTCACTGGCTGAATGTCTTTACCTACTACTACATCTAAACCACCAACAGACCATACTTAGAATTAAAAACGTCTGAAGAATTCAGCACAGCTTTTATGTATATATAAATTATAATATTGTCTTCAATTACTTTACTGCAACCTTCCCCAGCATTCAGAACATAATCATAGTCCTGACTGTTTGGCTGGCTTATTCATACAACTTTTCACACTTACCTTACTAAACATGGTCCATACTAAACACATCTTAAATTTTAATCTTTAAATGAGTACAGGGTTGCTTCTTTGATAAGCATTTCTCTATTTGGTAATACCACTCAACATAAACTGGTGTTTATTTGTGTGTCCCCCATAAAGGTCTTGGAGCAAGCAAGATTGTTCCCCTTTCACGTAGATAAAAATATAAGTGAAAAACACAGCTGTGCTTGCATTGTTCACCTTTTTCAAGAATGCATGGTATCTGGTAAGCATTCTGACATGCTCAGAGGGAAGTCCCCATGGATTTGCATAGCACATACAAATATTAACCATTCTTACAAATAAAACTACGTTCCTGATGCTGGAAGTCCAAAAAAAGAGATGCATATCACTACTGAACAAATTGTTCTAGGGTCAGATAACTAGTCCATAATTAAGTAGAAATTTCAGCAGAAGCCAGTTTTCCAGAGTGGTATTTCATTTCAAAATAAGCCATCCTTTTTTCCTTCCATGATATTATACCTTTTAAATTATGTTTTCCAAATCCAGAGATACTGAATTACTTCACAATATACCTTCTGACTCCTCACACATAATAAATGTTCCATCCTTTATACTAAATGAGGCAAAATACACGTGAAACATACCAGCAAGTTAAAGTATAAAACCAAAACAAGATTCTTTGTTATCTATAATGGATGAAACTAATCTACATTTCCAAGCTTCTACATGCTTTAACTTAGTCATGAACTTCCATTCTGGGTTGGTTTGTTGTTTGGTGGGGGTTTTTTTCCAAAGAAGGAATCTGCACACAATACAGCTGTCCTAGTCTAATAAGCCTCCACTGATCAGACAGTGTTTCTTCCTTGTCTCCTGTAGGCTTGTGTCTTGTTTAAAAAGTTTCACAACAACAGCAGAAATTCAACACCAGATGATACATATTTCCATTTTTGTATCTTGATCCAAAAGGAAAAGAACACAAAACACTCTTCTCAAAGATTATAGGCAATGCAAATAATTTCCTTCTAAACTCACTTGGAAAACTGAGAAAATGAAATTGATTAAAATACTTGTTAGAACTTCCCAAATTCATAAAAAGCCCCAAAAACCAAACCGAACTAAAACAACTTCCCCACAAATCAAAACCAGATATCTAATACAGAAGAAGTCTAAAATGTTAAAGCTTGCCAGAAATACATATGCAGCAAGTTAATATAAACCATTTCATGCAAAAGTTCTATTTATAAAGCAATTCTTCAATGCTAACTATACAGTGTATTAGATATTTTGTCATCACAGATGAAAGTACTGCCTTCTCTCAAACAACGAAATGAAAAACAAGAGATGGCATCTTTCTCTAGCACGTAACATGGATGATCAAGTTTTTTAACTCAAAAATTCCCAAGAAGAAAACATAACGTACATTAGACGCAACTATGTGAAACTAAAATAATCCACAACAGAACACGTCTCTTAAGTTTATCAAGGCTACTCTCACAGGAAAAATATGAAAATGAAATATTTTAAAACTGGAATTCAAGAGATCATTGAGGTTTAAAAAACAAAACAAAGTAAAATGAAACAACTCTTAATCTGTATTTTCTATTCATTGTAATATTTATGTTTTCTTATTTGACAAAAGAACAAAAAAATCTTTTCCTCTGCTACAAATTCAAATAAAATGGGAATTATTTCATGATGCTTTGAAAAAAGCTTTTTAATAAACATAGTGTTCATAATCTTCAACTGTGTAATACATCTGAAAAAAAATATTCATGCTAATTCTCTGTGGAGCAATATGTAACTTTCAGGAACAAAAAACCCACTAATAGTTCAAATATTATCACACTTTAACACTGAGTTTATTTCATATTGCCAAGCTTTCTGAAAAATTACTTTAGGTACACAGCAATACATAAAAATAAAATTAGCTTGGGAATCATAATCCTTTTGCTTCTCTCCCTCATTCTATACTCAAAACCAGAGAGAAACACTATTATTAAGTTGAAACCAGTAAAAGTAATGTTGGCTAACTGAACAAGATGCCAAGCTGAGATAAAATTACATTTGCAATACAGATTAAATGAAGCAAAACTATTTTATCTTAGAAACAGAAGTCTGCAGTCTTAACAATCTGGATAGGAACTAATAATTTTATCAAAAGTACTTCTGAGATGCAATGAAGATATTATTTGTTAATTCTGGCTAAATATTCCAGATTAGCATTATTTTTAAATACAATGAGCACACTCATTCTAAAACAGTTTTACCAATATGCAGAATTCTTCAGCTTGCTACACTTTTTTAACTCAGGAAAATATACTGTTCAAGGGTTGCAAGAAATTATATACTTGGAAAACAGTTCCACATTTCTGTGTTTCACAACATCAGACAAAAAGCTACTGAATTCCCATGGTTTATCAGATTATCTCAGAAAACTAAAATGAAAAGTAACTTCCTATGTGATCTTTTAGAAGAATTAACAGTAGTGTATATACTGCATATCTCTTTCTACTTGATGTATTATTCAATACTCCCAGTAACAACAAAATTTTAAGTCTGTCCTATTTAGTTCAGCCATGCATTTGAACAGTATAAAACAGTAAGATAAACAGGTGGTGGTTAGCTACATATGTCAGTCGTTCTCACTCTTCAAAAGCACGCATCTGAGTGGAGAATCCAGAAAAACAGGGTACACATCAAGTGGAAAAAGCACACCTTCACATACTGCATAGCAAAACCAGTAAACAGCACCTAAAAAGCTGAACTTCCTAAGTAATAAGCTCAGTTACCTTTACCGTACCTTTATCTGCTGTCTTCTCAGCATTGCAAGCTCCCTCATATCTCGGAATGGTTGTAGTAAGTACTGGTAGAGCTCTGTGGTAGCTTCTGCAAGACTGCTGTAGGCTTCATCTTCCATTTGGTACAGTTCAAGCAGCTCTACCATACTCTCTGTATTCTTATGTTTTTCCAGAAGCTGCAGAAAAAGTACCAGTTTTAGTGAAAATATTCAAACATTCCTGCTAAACTGACAGTAATTTAAAAACAATATTCTTTTGTATCATCTTCCTGTTCCCACAAAACGATCAGACAAGCAAACAGAAAAAATCTTAGTCTCCAACACATATCTTGAACTTAGCCAGTCAAGTATAACCACATCTCTGACAACCTTAAATGAGAACGTGCAGCAATTTCAAATGTGTGAACATTTCATTAGATTCTTTTTTATCTCAGCATCATAATCTTAAAAAACAGATGTTAGTATAAAAGTACTTTAATTCATATAAGAAAACACAACAAAGTCTGTCTGTCTGTTCCTTCCTTTAGCTCCTAGGGAAGGATAAAATTCAACTCTTTGTACAAATTTGCTACGACGTGTATTTTTTACTTAACATGCTTGTTTTGCGCCTATTTTGGGCCTTTGCCTGGGCAGACCTCACATGCCGACAAATCTTTGACTATTTCTAAAAAAAAATATTCAGCTGTTTAATACAAACTAATCTCATACAGACATGTGGAGTACTTGATATATTTAAAAACACAAGATTATCTGAAAGTAATTCCCCTCTTATATAATTTTCTAAGTCAAAGTCACTTGTCCTTCACATTATCATCTCAAAAGCATATATTCATAGTCCAAGTTTATTTAAACTTCACATAGATTATGAATACTACAGAATAAGCACATTGTATCTTCTCTCTGTTCATTTAAGTTGGATGCCAAGCCTATGTGGAATACTCTGTATAGTGCTCTATTATAACTGGAAGACAAAATAGACAGAACGACAGATTAGAAATTGAAGCTTTGGTCAAGAGGCCTTTGATATCTGGTTCATTTATATCCCAAGACAATGAAGAAAAGCCTTGATTACCATACTGTCTACGCAGCTTGCTCCATTATGTTTATATTACTATGCTGTGTTTCAGTTTTCAGACCAGATAAATTTCTTCATTACGGA
>JAWWMO010000096.1:48360677-48377711 GCA_035047845.1 Dendrocincla fuliginosa | reverse complement strand
TGGCTAATGATGTAAAATCAATACTGTATAACACATACCTCTTATAAATGTTTTCTCAGATAACATTCATTCTTTTTCTCGGCCTTGCCTCATTCCACGACTGGTATAATTCAGAGCTCATATTTTAGGTTCATGTTGCAGAGAAAAATACATCAGAAAGCTCTTTACATTCTGTCTCCCCTCCCCTCATTCCACAACTGACATCTGCTGAGGAACAGGAACAAACTAGTTTCAACCAATCTTTAGTTGTTCCTTATGTGAGATTTCCATTTTGAAGGAAAGCAGATGCCTAATAAATAATCCCTGACATGAACTAACTGGTACTGAGCCAGCTGAAGTGTTTTGCAGTGTATTTATAATGGAATGTTTGATTAAACTCTACAAAAATAGTGAATTTAGTTTATGTGTACAGTGTGAGTGTGTGTATATAAGCATATTTTCAGATGCACACACTATATCCAACCATGTATATGTATATTTTTATATATAAGTAGTGGTTGGGAATTTTCTTTTTTGAAAACAAGATAAAGTCAGATTACATACTTCAGCAGATATGCTAAGTAATACCATCACTGAATATTTCAACATCAGGTGTTCACAGTCTCTGCAATTTAATCTTCACAAATGTCCTAGAGACATAATGTATGCCTTCATTTATCTCTACCATATGTAATAAGACTTGACATCTGCTTCCAATTAGAGTTTTGTTTCAGAGAAGTATCCTTCCTTTTGCCATCTTTGGTTTTTCAATACCCTCGCACATGGTTCAAAAACCTTAAACAAAGAAAGTGTAATATTTTTCAATTAGTAAATGTCGCCTGTTGTTATTCTAAGAAACTAAATACACACTTACCATAAGCGAGACCTTTTTAGAAGTACAATACTGAAGATTTTATTTTAAACAAACTTCTTACTCAAAAGCATTTTAAAATCAGCTGTGTTTAATGTTATTCTGCAAAATTCAATGGCTAAGAAACTTTCTATTGTGAAAGAGACAAAACTAGGTTTCAAAGACCTAATTTTTTGCTACTTCCTTTTTGTTCTCCTCTGTGGATCATTAGCTGACCTTACATTAAAATAATTTTATTTGTAGGTGGTATGGAAATGCCCAAATCAAAAGAAGTTCTCTAATGATTTTTAGCCTCCACTTAAATCCACATTTGGATGTGTCATGTGTGTAATGAAGGAAACCCTTGCAGATATGCTAGAAATGCAGTTTTATCATTTTCTGTATAAGGGATCATAACTCACGTTTCAGTATCTTTAAAGGATGTTCTGGATCATTCAGTGTATGCAACTATGTCAGGATCATCCCCGAGCCAATTCAACTGATGTAACAGGTGTTCTGGCAGCAAGTCTCCTCCAAGTGGTGAGGGTGCCATTAAAAAGCAAAAGCCTTACATATCATAACTGCAGAGCAACAGGCACTGGTTTCCAGTGTTGAATGGTCAGGGCTTTTAAATGAACAGATCTCTTGGTGGTGGTGCTGGATTTTCTGCTCCCTTGCTTTAGCTGGCTGCCAGCAATTGTTAAGTGAGTCACCACAGAAAACGTTTCCCTTGGAAATATTGCATTTTTAAAAACCATGGGTGCTAGACCCTGAGGCTCGTTTGTAGTATTAAATAAGAGGCTGACAGCCCTTTTGGCATGGGGGAATGGCACAAGGCCAGCAAAGCCCAATTCAGCTTTCCTAATTGCCCTGGCTTTAAGCCATGCCAGGGGTGAGAGGATGTATTCCCAAGTTAAAGTCAGCAAGCAGCGTGAGCCGGCTGCTCCCCATGGAGCAGGGAGCCAAGCACAGTAACAAGGCTGGCTGAGCCAGCAAGGGCTCTGTCCGACAGGGCACAGGGAAGGGAGCAGGGAAGGCCCAGAACCCACAGCTGGGGTCAGCCCACAGTCCAGACCTCCGGGCGAGCTTGTGGAGATGAAGCACCGTCAGGTCCATAGTGATGAAGCCAGGCTGAGGCCAAGCCAAGAATGTGACCACAGGTCAGGAACAGGCCTGGTGACAGAAACCAGGGTCGAACAGTGCCCAGTAACCAGCAGGCAGGACTGCAGAGTTGAGACTGAGCTGAGGTCAAGCCGAGAAGTAGTCCACTGATCAGGGTCTGGATCAATGTGTTCCATGGCCAGGCTCAGGCATGGTTGTGACAGAGCTGTAAACAGGCATAGACCTACAATCAAACCAGCTCAGACAGGTTCTGAAGGACCTGAGCTGACCTGGAATGGCACAGCTGACCTGTGCCCATAGGCAGGAGTGTGGATGGAAGGTGAGGCTGTTCAGGATCATTTATGCCTTTCAGTGCCCTTAGGGCCCTGGGAAACTTTGACTAGATCTTGGAGAGTTTGGAATTGAAGAGAGAGGTATGAATGTTTAGTTAAGACAAATAAGCAGCAAAAAGGAAGAGAAGTTGCATGTTAAGCTGGGCAATATGAAGTGTATGACCCAGAAAAAGGGGCAGCTGTGTTAGGTAGCAAATCTTGCTAGAGATAGTTTGTCATAAACAGTTTGGAGTCAGCTGGTTACACAGGAAATAGGCTGACCTGCCTTCTTTTTCTGGGTGCTATATGGCACATAACCTTTTGTTTGGAAGGCCCTGCTACCTTTGCTTCCTCTTTCATTTTGCTTTCCCCCAGGCCTCGCTCCCAGACTCCCCTGAAACTCCTATTTCATCCAATTTTCCTCCTTCATTCCCACTCCTGAGACCTCTGCTTCCTGCTCTAAAGAGTCAGGAATGTGGAGATGAGGGATATTCAAAGCTTCTTAGAGCAGCTGCCATTCTAGTCAGGTACACGTGTCTGATTCCCAAATCTGTTATGTTCCAACCTCACAGCAGGTGTACGCCGTGATGCAGAGCCCAAACTAGTAAGTTTGGAAAGTTAAGCGGCTTCCACTCCTTGACTTTGACACAAGTACCTCACTAAGTGAATATATTTTACCAGCTTAACCTTAACAGAGCAGAATTAGGTCTTCTGTAACTGATGCCTTGTGGTATACAAGGAAGATCTTGAGCCATTTTCAGAGGTAGGGAAATTGTTGCTTTTATTTTCTGGTCACAGTCTGTATCAGATCTTCTAATTGGACTAACTGTGGAAGAGCACACTGACTATTCACCAATATGAACATCATAATGAATTGATGATTGCTGTGTGAGAGACATAATTAACAGGAGTCACATGATGCATGCCAAAGAGGAGAGAAACTCTTAACTCTCGAGGTTAGCTGCCTGAAAGTACTGCCATGCTGTATTGGGGTGTTAGGACTTGACTGCTGTCTTGGGAAAGCATACTAGCTCGTTTGACTGATAGTAAGAGGCTAGGTTAACACCTGGTGTGATCTAATTTATTCTGGTTTTTAAGTGTTTCTAACTTCGTTAGGAGTACATTGCAGACCTACTTCACTGAAATAATCCATGGGGTTTGTGGAACTGCTAATGTAAGCCTAATTTATAATGTACCAATTATGTATTTTTTCAATATGTGTATACTATAATAATATACAGTATTATTAGGGAAAAGGATGTGGAATTATGGAGGGAAAAATATGCTGGATAATATGAAAAGTAATGTGAAAATGAGAAGTACAGGGGGAAAAAATTGTCACATATAAAAGCACAGTGTTTCCTGCAAATATTTTACTGTCCATTCACTTAAGTTAGTGTTTGAATATTTCTATTTTGTTGGTTTGGGTTTTTTTTCTTCTTCCCTAGGCTTCTGGGCCCGTGACATAGGGAAGATGATTGATCTGCAGCACCCTCTCATACCTGTTCATCATCAGTACGTTGTGACATCAACTATCCCTGAAGTGAAAGCCCTAAAAACAGAATTGCCTGTGATTCGTGACTTAGAAGGATCATATTATCTAAGGCAAGAAAGGGATGGCCTTTTATTTGGTCCATATGAAAGTGAGGAGAAGATGAAGCTGCAGGACTCATGGGTAACAAATGGAGTCCCACCAGGTAATGAAGAACTTTGAATCTTTAAATGTGATGAGCTCTAGCACACATTTTAATGTATATAAATCCCAGGCTGTTGTGCTGCCTTATGTAATGGAAAATACAAAATATTTGCAATACATGGTTGTAATACTTGAAATAGGCATAAAATACACATCTGCAACATAGCATTTGCCTACTTTCTAAAGAGGAGGCTGTGCTTTATGATTAGATGCAGTCACCAAATCCACAATTTATAGTCTAGACTGAATCAAGATTTTCCTAGGTTACAGTTCTCTCCAGCATACAGGCAGGAGCTCTGGATTTTTGCTGTTCCTGCAGGACAATGTGATTGTCAAATAGGAACAGCAAAGGAATGTCTTAGAAAAAACAGTGTGCTTGGATATGACTGCAAGAGAGCTGTAGATTTGTAAAGGATACAAAGATATCCTGTGTCACGCATCTGCTTACTAAAAAAAAATTATAAATTGCTGTGTTATATCTGGGCTTCAGCTTCCCCTTCACTTTCAGACAGAAAGTTATACTAAGTCAATGGTGTTGCTGTTTTTAAAAAAATGCATGTTTCCTAAGGAAGAGCAGTCAACATTGCTCGGTTTTGGATAGCCCTGTCACAGCTTCCTGAACTTGTTGTCTCCCAGAGCATCAAGTGCCCCTACAGAATGACAGTCAGCGATGCTTAGAGCCCAGACTGAGGGATGAAATAATTCACATGGTTTCATGGAATTTATAAGCAGATACAGGAAGTATATTTCTTCCCCTTGTCAAGTTATTGGCATATTGAGAAAATTAAGTGGGTCTTATTAATGTAGAAGAAAGTTTCTGCGTTCCTTCACTTCCTTTCTACTTCATTGTTGAATTTGCATGACCTTAGGGTTAAACAAATATGTATAAAGGATACTATAATTGCAGTGACAAATAAACTTGATCCTGTAGGTAAGTAGGGATTTATGCACACCATGTTTCTTGTGTAGGGTGCTAAATGTTTGAGCATAGACACTGATTAATTCCATATAACTTTTACATATATAGATTGCATACCCGTGTTTAAAACGTATGTGTTTTCAGTGTAAGTAAGTATATAATAAGAGTCAAATGTTTCTGCAGGTTTTGGAAAAGAACTTTTTGAGTCTGATTTAGACAGAATAATGGAGCATATTGAGGCTGCTATGGAAATGGTCCCTGTTTTGAGAAAAGCAGACATCGTAAACACAATTGCAGGTCCTATCACCTATTCTCCAGACATTCTCCCTATGGTGGGACCACATCAGGGTGTCAGAAATTACTGGGTAGCTATTGGTTTTGGGTAAGTTCTTTGTGACAACTTTTGTTTGTTTGTCTGATTGTGAAAATGGCAGTGAACTCGAGATTTGTACATTTTTATAGGTTTGGGCATTGTTTTGCACACACAGTGTACAAAATGTAATATGAAATATTAAATGTTATTATATTGTGGTGTCTTAACCACCACAACCTGTATAATGTAAGCTCATCCCTCTCTTTTACTTCTTCTTCATAACTCTCACTATTTTTTAAATTTGTTTCCTTCTTTCAATCTGGAGGCCAACATCTGTGATACTTCAGCAAGAATGGGTAGTACTTTATACTGTCTGTGCAGCAAGTTAAAGTCACAAAAGTGCTGGAATTCACAATTCACTTTCTAGTTAATTTTGTATATTGCTTTGAATTACACTGTAGTAACAGTTGTGCAGAGTTTGTAGAACTGGTTTCACCAAAGCTGGGCAAAACTAAGTGGTACAGGGAGAATTTTTAATGTGAAGCATCATTAATTTTTGGATGAAGAACTAAAGGCACACTAAGCAGAAGACCTGCATGTGTGACTGACTGCTCAAGGGTTACAAACCCAGTAATGTTTGTGACCGTTGAAAGTTAAGCTGAAAAATTATATTGCTGGGTGTTGGAGGAAAGCAAAGAGGGCAATGCAACAATAGAAATAGTTTACTGGTGTCATTCACGTGCCCATTATATTTTCCTTGAATGCAATTTACATCCTATTTATCATTACTATACTGGAGTCAGTGGTAAAACACTTACTGACATCTCTAATTGTCATAGTTTGACCATTGATTCAAGATGGGTAGAATGAACCAAATACAATTCCAGGTGCAAGTTATTGAACACGTTCTGTTTACATTGTTTTCCCAATTGCTTCATTTGCTGTTCAAAATCCAGCTCAGCATTTTCCAGCTTTCTTTCATTCCAAACCAAACAGACCCTCAGATCATAAGATAAGGCGGTATCACTAACATGCTTTCTGAGGCCCTCAAAATAAAAAGGCTTGGTAATTTTGCAATGATTCATTGTGAAAGGTATTCACCTTTGCTGCTTGGATTTAAAAAAAAAATAATGTTATCTTTCAGTAACATTTGCAGAACTTACAGTTACAAAAACAGTTTGCCTAGACCTTGTTCACCAAGAAGACTGTTTAAGTTCATTACTCTGTGGCCAGACTTTGGAGTGTGTTTTTCTTCACTGGTGTCAATGGGAGCAGAATCAAAGTTCCATATATGAAAAACTGAAGACTAGTGTTACATGTTTGAGTTTCTTTAAACAACTTATTTCAGGAGTTTGATTAATCTCTAAATGTTTAGACATGGGTACCAATTATGTGGCTGTCATTGGATTGCTTTGTCTGCTTTTCAGGGACTTTTGACTCTCTGTTCTATGCTTCTGGGTCACTGCAGTGTTTCTACCAGTGTTGTAACTTTTTGTGTGCATTAGCAAATCCTTATCTCCCAGTCAACTAGCAGGGACATTGTGACAGAGGACTTAGTGCTGTTGGATTAGAGGATTTTTATTATCTAAAATTAGCAGCTTGCTAGGCATTTTAACATGCAAAGAAGTTAAGTATAGTTAGCAGAGTGCGTAGCGCTATTTATTATTAAGGTTGCTCAATGCTCTCCATTTTTAGTTACTTATAGCTTTGAAAATGTTAACAAGAGTAGGCTAGGATTTTATTCAGGAAAGTTTAATGCCAAGCAGTGTAACCATTCCATAACCTGGGACAAAGACACTAGAAAGGGGACCATAGTGTGTGGAGACTCAGATTTCTTAGGGAAAGGAATGCTGTGAGTCAGGAATGGGTGAGAAGCAAGGACTCATAAGTACGACACAAGAATTATGACAGGAACAGCGGGGAGATAATCTGTCAGGGATTGGAAGGAGAGAAGGAGAGTTCCTTCCAGAGAAGGACAGTTTGTATTAAGGAAATTTTCTCTAAATCATATGAAGACTGAGATTCCTACACTGTAACACTCTTCACAGCTACTTGTAACATCCTATCCCTGAACAACATATTTCATTCTTGTGCAGCAGAATTGCAAAGGATGTATTAATACAATCAGCTCCCTATTATCTGGGGTAATGAGGGATTCAGACATCCTGTGTAATGTAAAGTCTCTGGTAATAATGTAGGCCCTGTTAGGCGTACTGAGATCAATGGGTTGTGCGGAGTCGGTGCTGCGAAGTTCTGCAGGGTGCAGCGACCACTCAGCCCAGGTGCAGGGTTGCACCTGCAGTAGCAGGGCAGCCTCCACTGTGCTGTCTTGCTCCTGAGGTTACCCTGCCATCAGCTCTGCAGCCTTCAGCTGTATTTGATCTGCCACTCACTCACAATCGTGCAGTGGTCTCTTTGCTGTTGTTCCCTTGCCTTTGGCTGCAGTGGATGGTGCACGGAGGCTTAAACGGGCTAAGACTGGAGCTGTACTTGAAGGCATCATAGCCATGGTCACAAAGCTTATACCCATGAATAACTAAGCGTTGCTTAATTGAAATAACACCATGAAGACTTTCAAAGAGTCAGTTTGCAAGTACTTATCCTTACTGCATCAGCTGTGGTGAAAGAAGCTTGTGCTGAGTCGGAAGATTTGTGCTGAACTCTGTAAAGGGGTGTGTTTGGCAGAATCATTTCATGTATTCATTTGTTATTTCTCTCTTATTTACTAATACCCCACTACATCCAAGTAATGTTATTTGTATTATGGGTTCATTCTTCTTATGCATTAGAATTAAATAATTACTTCAATTTTTTTTTCATCAGATCCTTACCTATTTTAACTAAGGAGACAGACTTTGGAATGCACAGTTGATGAGCATCAACTGAAATTTGTTTAGGTTCCTATTCTGCATGAGTGTCTGTGGTTTAATTGCTGCATGTTAAGCTAAACTTGGTTTTGAACAAAGTTACTACTTTTGCAAAGTTTTTTCAGTTGTGCTTATGGCAACATTTCACAAATCAGTAAGAATTTTTTTTTTCCCATCTTCCCTAGGCAAAAGGATATTTTGAAAATCCTTTTAGACATGGCAAACTAATTCACAGAGGTATTAAAATTTTTTAAATCATTTGGCATTAAGGATTATTTGTCATTAAACATTTCAGTGTCAAATCAGAGGTACCTGTAACTTTGCATTAGATAGTACTGTTTGACCATGTAATATACAGTAGTGATATGCACATATTGCAGCACAACGAAGTGTTGTCTTCCCAGTTTTCCAGTTCAGGTAACCTTGCAGGAGCACATTTCACACGCTTTTCCTTATGGATGTCAAGCTATCAAGCATTTTGATACTTAGAATTATGTATAAAATGTGTAAGTACAGAAGCCTAAAATCTACCACTTCCTAACTTTTGAGCATCTACCTTTGCCATCTAGTGTGGTTCCTTTAATGTGTATTTCTGACAAGCTATTTCTCTGCAGTCTGATTCTTTACATACTCAATATGTAGAAACAGGACAGGCTTTTGGTACAGACTCGTAGCAGAGAATGTTTATTTTATTAGCAGAAGCTTTCTGGAACTCTCTTTATAGTTGTAG
The DNA here is from genome assembly GCA_035047845.1 of Dendrocincla fuliginosa. Taxonomy (NCBI): domain Eukaryota; kingdom Metazoa; phylum Chordata; class Aves; order Passeriformes; family Dendrocolaptidae; genus Dendrocincla; species Dendrocincla fuliginosa. The sequence goes on along the minus strand of JAWWMO010000096.1, from coordinate 48,368,924 downwards.
TGGAGAACAGAGACAATAAATCAGGTGAGAGCACTACTGCAAACAAGTTTTCTGTTTCTGTCTGCAGTTCCTGTACATTCCCTGGTTTTCTGTGGACCAATATAAAATGTACTTCTGGAATTTCAAATTCCTTAAAGCAATTCCTGTAGTGTTGTCTCCTGACTTTTGCTGCTGTTGTTCTTGTCACTGGAATGTAAATACTCACTGTAGCTGCTAGAATGTCTCAGTACAGATTTCAAATCTGAATCTGGTTTAATCAAACCTGATTGAAAAAGAAGAGGTATTCTGTGACTAGGAAGTGTATTTAATGGATGTCAGAAGTTTGAAAACTTTCTTTAGTATTAAGAGTGGTAATTTCCCCGGAAAAGATGATTGTGAATTTTAAAGAAAGAGCTTGCTATAATCTCAAGCACTGCAGCTGCTGTACATTAGCAATGACATTCTGCTGCTTACGGTGGAGCAGTAGAAATACCTGTTAATAAAATGTGCAATCTTGGAAAACAAGACAAAACAGAACAAATAAAAAAAAAGGTGAAAAATTTAAAATACTTTAGGGTATGTGTTGGTAATATATGTTAATATGGATTTTGAAAAACAAAACACGAAAGACTTGGAACTGCAGGACTTTTTCCTCTTTTTAAGGTATGGCATTATACATGCTGGTGGTGTAGGAAAGTACCTCAGTGACTGGATCCTTGAGGGGGAACCTCCATTTGACCTGATAGAATTAGATCCGAACCGCTACGGAAAGTGGACCACCACAGAATACACAGCAGCCAAAGCAAGAGAATCTTATGGCTTTAATAACATTGGTAAGAAGGTATTTTTTGAATACATTTATGTCCTGAAGATGGGTTCCAGCAACGTTTGCCTCTAGAGTTCTCTGTTTATATATATGTTTTCTGTCCTGATGATAATCTCAGTATGGCATGGCTTTTGAGGCTTGTTTGTTGGGTTTTTTTTCTTTTCCCCTCTAGTTGGTTACCCTAAAGAAGAAAGATTTGCCGGGAGACCAACAGAGAGAACCAGTGGGCTGTACGATTTGCTAAAGTCAAGATGTTCAATGGGCTTCCATGCAGGATGGGAGCAACCCCATTGGTTCTACAAACCTGGAGATGAGACTGGATACAAGTAAATGAAAGATCACTCCTTTTTTTTTTTTCCCCCCTGAGAAACTGTCATGATAGCAAAAGCCAACTGAGTTAAATTTAATGAAAAGCGTACATCATTCATTTCAGCTACAGGTATCTATTAGGTAGCTCTTCTACTCTTGATTTTTCCATAGTTTAGAATACATTTTGTGCTGATAATGCAGACATTTTGAAACACATATTGAGGTATCCTGTAAATGTTATAGTTTGGTACAGCAGGGAGCAACCTAGCTCAAGGAAGAGCTTGGAAAATAGCTTGTTCATTTTAAATGTGTACTTTTCTCCATTTCTTATTATTTGATCAGCAGCACAGTATAATGTTTTCATGAAAAAGCTCATTCATCTCTGTATAATTGTCTGGAATGGAGAAGCCTGATCTTCTTTTCTTCTTTTCTTTCCTCTTCGATGATTGCTCACCTAGTTTCCTGCCATCAGGGAGCTTCCAGTAAATAAATATTTTCCACAGGGATACTGGAGTCCCAATCTAAATGAGGCTCATAAAGGAATAAAGAGACACACTTTGCTGTTCAGAAATAAAGCCTTTGACACCTTAAACTTAAATAAATGTTAAAGGATTTTAATTATTAAGCTGTGTTAGACTAAGGAAAATATTGGGTAAGTTCCCTACAGTTAGGAAAGTCTATCTCTTTTGGATGATTATTAAACTGAAGAAACTGAAGACTGTTTTTTGCTGAAAAGAGCACATTTTAAAATTGTATTTAATGTTTCTAACTGCTCTGTTTCAGACCCAGTTTTCGGCGCACAAACTGGTTTGACCCTGTGGGTCGTGAGTATAAACAGGTTATGGAAAAAGTTGGTGTGATTGACCTGTCACCATTTGGCAAGTTTAGAGTAAAAGGCACAGATTCTGTTAAGCTGCTGGATCATCTATTTGCAAATGTTGTTCCAAAGGTAAATGGGACAGTGATAACTGGTGTAATGTAGGATTTAGACAGACCAGCCCTGTTTCAGACATGGAAAATGAAGCATAATATTGTTTCCATATCTTGCAAATACCAAATATGCAGATCCTATGAAGAAATTTGTGTCAGATGTATTGCGTTCAGTTAAGAGCACAAACAGTGGAGTTTGTACTAGAGCAGCCCCAAGCAGAAGTACCTTTTGACACATATCATTGAATCAGAATGGTTGAGGCTGGAAGGGACTTCTGGATGTCATCTTGTCCAATGCTCTGTTCAAGCAGATCACCTGGAACTCATTGCCTAGGACTGTGTTCAGTTGGCTTTTCAGTATCTCCAAGGACAGCAGCTCCACCAGCTCTCTGGCACCTGGTTCCTGTGCTCAGCCATCTTTACAGTAACAGAATGTTTTCTTTAGTTCAGACAGAGCCTCCTGTGTTTCAAATTTTTATCTAAAAAGTGGAAATGAATCTCACCTGGAATTTTTACAGTAGAATAGCTTGGCCTAGAACTGTGCTGTACCGTGGCAGCTTGAGGCAGCAGAGCAGAGCAGTAGAAGGTGCTCTTGCCTGGCTGTAGCTGGATGTTGTATTCTTCCTGAACTCCCAAGCAAAGAGCTTTGTTGGTTGCTTTTTGCAAATGCTACCCCTGCCTGTTTTCCTCCCCTCCCCCCCCATACTGACTCTGTATTACAGCTGGCTGCATGGTGCAGACAAGGTTGCAAATATGAAGGAGATCCAGCTTTCACCTCACACCTGTCCTTTTTTCACAAGTGTGGCTGTTCGTAGATCCTCACAGTGTGATCCTGTGCTCAAAAATGACACACCATGACAAACTACCCCGGGTTTCTTTTTCTTGGTCTTCAATTTTTTGTAGTGCTCCATGAGTCATTTTGTCTTTCTGCTTTGTCAACCACTCTCATGTAGTGTCTTTAATTTTAGAGATACAGCTCCAGCAAGCAACTATTCCTTTCTGAAGTGCTGTAGACTTGGTGTTTGCTCAATTCAGCACAGAATTTCATTCAGTATTTGCAGTAGGTGATGGTTTTCATTGCCTCATACATGAAAAGGAGGGAGCATAGGGAAACAGTAGGTACATTGAAACTATAGCTATGAGGGTAGATGAGCTCTTCTCAAAAGTCAAAGTCAACTGAATGGGAACGATGTACACAAGATTTGTATCTTAGGAGAAAGAAGAGCCTGTAATCATATTATTTTACTGTATTCATTTTGTGATAACAATATAGATGAAAGTTTGAAAGTTTGTCTTCTGTCTAGCTTTGGGCAGAGGCAGGGTAAATGTGCTATCAAGGGGCATGGATAACACTTGCTGAATATATATGGTGGAGAGAAATCAAGATTAAACAGGAAATTATGAGAACAAATCAAGTGCTTTCTATGGAGTTTAGTTAGCACTGCTAAGAGGAAAAAGAAAGCTAGATGGCAAAGCAGAAGGTACAGTTTATGAGTCCACTTAAAAATCCAGCATTTGCAACAGTTGGTTATTTAACCAGCTGATTTTTAGTACCATTCATGCTTGTCTGCATCATAAAATAGTTCCAGTGGAGTAACTGGAGATATACTTGTATCACAACCAGGTTAAGCATGACTAGCATCAGGTCCTGAAAATTCAACTATATGCCTGTAATATGCAAATAACTGTATTAATGTAATATGACCTTGTGAGAGAATCTCAATGCCTGCAATATTGTTCTTTTCTCCGTTCATTGTATGGAGTCTGGAACTGACTGTCTGACTGACAAGGTTCTGTGAAAGTAGAATTAAGTAAGAGATTAAATTCTGCCTCTGGAACTAGACCAGTAGAGCAGCTATGGCATATTCATATTTCTATTTCTATGGATGATATTTGTATGAACTTGTATGTGTTTTATGGCCACAGCTAAGTAACTGTTATTTGAAATTTTGCCTCTAGAGATCAAGAACCTGATTCAAAGGTACAGAGATGTAGACTCACAATCAGCAACTACAGAAAATATAAAAGCATACATAAATCAGGGTCACAAAGGCATAAGCCAACTCAGTATTTCTTTCTTTAAAGTACAGGGTAAAGCATATATTATTCTTTCAGGATCTGAAAGCCTTATTCACATGACTGAAGAAAATATTTATGTCAATAACGTAGAATTTTTTACTCAGATGATGAGAGAACAAACTGAAGTTGACCGAATTTGCATTGAAAATATATTCTTAAAACAGCTTAAGAATGCCTCATGTGTTGCATAATTAACAAGTATTTATAAAGGTCTTGATTTATCTTATTTTAAAAATTTCCAATTTTTTTATAAAGAAAAATGTGTCATTTCCACTGTAAAGCTTAAGCTTGGTCAGTTGTGTATCTCTTCACTCCTATTATGGCACAGCAGAGCACACACAAAAACCCCCCGTTTTTTTTCAAATGAAGACATATAACTATATATGTCATGATGTTGAAGACTTCAGAGGTATTATTTTGCATTTTTAATAACTGCAAATTTTACTCTGTAGGTGGGTTCCACAAATATAAGCCACATGTTAACACCAAGAGGAAAAGTTTATGCTGAGCTAACAGTCTCTCAACTGTATCCTGGAGAATTCATGCTTGTAACTGGATCAGGGTCAGAACTCCATGATCTGAGGTTAGTATATTTTTTTTGCAGTAAGTGCATAGCGCTATACAGTCACATTAATATGGAAAAATTTTTACTAAGTTCCAAATTGTGAATTATCACTCAACAAAATTTTCTCAAAGTTCATGAAAACTATACTTACGTATTGATTTTAGTTTCTTAGAAACTTGGTTGACTTAAATCCTGAAGTATGAGGATAAGCAATTGGATATTGGATGATTGCTGATGTAAAAAGATGGAGAAGTTACTGACAGTTATGTAATATATTTAATTCGAGGTAGTTCTTGTTTTGTTGTGTTTGGCATAGTATTATGTAACACAGCACAGTTGTTCCTTTCTAGTGTGTTCTCTTACGCAAAAAGGAAAATTGGCTTTACACACGGATGACCCCAGAGGCACTGACCTGGCCCATACAGACAGGTAGTGCAGTCTTCGTGATACTGTGGTAATGCCTTCTGCCTTGGACTCTGGGGTCACAAAGCAAAACAACAAAAAAGAAAGGAAGTAGGAGCAGTTGCAGGGTGACTTCATTAAATCACTTTTCATAGGTGAGCATTGGAATTGACATTTCTAGTGCTCTTCTTACTGGAGGTTGCTGGCAAATCAACATATAAAAGACTGAACCTTGCTACCCTAACATTCAAAGAATAATGTACTGTTTAGTAACAGTCTCAGGGGAATCAGTACGACCATTGTTCAGGAACCAAACAAAGGAGCCAGATCTAATGCATTTAATTCTACAGATTTTTTGCAGTCCTGTTTGGTACTTCCCTGTGCCTGAGGTCTTTTAATACCGCTTAACAATCTAGTACTTGTTAGGATTTTTAGATATACTCATTTTATTTATTTTCTCAGCTTCCTGAAAGACAATTTGCAGCTGTTGGTTTTGGTTAAATCCAAACTGAACTTCCTGCCAATACTGTAACTACTGTATTCAGGAAGTATCAAACCTGCTTGTACACTTCTGTTGTCACAGAAATTTATTTGAAGACTTCTTATGTTTATTGCGTTTATTGCTCACTGGTTTTGTGTGTTGACTTGTTATTAACACACTCTGGATCCAAAGCCAAATATGTTGTCATTGTATGAGATCATGTCTTTCTCTTATATTGAAAATGCTGCTCCAGCCATTTAAGTTCCCTTTTTTCCTCGCTGTATCTCAGATGCCCATGTTCCAAAACCAGTGTCTCACCAGGAAACATTGTTTAACATCAATGATGAATTTGACTACTGTAGCACCTAGTTTTGTTGGGTTTGAGAAGGTGTGGGACTGGGAGCTAATGGGGAGATGAACACTAAGAAAAAGTTACTATTATTAAAATCTTATCTAAAAATCAGTTATATTTAATAAGAAGTGTAACATCAGCGTTGTGTTTTATGTGCAGATGGATAGAAGAGAAAATGACAACAGGTGGATACAAAGTTGAAATAGAAAACATGACAGATGAGATGGGAGTACTTGGTGTAGCAGGTCCATATGCGCGACAGGTCCTCCAGAAGTTGACAAATGAGGATCTGAGTGATGATTCATTTAAGTTTCTCCAGTGTAAACATCTAAAACTTTCCAATATTCCTCTTACTGCCATTAGAATATCATACACAGGTAAGAAATAGGAAAAATATTCACTTAAGGAAAGAGACAATGAATAAAATAATGAATGTCACTAAAATTATATTGAAAAATAAGTCCCATCATGTATTCACAAGAAGTAGGTTTGTTACGTTTAACATAAAAATGTGGGAGGAATCACAGTACACTGATTTCCAAATGTGATATGGTCAGGGTCTGTGCTAAGTTTTTCCAAGACCTTTTTTTCTAGAAATACCCTATAGTGTAAATATTTATTTTGCAAAACAAGAGGCCAGTTCTGATAACCTCTGTGGTATTTGCTGCAAAACCAACGTCAAGAATTGTTTTTGGATTACTGTATATTAGTGTTTATCATGTGCTTTGAAAATGTAATGCTGTAGTGCTTAGTATTTGGTTTTCTCAGTTACTTTTTATTTCTTTTTGCATCCATCTCTAGTGTAACAGATTGAATTCAGATCTCTCTGAAGCAGCTGAAGTCCTTGTAATTCATATTCTTTTTCTGATACAATACACTCATTCTTATTTACACCCAGTTACATTTGCTGTTCAGTTGTCGCTGTTTATAATGCCCTTAAACTTAATTTATTGTTGTGGCTTCATTACATGCCCTTTCCTTGTCATTTATTCTGGTTTTTTTCTTACCCCCAGTTTTCAGTTAACAGTTTAAATCACATTAGGAGTACCACTGATTAAGACAGAGGGAACAAATCCTCTGGTTGTTCTTGCAGGGAATTAGACTTGGTATATGATAGGAGAATTGTCCCTAGAGTATTAATCAACCCTAGAGTGTGAATAAACACAGCACTGATCCCCACTTTTGACCAAGGACAGGAGTGTATTTACAAGAATCATTTAACTGAGTTGATTGAACCGTTAATCTTTTTTGTATATCAGGTGAATTGGGCTGGGAGCTGTATCATAGAAAAGAAGACTCTCTAGCTCTTTACAGTGCAATCATGGAAGCTGGCCAAAAAGAGGGAATTGATGACTTTGGAACATATGCTCTGAATACTCTAAGGCTGGAAAAGGGTTTCCGAGCCTGGGGAGCAGAGGTCAGAAAATCTTCTTTATTGTTCTTTCTGGGGATTTTGGTGGTGGTGGTGGTGGTTTTTTTGTTTGTTTGTTGGGGGGTTTTTCTTAATTTTTTTTAATGACTATAGAGCTTTTAGTCAGAGTTAGCATAGCTGGTATTTGCACAAGTTTCTCAATTTAGCATGAAAAGAAAATCTACTTCGAGCAGGAAAAGCTGCTACAATTCTGAATGATGATTTTCTAAATAAAAATAACTAGTGTACTCCATTGCACTGATGGCAAAGAAACACTCATTTTGATTCATGAATGGTTTTCCCCCTTGTGAATAACAAAATTATGAGGGTTTTGCTGAGCTCTAGTGTTTTAAAATCAAAGGTTTGGCTGACAAATCCTGAAAATGTTTTATTTCTGTAATAAGTATGTCACAAGAGGCCAATTTTTCTGGCTTCATAATGTGTTTGGAACTTTTTCATTTGCCATTAGCTTATTTCTGCAGAATTTGCTCACTCTCAGTAAAGAAGTACTCAGGGTGCCTAGAGAATTTTGGGAAGATCAATATAATGTCTGCGTACCTGAAATTTTTTCTAATTCCTTTTGAAATGAAAGAACTCAAGAGGGTGAAATGATGGGCATTTAGGGGTCCTTTTTGTTTGCCCTGTGATAATTATTTTCATTCTTTCTTCAAATGCTGCATAACAAATTATTACCCCTGCCCCTAACAGGAAGGTGGTAAATGAAATGGGCTTTGTTTTATTTTCCTCTCCAGCTAAGCTGTTCTCCTGTGTTGCAAATGGTGTGCATACCTCAGTTATTCAGTCTTCTGCAGGTTCCAATCAGCTGTGATGACAACTCCTATTTCTTACTGAAACGTGTTTACTTTGCATATTGAAACACAGATGACTGATCTACATACTTATATGTTATATT
>JAWWMO010000096.1:48311966-48330092 GCA_035047845.1 Dendrocincla fuliginosa | reverse complement strand
TTAAAATATTGTATCACTCTTGCTTGTAGTTCCCATTCTTTGCTTTTTATTACTACAAACTATTGTCTGCCTCTGTAATTTCAATAATGTTTAAAACAAAATTATAAAAAGTCCAGATTTGCATTATGGAATAGAGGTGTTAGCACTTAATGTAAACAAAACTGCTGGGGTTTGGCTCTTCTGTACTCTCCCCATCAGAAAGAGGCAACAGGAGGAAAGGTACAGGGATAGGGGATTTGTCCTACCTTTTATCTATTGTCTTTGTTTGGGGTTGTTTGCATGTTAAGTGTTACTCCTTTTATTTGTTTTGAGCTGCAAACTTCAGAAATCTGTTTTGTAGAAATATTGAAGGTAGTGTGAATCACTTCATTGATATGCTCTGTTTTCAGCAATACCAAGACACTAACATTGTTAAATTGGCTCCTTAAACTCTGCAAGTTAAATTTGAAATAATTTCCCATTTAACTTTTAATATACTTTGCAGTTCTGCTTCAGTTGGATAGAACCTCACACTGACCTCCATGTGCTTCTGATTAAGTGTAAGAGCATGATTGCCCATAAAGGCCCAACTCTTTAGAGGAGTATGAGATATATAACATGTAGCAAATGTTTACAAAACTAAACTGTGGATAAATTGGATATGCCATCTTTTTCCATACTTGTTACACATTATTATTTAGTTGTTGTGAATTAAGGGAATGTATATTGTTGCTAGTATTCAAGATGGAATTGAATTTGATTTTTAAAATGCAGTTATTACCATATCAGAGAGAAAAATAAAAAACTCAGTATTGGAAAAGAAAGCCAGAGTTACATGAGGGAGAGAAAGAAGCAACGTCTTCTGTTATCCAGTTTAATGGCTTATACTCTTTTGGACCGGTGAGACAAAGGTGGTTGAAAAACCTGTCCTCAATCCATCATCCGTTGTAATTCATTCTCTGTTAAGGGAACTGTGATATCTGGCTGACAGTGGCACGGGGGTAGGATTGCTTTAGATGCTGTAAGATTCAGGATTAGAAGTGTGTTTCTGTTGTTGCTCTTTACAACTTGTAACATCTCTTAATGCAGTAGCACAAGAAAAGGGGAAAAAAGTCCCAAACTCGTGAGAGTTTGAGTTTCTAATTTTAAGCTTTCATCATTTTGAGCTCAGGTGTTGCACACTGGAAATGTATCAGTAATATGAGGAGAGGGAAGAAGGAAATTCCTTGGTTGGAATTAAGGAATTTGCTCCTTCCTTATTTTACTAGGGCCTAGTGAGTATGGTTTTCAGTCTGTTTCCTTGATTGACCATCTTAAGTATCCAAATGGTGAAATGCCTTTCACTTCCTTGCACAACTTTTAGAATTTCTTCCTGATCCTGTATATTGTCTTGGGTACTATTAAGTGACCAAATACTATTAAAGGTACTAAATACTACAATGTAGCCAAATATATGATATTTACTGATCAGCTGGTTTCTTAACAAAGAAGGTAAGTACAATTTTGTATACTGGCATTAATCTGTTACAACCTAAATTTCTTCCAATAGCCAATGTTTGTCTTTGAATGTGGAAGAAAAAGAAGAATACTACTAATATCATTAGGAATCACTCAGTGGCATGATTATATACTAAATCTGACACATAGAGCACTAGTATTTTTTAACAATACTTGCTATTATGTTTTCTTAGACTAGTTTGATTTTATAGAATCACATAATACTTGGGGTTGGAAGTTACCTTTAGTTCAACACCCCGTGCAGTGAGCAGAGGTATCTTCAGTTAGATCAGCTTTCTCAGAGCCCCATCCAGTGTTTCCAGGGATGGGACATTCATCACCTCTCTGGGCAACGTGTTCCAGTATTTCACCACCTGGATCATAAAAACATTCTTGCTTCTATCCCATCTAAATTTATCCCCTTTTAGTTTAAAACCATCACCCCTCGTTCTGCCCCAGCAGTCCCTGGTAAAATCTCTTTCCCATAAGCACCCTTTATGTACTGGAAGGCCGCAATAAAGTCTCTCCAGCACCCTCTTTTCTCCAGGCTAAGCAACCTCAACTCTCTCAACCTTTCCTCATAGGAGAGGTCCTCCAGCACCTCTGACCATATCTGTGGCCCTGCTCTGAGCCCTCTCCAACAGGTCTGCATCCTTTCTGTGCTGAGGACCCCAGAGATAGATGCAGTACTCCAGGTGGAGTCTCAGGAGGGCGGATTAGAGGGGCACGATCCCCTGCATCATCCTGCTCGCCACGCTGCTTTTGATGCAGTCCAAGAAGTGGTTGGTTTTCTAGCCTGAAAAGTGAGTGGACATTGTTGCCTCACGTTCAGCAGTTCATTCACCAGTACTCCCGATCCTTCTCTGCAGGGCTGCTCTCAAAGGCTTCATCCCCCAGCCTGTATTTGATACCGGAGTTGCCCCCACCCAGGTGCAGCACCTTGCAGTAGGCCTTGTGGAACCTCATGAGATTCCCATGGGCCTGGGTCCCTGTGGATGGGATCCAGGCATGTCAGCCACACCACTCAGCTTGGTGGTGTCTGTAAATTCGCTGAGGGCTCATTCAATCCCACTGTCTATGTCTTTCATGAAGATATTAAAACAGTACTGGTCCCCGTATAAACCCCCAAGGGACACCACTCATCACTGATCTTCATCCAGACATGGAGACTGACTAGTTTTATGCATCTGACCATCCAACCAATTCATTATCTCCTGTGAATAGTCCACCCATCAAATCCATCTCTTTCCAATTTAGAGAGAAGGATGTGGTTGGGGACCATGTCAAAGGCCTTATACAAGTCTGGATAAAGGTCCTAGCTCTACCCTTGTTCACTGATGTAATCACTTTGTTTTAGAAGGCCACTAAGGTGGTCAGGCCTGACCAACCACATCAGGCTTGGTGAAGCCATTCTTCCTGTCCTGAGTCACCTCCCTGTGCCCTAGCACAGCTTCCAGGAGGATCTGTTTCATGGTCTTCTCAGCCACACAGGTGAGGCTGACAGGGCAGTAGTTCCCAGGGCAGAGTTCTCCTTTCTATCATTTTTAAAGATGGGTGCTTTTTCAAGTCTCCAAGAAACAAGGATTTCACCTCACCACCATGACTTTTCAAATAGCATGGAGTTAAGCTTGGCAACTCTTTCCAGTCAATTCCTTCAGCACTGTGGGATGCATCTGGTCAGGTCTCATAGACTTATGCACGTTCTGTTTCCTGGCCATGGCCATGAACATTATGTGCTCTTACAGTGAGAAGGACTTTGCTTCCCCAGTCCCTGTCGTGTGGTCTTGAGAGGTGTGAGAAGAGAGACTGCCAGTGAAGATTGAGGCAAAAAATGTTGAAGACCTCAGCCTTCTCCTCATAATCTGTTACCAGTTTTCCAGTCATGGTCATTGAGGGGGTACACTTTCCTTGACCTTCCTTTCCTGCCTGCTGAAGCCTTTGTTATTCTTTGCATTCCTTACCAAGGGATGCACAGCTCCAGCTGTTCCTTGGTGCACGCCTTGGACTGCACCCCTATACTCTTCACAGGATACCGATTCCTGCTTCCATGTTTGGAATGCACTGCCTGTGCATTTCCTTCTTGCCTTTTAGTTTAACCATCAGGTCTCAACTCAGCCATTGCCTTCCTTCATTTCTTACACCTGGGCATCAGGAGCTCTTGCCCTCTACGGAAAGTGTCCTTAAAGATCTGTCATCTTTGTTTTGCTGCCTTGTCCTTGAGAGCTGTTTTCCAGTGGAGTCTAACTTGAGGAGCTGAGTTTTCTTTCCTAAAATTCAGGGTCCTGGCTTCACTCTTTGCCTGAACCGTATCTCTCAAGACTGAGAACTCCACCACTGCATTAAACTATGGAAGAGTGTAGAAAATTATCAAAATGGCTTTCCTTAGCTTGTTACAATTTTGTTTTTCAGTATTTCTTCAATAATTGTTTAATAAAGCTAAAGGAAATAAACTGAAGTTTGAATTTTATATACATACATTTTTGTTTGGAGCAACACTGAACTGTCTGACACAAAGCTTTCATATATTTATTTAGAAGTATTGCTTCTCCAAGAGACATACTTTGTCAGTCTTGGACAGCCCTATAGAAACACAGGGAAAATCAATCACTGGTTCACTTGGGAAAGAAGCATGCAATTTTGTTTGTAAGATCACCTTAGTCAAATACGTAGTATCTGAAAAAGGTTACTTAAATTCCTGCTGTGATGTTCTGGATCTGTTTTCCTTCTCTGCTTTTTAATTTTTTTTCATATATGTTCATATAAACTGTGATTTGGTTAGTACATCTGTTTCATATATTTATGAGTATTCCAGAATTAAAGTATGCTCCTCAGCTAAACTCCACAGAAGGTTCTAAGAGCTTCCAAATAAAAGCTCTGCAAAATGTCCTTCATATTCTTTTCTCTCTCACTTGCTTTTCATTATTTCACATCATTTTTATGCATAGAATATAATGGATCTATATTTATGGGTAATTTCACCTTAGCATGCGCTAAAAGAATAAGGTTTTCCCACTCTGCCTTAATTCATGGGAGAATTTACTTAGATGGCCAGAATACAGGTATGCTGCATGCTGAAGAAGTCACATATTTTACAGATTTTTGAGTTAAAAATACCAAAAGAAACACTGTAGTCCATATACCTGTTAGTTATTAGCCAGTGGATGTTGAGATTTGGCCACAGTTGAGTGTATAAGGTCATGTAAATGTCTGATGTGAAAATGGTTCGGAGAGCCATTCTCAAAGAGAGTTTTCTTTTCTCTCTTTATACTAACACTGGAATTAATGATCTAATCTCCTTTCTCTTTGAAAAGTTACTTGTTTGTATTTTTCTGTTCCTTAGAGCTCAGTCTTAATCATTCCTTTGCTTTCTCTTTACATTTCTGTTTATGCCCTTTTGAAATCTCTCAGTTTCTAAATACCTTCATGCACCTCCTATGACTGGAATATCTATGTCTTACTACACAGCCTCCATCTTTACATTTTTCTTTAGACAGGAAGAAACACCCCCACTTTTTATCTGAACTCTGAGCACTGCTGCTGTGTGGAATGCTGCCTGTGCCTGCTCTTACTTTTGACCTCCTATTGTGTTTTCTGAAGTTAAAGTACAGCCAGAGCTTTGTGTACATTGAAGTGAGCTGACCCTGAATTCTGTATTAAGATTCCAGTGTTGCTTTAACTGGTTGGAAAGAATCAGAAATCTGCAGCAATAATTTCACTTATATTTTAGAGTAAATTGCTTTAAAAACAACACATAAAACCAAATAATGCAGGTTTTTCATTACTAGCTTCTTGTATTTTAGACAGTCTACATGTTTAGGCTATGCAAAAGATTATTACTGATCACTGCAGAGAAGTGGGTGTAGTGAAGCACTGCACTGCTTCTGATCTCTTGTGAGAATATACTTCATCATAATCAAATGAAATAGAATATGCTGAAGTCTTGTGTAGATATGCAGATTTTAATGACAATTTTAGTAGTTACATCTCTTTAAGTCTGCTTTAAGTGTACTTTTTTCTCTTTGCACTGCAGTACAGTAATACATTTTGCAATCAAATAAGCATTTATAACAAGTGGATATTCAGACTGACATCCTGTGTTTGCTTTTTTTGTTAAGTCCAAATTTTTTTCAGTAGTATTCTTCCCTTACTCATGGGGTTTAAAAAAAGGTGCATTCCATTACTTTTCTCATTAAAGTTGTACATAGGAGGAGTTGTGACTGCAAATTATATAAATTTGTATCTACACATTCTGCTGTTATCAAGCTGTATTCCAGTGATGTCGATTGCAAAAGCAGAGCCTTTGTTTAAAACAATTTAGTAATTACATTTTACTGGCCACAAATGGTTCAGATTGACTAGGAGAGATAAACAACTGCCGACCATCAGTTACAGTTCATTAGAAAGTCAAAGGTAGCAGAAAGAATGCAATGGAAAAAGAAAAAAAAAGTCATGCCTCAGGAGGAAGAATAGCTGTGTAGACAGTGATGCTGATGTGTGGGGCTAAGGTTAGGGGCTTTTTCTGTCCACAGGTGCCTTCTTTCACAGGCGATTGCCCCTGAGGTCTTTCAGCTGCGCTTAGGGACTGCATGTGGCTTCCTGTGATTCTCTCCAAGTGACCTTGGGTAGCTTGAATGTTTTTAATAGCTACAGTGGCTTTGGTTTATTAATTCAAATAATTGTGATGGAACTGTGTTAATAATAAGCACACTTGAAATTACACGATCCTTTTTTAGGAACTATTGACCCCTTGTGTGATCTGAGAGCTTTTAATAAGCTCTATTCCTTAAATTAGTTAAATCAGAGCTTTTCTGCAGCCTAAGGCAAATGAGGAGATAGGCTTGGGGAAAATGCGGACCTGAAGACCTTGTCTAATTTAATGGGTCACATATTCCATAATCCTGAGAGAAGCCTGAAGTTGGATTTTTGACAAATTAGTAGTTCCCCTGCTGAATTGGAAGTAGGAGGAAGATCAGACTTCTGGGCTCACGTATACAGGTCAGGTAGTAGTTACTTATGAGGGCAGAAATCCTTATGAGGAAGATAAAACTGCAGCTGTAATTGTGAAGATGGGGGAGCTTATCACTTGAGGTGCCACCTCACCTCTTGTCACTTCTCGTTTACAGTGACCTTGCCCATTGACATTTGTTAATGCAAGTTTGGACTAAGCAAGCTGAGGAAGGATCGTTTGAGTGGTTTGGTCAGTAATATAAAGGAGATGATAAATTCTGACTGTTGTTGGCACTGGGGATGACAAACAATAGTGGAGAAACTAACTTGGCAAGCGCAGATTGAATCACAAAGCAGATGTGCTTTATAGTTTTAATATCATTGCATTAAATAAGAAATTAGCAGAGAAAAGAAGGCAAGATGTCTTCCGAAAATGAAAGGAGTAATCTGTTTCTGAAGTATGGGTGTACTTTGAAACATTTGACCATCCAGGATTAAAGCTCGGTTCATAGTGAAATACTTGGAGTGAAGGAATCTGGTAGTACAATATGGATTTTTATACTTCTTTCTCACTTTCAGGAATAGAAAAGGAAAACCATTAACCTGTAAAGAATAGTTTCCAGCATAAGTGTTCTAGGGAGTGGTCATTAGGCATAAAAACATCAAAGCTATAATGCCTACCAAGAACAAAATATGCAATTCAACTATTCCTTTGAAGTCTACAGTTGTTTCTGTTGTATGTATGAACAACTCGCCTTTGAAATCTCTGAGAGCTACAGTGTATATTTAAGGATTGAATGTGGTCTGTACAGCTAGATAGTTGCCAAGAGGAGAGATTTCACAACTTCAGGATTCAGGAAATACGACCAAAAGTGGCAGAAAGTTCAAGGATGATGATGTTGGAGAAAGGTTAGATCTTGCCAAGAGGAAATTGCTGTGACCTTATTGAACTGGCATGGTGTCTTGCAGGCATATTGCAGAGATTCAGACATGGGAGTAGTTAGAAGAGGGCATGTTTTGGTATGTAGCTCGGAAAAAAAAGAAATCACGATGTTGGAATAAAAAAATAAGTTAAAGATTTTAAGTTTAAGTGATCCTTCTTTATTCACTTGAAGGTAGCATTGATGTGACAAAATGAGGGAGGAGAATGTTAGGCACAACTGTTTCTTTGGAGAAAATAGGTTCAGTTTTGTCTGGCTAACATCTTTTTTCATAGATTCAGTGGTATGTTACTCAGCCATTGTTACTTGTAACCAAGAAAAGATGTTAAAGAAATAAGTAACACATAAAAACTTTTTCTGAAACACTCAGTCAGCATATCGGTTATCTGCCATTTTTCTGCCTGGGAAACATAATCCATTACTGAAAAACAGATTTACAAAGACTGGTAAAAACACTAGTTAGATCATTAAAGAGAAGAGAAGGAAAATTATTTATGTGAACTTCCATTTATCTTCATGGTCTGTGTTTCTGTGTCATCACCTTTTCTTGTCAAATAACCCCTTTCCTCCCCTGCACACTTGGTTGCATTTATCAAAAGCTGAAGAGGCTGTTGGGAGAGGCTTAGACAATGCTGAATGTACCTATGTAAGACTGATGCATTTCCATCTTGTCCAATTAACTTACCTGTTTTGTTTCATTGTAATATCTAGGAGAATGAAACAGCCTACAGCAGCCAAAGTAGTTACCACAGATCACGAGGCAATTAGTCTTTTTCATCCTGCCTCTAAGACCAGTATTATAAAGAATATTATTTTACTCTTCAGAGTAAAGAGTTTCAGTTTTTGTGGTTTATGTGCTTTGTGTGAGAGCTAACTTAGGGGCGCATACTTCTTAGTAAGGTGTACTTTTTCCAAATGTCCCCTGTGCCAAGTAATAACTAAAGACTTTTGTTTCATTTTTATATCTTTATGCCAGCAGGTATGTGTTTCTTTCTGCTAGTGAATTGAATCAGTATATTCTGGGTGTAATAGGGCCCCAAGTGATTAAAAACGCAAGTCACTCCTCTCAGACAAAAGTGATGTGAAAAACAGATGTAAACCTGTCCAATTGCCGGAATCAAGTCATCGTTTGCGCTGTGTAAAGCCAATGCAAGTGTCTAAACTTAATATTATGAAATAAAAAGACATCCGGCTTATAAGTGGTGAAATATAAAAGTCATAGACACACAGGAGCAGTTGGGTTGCTGTTGGAGTTGTGTCAGTGCAGGTTTAGGTTGGATATTATAAAAGGTTTTTTCACCCAGAGGGTGGCTGGGCACTGGGACAGGCTCCCCAGGGCAGTAGTCACAGCACCAGGCCTGACAGAGTTCAAGAAGCATAAGGACATATTCTTGGGTACAGGGGATGGGGATCATCTTGATGATGGTCCTGTGCAGGTCTAAGGGTTGGACTTGATCCTTGTGTGTCCCTTCCCGCTCAGCGTACTGTGTGATTCTGTGCTGGGTGACCAAGGGTCAGCTGTAATACTCCTCACACAGAGTAGTGGCCCAGTGACTGCTCCTGTTTGGAATGGACATCTTAATTCCCCGCATTGAGACGTCTGCTGTTGCTGGGCTGGTTGGAGAGTTTCATCATGGGGCAGTGTTCTGAAAACAATGATGTTGGAAGGCACCCATCTCCACTGCCTTCCTGTGCGCAGGCTTGGTTGGACTGTGTGCAGCCCTCTTCTTCCTCCTCAGCCTTTTCCCCTAAACCTTTCCCAGCTGTATCCTGATGTGATAAACTACTTAAATTAACTCCAGATTGCTGTTTACTGTGTGCCAGAAAAGTGACAGAAGGCAATTAGAGCAGCCTCCGGTCAAGTAAACTCCAAGAAAGAGGGGGTACAGGATATTAGGATGGAAAATGTGGGTTCTGGGAAGAACCCTGAGGCTTTAACGCATGTATATTAGATTGTTCGTCTCTGCTGGTTGCATGTAATTCTCAGTTTTGGCAGCTTCGTGTCACTGGAAGTGTTTTTTTGGTTAGGTGTTTTTGTTTAAGTGGTTTTTTGGGTGTTTTGTTGTGGGGTGGGTTGTTTTGGTATTTCCTTTTTTTACTTGTTTTTGGGGTTTTTTTTGGTTTTTTTTTTTGTGGGGTTTTGTTTTCTGGTGCTTTTTTTGTCTGTGTTTTTTTTTTTCTCCTTTCTTTTTAAAAGGAAACAAAAAGGATGTAAGGTCAAAGTACTAATTTCTTTGCTCCCTCTCAAATGACACTGGAGAAAAGTGAAATAAGGATCCCCTAAGGCTGTCAGCCTCCTTGCAGACCATGCACACCTCAGAGCCTTTGCTGCCTGTGAAGGCAGGGACATCTTTTCTTGCTTATGACTCTGAGCATCAGTAAATGTAAAACTAGTTTTCCACCAGCTCCTGTCTTCACGGCTGGGATTGGATGCTCTTTTCTTACCTTACAACTGCAGCCTAAAATACAAACCCAGCAGATCTTAGGTTATGTATTTTCCATCTGAGAGTGTGGATGCATTGGTTTTGGCTGATTGCTACATATACAGAGTGTCTGTTAAGCACAGTAACAGTGGCCTGACTTCCTGCTTTTTTCCTCCAAAAGCTGCTATAAATATGCCTCCTAATTAGATCCATAATATTGTTTGGATAACAGCACTAGGTTTGTTCTAAGAGAGTTATGCTGCTTCCAGAAGCAGAGGAAGCAACCCAAATGTATTCAAAATAAACTTCCGAATGCTTTTATTGAGTAAAAACACCTAGGTGCTGCCAGCTGTTGGACAGTCTCTGCACTTAGAAAATTTAATGCTTGAAATTCAGTGCTTCCCAGGATACTTGTGGTCACATGTCAGTCCTCTCCAGTCCTCCAGTGTCTGTCTACCATATGGGCATAACTCTTCTGTTTGGTGAGGAGATAGGGGGGATGCACTTGAAAATTAAATGCTGTTCTGAGTTACATTTAGAAGAGTTATTTATTTTAAATGTGAAGAGGGAGCATGTAGGAGGGACTCTGTTGCTCCTCTGTTGTTAGCAAAGAGAAACCACCCTAGTTCCACTGTCATCTCCGTAAAGCCATTTATGTATTAAACATAAGCAAGAAACTGGAACAGGGGTTATTATTGATCATATTTCCCTTTCAAACACTTTGGGCATGTATTTCATGCTAGATTACATGTAGTTGTTGGCTTTAGAATTTTAGCAGCTTTTAGTTTCATTAAGAGATGCTTAAAAGCATTTTGAAGATGCTTTAATTGGGTAACATATTGAAATACCCTGCATTACAAAATAAACTGAAGTTGTTTTTTTCTCCTGGTCTGTACTCACTTTAAAAATATTGTGTGGCTTTAGACAAGGCTTTCAAACAGAGTTTGGCATGGTTTACATATCAGACAGATGTGTGCTAGATCAGCTTACTGTAGGGGCCCTTGAGGAGAAATTAAAGGGTATGGGAGTTTTGTCTTGTAGCTTCAGATAAATTCATCAGTTCAAAAAAAAAAAAAAATAGAAGCTGAAGTATAAGTGGAAAACAGAAGAAAAATGCTGGGGCATGCCAGTATTGGATTTGAAAAGTTTTGTAGATACAGTAGGAGTATTTGGTAACTGTTTTCAAGCTAAAAAGGAGACCTAGGTGTTGGTAGCCAGGAACCAGAAATGTTATACTAAATTTTTAAAAAACTCTAATGGCTGGTTAAAAATACCATGAGTACATGATAAATGATTAATGAATTGAGTTGTAATACCTAATTGTATTTATATAATCCTGGATACTTAAGTTTTCTTCTTACTTGGTCCTTGCAGATGTATTACTTCAAATGATTCTTTGTGCTGCGTTCTGATAAGAAAGTGGTTGCACAGTCAGAAACTTTCTTGGCATACAGCTCTTGATTTTTCTCTTTTTTTGACTGAGTCTTAATCAAATTCTTAATTAAATGTTGGTTGGTTATTTCTTGCTCTGTGGGTATATGAATTATATACATACAGATGTGTTAAACTTTTGGATAGCTAATTTTAAGAAATTAATGTAGGTGTCCAAGGAAAGTATTTAAATTTATAAACCTCATTTGCATAAACTATTTTGCATGTTTAATTTTGTGTGTGTGATATCAAGCAGGTTTTGTCTTCTGTTACTTCTAGAATTTATTTATGCAGAATTCTTTCTGCTCTGAGACACACAATGCTAAACAGTTCAGAAATATTTATCCTATTGGATTGCTGTACTGAAAGAGATTTTTTTATCTTAAAAGAATTATTTTTTCTCGAAGGAATTATTTTTTAGAGTTATTGTCATAAATATTTTCCATAGTCTCAGATCACTTTTTGTTTTACAAATGCCAAAACCCATTGTTAAACTTGCCATGAAAGTTAGGATTATTAGGGGACATATTTAGGATTACAGTTCTGATACTGTAATCCAGGTTGTATAATATGTAGCACAAACTTAAACGTTCTTATATCATCTTTGCAGAACACAATGTTTAAAATAAATAGAAGTTAGGGACAGTTTATATAAGCCATGCATATGTTTATGAGGTGTTCTCACTGTCTTAACACAATTTGCAACACTAAGTGTAGTCAGTAAGAGGCATTTTATTTTTTTTTCTGGTAAGAAAACATATGAGTAGCTCCTTATTACTTTAAATAAGGAAGTGCAAAGACTGAAAAGAAATGCTGGAGTGAAAACTGCTTAATAACAGCACCAAATACAGTCCTGAATGAATCTGTGGAGAAATTCCAGGAAGCCCTCTCTGAGGAACTTGTCTAGAACTATTTGCCAGGCACTCAATGGGTCTCTGGGATGTAGCTCAATTGTGGTTGAAAGAAGAATGCAGCTACCTGAGTGGTCACTAGGGAGACAAAAAAGTATGCTCTGTTACACTTTTCAATAGTGTAATTGAAACAAGGCCTGGTCTGTTCAATGGAAATAAGTAGATGTACAAGAAACACACTGTTTCTTTTGGGAAAAAAAAAGGGGCAAAAATTTTTTAGTATATTATTTACCATTTTTAGTTGACACACTTAAGCCCTATCTAAGAGTTGACAAAAAACTCTTCAACAGGGAAGATCTTTAAATGAAGGCCAATTTCTGGCCTATTTGCAGAGAAAACAGTACCTTTATTCTAGACCATTAATGTGAGGCAACATCACAATTATCAGCTGCTGAGATTGCCATGTGCAGGGAGTAGAAGTCACAGGAAGGAAGTTGCTTGGGCCACTTGTCCACGTGGTGGAGAAGTTAGCATGTTGGCCGTACTGTACTTAAGAGTAAAGACCACTTAAGTGGTCTTTGGAAACTCATATTACTATGTTTTTCTCACTATCCAAAAAATAAAATATAAAAGTCTCTTTATAACTTTTTTAATAAGTTTTTCACTCCACTGCATAGATAATAATGATTCTTTTGTGTGTACACCTGGGGGAGATTAGGCTTACTTTCTTAGAGAGCCTTATACAATATTGCAGTACTTGTTTCCATTTAATTTCTTCTCTCAACAATAAGTTTCAAGCCCATTGGTCAGTTTAAACTGAATTTCACAGAGGAGTGAGCTCTGATGCCTTAAGCTTTAAAAAATTAACAAATTTTAATGCTATTAATATTGCCCCTGAGTTCAGTAACCACTGTGGACATGGCAAGGACTGCACACAGGCGAGGGACATTTATGATCCTGACAAGGACATTTGTCAGGGTTTGTTACTAAGTCAATTCTTTTGCATTCTTTTTGTTTTCTTCTGTTTAATGAGGTACAAATCCCAAATGAAGCTTTCCCCATAGTTGTATCTATTGCCATTGTGGGTTATCTTCATAGTATAAAGCAGACTGTTGCTTTGGTTCCAGGGTAATTCTGTAAAACAGGGAGTCCATCTGAAGACTTGAATCCATGCTTCTTTAGTTACTGCTCTCAGAATTGTTTTATTGCTGTTTTTTATTGTCCGTCTCCTCTTTAAAGAGCTCTTAGTCATTAAACTGCTTACTAGTTACATACATCCCACATCACTGTATATATATACAGTGCTAGTCAAAATGTTTGGCAGCTGGCAACTCTTCAGAGAAGTGTTTGGGAGAAACAGAAGGGCCTCTCTGTTTAGTTTTGTTTATTGATTCCTTTAAAAACTCCTGCAAAACATCTTTTACAGTTTAAAAATTACAGATTTAACAAATTAAACTCTTTCTCATGTATATGACAATGAATATTAATTACAAAAGCAGATGCTTGTGAGCAGAAAACATTTGCCTTCATTTTTAAAGGTATATTGTATATTCAGGGCACACAAACTTTACTTTGCATTTATTTTTCTTATGCTGAAAGGTTTTTATTAAATTAAATTTTTTTAAAGTGTTCTTCCTCTTTAGTATGAAAACCACAGTATTTTAAAAGACAGTCACCTGCTTTTTGAGAATAGATTATATTATCTGATTTTCTGTTTCTATTTTCACCCAAATTCTTTTGAGATGGAGGTACTGGTATTTTTGTTGTTTCAACTTGCTCCATTGAAATGTCTTAATGTGAACAACACTGTATGGACTTTAAGGTGAACGAGAAAGTGATTAGATGTAAAGTGAAGTATGAGAGTGAAAGAATGTGGAAATAGTCCTATGAGAAACAATGTTTTTCTCAATGGCATGTTTGGGTAGTTGCTAGAGTTAGAAGAAAAACAGTTGATTTTTTTCACAGATATTTTAATCAAAACAGAGGACAGAATCTCTTACTTCAAACCTTTATTTTTGTTATACAGGTGCACGGTATTTACTGAGGATCAACTTTTCCAGTACTTTAAAAAGTATTCAAGGGGTTAAAGTACTGTGGATGACTATTCTGAAGACAAAAGTTATTTCATCTGGAGAGTTTTATATCAATCTATTTTGTCAGGATGCATGTCCCACAAATGCATTCATATGGAAAAAAGAACATGAAATGCAGTGGTGTTTTGGAGTTAGAACCACGGCACTGGTTTAAGAGGAGCTTCAGACCTACTGGTTTTATCAGTTTCAGTTCTGATAAAACTATTCAGTGTGGCAATTTATTTTTTTTTGGTGACTATATGTTCAGGGTTTTTTAGATTTCTGTTCCTTGAGTACCGAAGGACAACAGAGAATAAAAGCAGAATTGCACTTGCAGCCCAGAAAGCCAACTGAATCCTGGAGTGCATCAAAAGCAGCGTGGCCCGTAGGTGGAAGGAGGTGATTCTCCCTCTTTTCTCTGCACTTGTGAGACCCCACCTGCAGCCCTTCGTACAGTTCTGGTGTCCCCAATATAAGAAGGAAGTGAAACTGTTGGAGCAAGTCCAAAGGAGGACAATGAAGTAGATAAGCTCCTCTATGAAGACAGGGTGAGAAAGTTGGGGCAGCTCTTCCTTGAGAAGAGAAGGTTGTAAGGAGATGTCATAGCAACCTTCCAGTATCTGAAGGGGATCCATAGGGAAGACAGAAGTATTCTCTGTTAGGAGCTGTAGTGATAGGACAAGGATTAATGGGTACAGATTGAAAGAGGAGAAATTTAGGTTAGATATTAGGAAGACATTCTTTACTATGAGGGTGGTGAGATATTGGAACAGGTTGCCCAGGGAGGTTTTGGATGCCCCAACCCTCTCAGTGTTCAAAGCAAGTTTGGACAAGGCCTTGAGGAACCTGGTTCAGTGGGAGGTGTCCCTGCCTGTGGCGTGGGGAGTTGGGGCTCGATATTTAAGGTTCATTCCAACTTCTTAATATTCTATGATTCTATAAGTCATGTAAGTTGGTAAAGGATAATAATATTAGAAATTGTCTTGGATTTTGTACCTCAGCACTCCGATTCCTGACCCTCAAAAGTATTTATTGCTCATGTTGTTTATGATTATACAGACTTGTTTGCAGTCAGTGAGATTGATGTTTCTTCAGTTTTGATAGAAACTACCTTTTAAAGTAGCCAGAATGCTTCTGTTGATGTCCTTTATTCTGTCGTTTTGCCATTTATCCTGTATATATCTTCTGTGCATGTTTTCAGTCATGGTGCTAATGCCTGCTACAAACTCTGTTTCAGCTTGTTCTTGTATCAGAGAGATTATCTCTTCGCAATGTTCTCTTTTGTTGTCTCAAACTTCAGCTTGTAGAAGAAAATTCTGTCAGAATGGAAAGAAAGCATCTTGGTACACCCCTCCTCGAAGTAATATATAGGATTGTTTTATATATACATATACAAATAAAAATAGAAAAATATAAATGTATATAAAAATATGAAAAATAACAACTAAGAGTGTTTAGTACGGTGAGAAAATAAAGGTAGCTAAACATCTATCAAAGCAAGCCAGCCAAGCAAGCAACAAAACTTTTTAAAAATGTATAATGCTTCCATTCAAGAAAGCAAACAAAGCTTCATAAGTTAGCTAGGTAATGCATATGCCAAGTAGCATCATTTCTAAGTATAGCCTTATTCTCTCCCTTTTCATGGTTTCGTTAGGGACAAGGGCTGCTGAGTTTTATAATTTTTTTTTTAATGCCTGTAGTATGTTGTGGGTACTACAGAAGTCTAAGTTATATAGATGTAGTTACAAAAATTATTCCTACAGATAGGAAACATATGCTTACTACATTTTCCAAACTATTTCAGTATTTTTAATGAAAATCACATTTGATGTTTGTCTCCAGAAAAGAGATATTTAAGTATCATTCTTGGGGGTGGTTTGTGTTTTTAGCTGAAGTAGCAAGGCTGAAGCTTTAAGCAGTGTTATAAACCAGGGCCACTGGCTGTAGGTACCTTGATTCCCAAAGCTTTGCTCTGGAGACTGTCTTCTGAGATAAGGTATTAGGATGAGTCATGGAGAGAAACAGTTACAAAAATGGATGATGAATCGTTCAGAAAATATTGTTTTGAAATGGATTTAGAATTGGATATTAAACCAGTGTAGAACAATGATCTCATTTGTCTCATACCTAAGTGCATTTTAAGTGCATGTTTTAAACTAGTGGGAGTTTCCATATGGACTTCGGTGTTTTTTCCATATTTGAGATACTTGCTAAAATAGTGTAAGGAGTTAGTAAGGAGTAACTTATCTGGGAGAACATGAATGAGTGGCTCTACTTCCACAGATGAAGAATCTGTCTAGCCAAGCATCTCCTCATTCTGGCAATGCCTGACAGCACATGTCTAGGAACGAGTACTGGGGCTAATCATTTGTGCCTTTCACCAAAACTTTTGTGAAACCTTTCAAATCTTCAGCAACTTATGGCTGAAGAAATTCCTGAGACTGAGCTGCAGTATTTCATGTAGAAACTATGAATTATTTTTTTTATCTTTAACTTCTCCAGTGGCATTGTGGACCCATGCCCCCTTTTGAATGTCAATTATCCACATCCACAGCTCTGTCTTAGAGGAAGGGCATCTGAACACACACATACACAGCTGGTATCCATTATCTCTCTTCCTGTCTAGACATACTCTTGTAGGTCAGATCAATGAGAACACCAGTTACAGTCCTGTAGTGGTTGCTCATGCTGATTTTCTGCCGTATTTATACCCCATGAAATCAGTGGCTATTTTTTTTATTCCTTCCCTTTTATCATTTAGTGGTTAGCTTAATCTTTTATCAATACAGACTCCATTATGGTCTTTCATTACTATGTAACCAACTCCTCTTTAACAAATCATTGATCCTTGAAGCCCTCAGTAATATTTCAGACCGTGTGAAAGGTGCCACATCGGTTCTGTTCTGCCTACCTAGAAAGGAAACAAACTTCGGTAATCAAAACAGAAACCATCTTTCTCCCTCCTGCAACACTTTCTTGATACTCAAGTCAAGAAATCAGGCAGGAAGGGCCACTTGAACATGTATTCCTGAGGAAGAAGGAAAACCCAAGTTCTTGCAATGTAAGAAGTTGAAATGAGTGGAATGAGCCTTGATTCATATGTCAGATATTTCATTTACATATCAGATCAGCTATCAGAACAAGAATTTTTTCCCTTTTTTTTTTAAGCTTGGTGCACTATGTCTGAATGCTGATGTCACACACAAGCTTTTCCGGGATATATGTTAGATAGACTCCTTGTCTCAGGGCATTTGTATAATGAAACTGGCAGAAAATCAATGTCTTTACAGAAAACAAGGCAAAAGTAAGTATAGTAAAGATTTGACTGGAACATGAGAAATGCACGCTTCTCCCTCTCTATTCTTCAAAAAGACTCCCTGCTTCTTTAATTTCCTTGCTACTTTGTTGATGATCAGGAATTAAAAAAACCCTCATATGCTGGTATTAAACTGATACAGACAATAAGTAGCCTGTGATACAAATAATATGGTTAACATACTTAAGTTCTGATCCCACTGTATGTCTAAATTGTACTTTAATACACTGTGGATAAGCTGCCTTTTATTCTAAGGCCACCAAAGGTTAAAATGTACTGAAAGCTCTGTCCCATGAGTATCCCTGACAGGAATTCCTGTTTACATTACAAGTAGAAGGAATTGTTGAAACTGATTTTTTTTTTTTAATTGTAACAGGCAACAGCTTTCAGTTCTCAGATCTCAGATCTCAGTGTTGTGTGAGAAATATTTGCAGAGTTCTTAATTCATTTATTTTTAACCGAAGAGTGCAAGGCACACAGGCAACCCTACTGAAAGCTAATTGGGCTGCAGAACACTTTACACTTTTCAAAACATTCTCTTTTTACCAAGTGCTTCATTTAGCTTAGGCTTCCACCTTTCAAAGTCTTCGCAGAGACATGCCTAGTTTATTCCTTAATAGGACAAAAATCGTGTCCTGTATGCACTAGAAAGATGTTCAGTGAGGGTTT
>JAWWMO010000096.1:48252549-48263269 GCA_035047845.1 Dendrocincla fuliginosa | reverse complement strand
AACCCTATAAGTAAAAAACTCTTCTCTGCTTTACCCATATAAAGTTGTCTTGGAAAGTTTTTTTTTCCCTTTCCTTACGGCAACACTGTTCCAAAGCCAGAATATATATATTCTGTATACTAACAGTGACTTCAATCCTAATTTTTACGGTCTAGAACTTGGTCAGAAACTGCTTGATGGAGCCATTTCATAATCACCTTGCACCTCTTCTTTCTTCCTACAGCACTGGGAATGACTATGCCTAGTAACTGTGTCCTGGACTTGCTGTGAATTCCCAGACAGAACATGATGCATCACTCCACTGGAGCAAAGAAGTCTAATTCTTCTTAGTTTACTAAATTATACTTAATATTTTCTTCTTTAGGATTGTCTCCAAATGCTCTCTCAACAATTTGTAACCAAATGTGATGCACAGGAAAGCTCCTCAACTGAATTAATTTTGATGTTAGGGTAGGACTTGTGCTTACTTGTCATTGGGTGACTTTGCAAATGTACCTACCACTTTCTTGTGTAACCATCCTCTAACTACCCAGTAAGAAAAATGTAGAAAAAACCTCTTAAGAAAAATAGTACTAGCTGAAATTTGTCATTGTGTTTCAACTGACTCACCTAGTAAAACCCCATCTTTTAAAAGTTTCCAAGGGATAGTTAACCGGGTTTATTACTGTGGTGGCTGCCATAGAATTATTTTGTGAACTACTTCTGATGTCCTGTATAATTATTTTGGCTATGATGCCAAGCTCTAAGATGTAGGTAATAGCTAAGTAAGATCTTATACACTGAAACTGCAATTTTTATTATTTTGGTTTTGGAAGCTGGAATTTTCTTTATTCACTACAGCTCTTTATGGATGTTTTGGAACTGCAGAAAAAGCATGCACTAATGGCTATGCAACATACTCTTCATCAATATGTGCCTTATTTTTCTCTGTAATTAGTTTCTTCCTTTCTCCTTGTCTTTAGTAGCCCTGTAATTATCTTCAATAACAATGTTTACTTTTAATCAGTTGTGGTATTTTAATTCCACATTATTTAATTTATATTTAATTTCTCATTTCTTATTATTCTCAATGATTGTAGTGTCCTTGCAATATCAGTATCCTCTGCTGCTAAATGCCAATACTTTGTTTCCAAGCTATTATGTTGATTCCATCTTATCTGTTAAAATAAGGAAAGCATGAATTGCTAGGACTAATCACTGTAGTGTTTCATTAAGGTGTCTCCAGCTAATAATTTTCATTTGTATTTTAATCTAGATCATTCGCCACTTCTTCAAAAGCTAATTGAATTATTTTTGAGGTGAAAGTCATAAAAATGTGATTTAAAGTTTTCTACTTACAGAATTCTCAAATTTTTGTTCGCGAAGCCTAGCCATGATAATGGTGACATGCACAGTTAAGAATTAGTCATAACTTAGCACGTAAGAGAATCTTTGAGAAATAGAAGGCTGTTGTGCTTCTAAGCGTGTGATCCAAGATATCCGTCTTTAACAAGGATAGATACAGAGAAACACGTTTTGTGCTGCAGTGAGAACTGGCTGTGAGAGGGGAGTAAGATTATTTGATTATTTCACAGAGGCAAGGCAATTGACTCATCAGAAGACAGGGTTATCACTGAAAATGCACAAATACAAACTCATGGCATAGAAGAGGAATTTACGTACTTCATAGTGAGATGGTGCAGGAGCATTTACGGGGTAGGTAACTTTAAGGGCTGTGAAAGAAATTATCATTTTCCATGACAGCCATCAAACTATACTAAGGGATTTGAATTCTGAGTTTTTATAATGTGGCAAGTAGAATAGTGTGTTAAAGATCTCAGCAAATCTTTCATACTGACATACACAGGGTAAATAGGCAGTAAGGTGAAAGGAAGTGTTATGAAAATGCCAGTCTTTTAATTTAAAGGAAAGCTAAGGGTAGTGAGAAATGTGTATTTTAGCATAGGGCTGAATCCTTAAGGAAGTTTAGCAACCTGTAGTCCAGAATCCTCAGCCTCTGGACTAGAAATAGCTCCTTTTTAGGCCTTGTCTACTTATATTAAGGCTGATCTTCACATACTTTTAAATTTGATTTAGAAATACTATATCAAACAAAGCGATTGATTCAGGTTCCAGTGAATAATTGAAGGAAGACAATGCTCCCTATAAGGAAGCCCCATAAGTACTAAATATCAGGCTCCTTCAGCAGGGTTTTCTCAGTCACTGCTTTTATTTTTGAAGTTTGTTTTAGACACCTTTCTGGTCAACACAACTGTATCAGTAAAATCTAGTAAGTTTGATTATACAGAATTTAAAATCAAAACAATGAATATTTTATGACTTAACAATACATACAAACTATTATTAAGTGGCAATACAAAGTGAGAGCATTACTTTACAGAAATGCCCTTTTTTAATGAAAAGGTGCAATATTTTCAAAGAAGCTTCATGCACCACCGTGCTCTTTCTGAAGACACTTTAGTGTGTTATGTAGAAGTAAGGGTTTATTGCATTCATTTCATTTTACATTATTACAAAAAAAATAATTTCATTACTTTTGAGCTTAAAAAAACCCTTAAATTCATTAAAAGCTTCAGGCACTGTAACAATTTTAAGTGTGCTGACACAAGTTTGTGGTTTTCTAGTAGACTCTTGTTTGAGCTCTCTGAACAAGTTCTCATGTTGCATGTTTTCTGCATCATAGGGTAAAATTAGCAAGTGTGTTTGCTGGTTTTAAGCCAATAGGTGCTTACTTTTCATAATTTGTTCAGTTTATGTTCCTTGAAAGCATCTAATGTTTAGGTTGACTTAAGTTTGGTGTACTATGCTGAAATTAACAATGGAATCTCATTTCAGAAGTGCTGGGAGTTTTTAAAATATCATGGTTAAAGCTCTTTGTACATCCTACATTAATTTTTTCTTCCTAAGTTCAGAACAGATGGCCATGTCCTGGAAGTTAGCATTGTAACAGGCTGTAGTTTGCCTGGTTACAAGCAAGTTGCTCCATTGTAACTGATAGTACTTAATTGTGATTAGTGATTGACAGAATAAAGCCTCCTGGTGTCATTGTGCACTACACGATTCAAGCTTAAAAAGCATTTTCTCAATTTACAAATCTTTTCTTTTAGCAAAATCCAGGTTCCCCAAGTCATATAGACTGTATGTGATCTTCCACATTAAAAGATCATCCCCAAATTGATGTCAGTGTGCACTTTGCATATCTTTTGTTCTTTGGAAGAGACGTGCAGTTGTGTGCCCCAAGGCTACTTAGGACATCTGAATCTCTTTAATCTGAAACATGTCAGATTAGTGCACTTGTGAGGCCATAAACATGAACATGATATTACCCTACAGAATGTGTTAATGCTATTGCAGGCTTTTTTGAGAGAGAGTATGTCTGACATGTAATGTTATAATTTGAAATTCAATTGGATGGGCATTGCAGGTATTCTAAAGCTAAAACTGTCTAAAGTTGGTTGGGAGGGTTTTTTTTTTTAAATTATATATGATGTGTTAACTGCCTTCTGGAAAAATTAAATACATTCTCTTAATAAAGATATGCCCTCCAAAGCTTAGCGTGTTGGGGTTTTTTGTTTGTTTGTTTGTTTTACTCTTGAGTGTAGTGGAATAGTTTGTGGCAAGGTCCAAGCAAATGGAAAAAGAGTTATTTCTCAGGAAGCTCAAATTTAAACACAGAACAAATCCTTCTGTATTTTGTTTTTCGTTTTAATTTATTTTCAGAGTTTTGGATTAACCAAAATGTATAGTATTGGCAAAAGTGCTCAACTGCACGCTTTCCAATTTGTCTTTACAACCAATAAGCCTCAAAAACAAAAATAAAATTAAAAAAAGGTGCTTCTGAAAAGGTTGAAAATGTGATTCAAGACAAAGTGGCTAACCATATACATGTAAATGAGAATTCCATCCTTCTTTTATACAGTCTGGAAATAGAAAGCTGATAGATGGAGCCTATTATGTAATTTCATTTTGGAGATGAATGTGACCATTTTGTATTATCCATATTCAGAAGTAGGAAGAGTTTCAGTACATTTGTGATATGGGCTGGAAAAGAAAACAGTGAAACCAGAGCCACATGACACAAGACAGGAAAAAGGTTTCAAAAGCATCCTAAAGTACTGTATTACATATAGCTCACAAGTAAAGAAAGTGAGGATAGGCTACTAATTCAGACTCCTGGGCTGGAAGGCATAATTATATCTCCTGTAAGAACAGTTTTATTAGAGTGCAAGGTGTGGAAAAGTGGTAGTCGAAGGAAAAACAAAGCAAAGGGGAGTCCAACAAAAAAACCCAAACAAAAAAGCAAAGGGGAATCCAACGAAAGACAATCTGCATCATTGTTTGTTCCTTTTTCACCCTGACAATGCCATGATCAGCGTGTACAATCCTGAGCATACAGATAAGCATAAAATATGCTAGGAATCTACTTCCTATCCTTGAATGTGAGGAATGTGTGGAAATTAGCTCAAAACCAGCACAAACTGTCAGCAGGATTAGTTGATGTCTGTACCTGCTCTGATTTGTGCTGCTCTGGTTCTCAGTATGTGGTGCTTAGGAAACTTCAGTGTAATTACACTGTGTAAGTGAAGATTACACTTTCAGTGTAATCGTGGCTGAATTATTCCTGGGCAGGATTGCTCATTGGGGTGCCCATTTTAATTTTGAAAAATGTTCCAAGCAGTTATTCCAGGGTTGGGAATATGGAGTAAGAAGACTGTTTCACTGAATTTCTTTGGATAGCTTGGGTGAATCTTTCCAATTCTTAAGCAATTTCTTCAAGTTTTAAATTGCTTTGAAGAACTTGGCGGTGTTACAATCTTTGAGATTTTTGTATCTCTAATGATGTTAGCACTCATGAATGAAACATATTAAATAATTTTTAAAGATATAATTCCTAGAAATAGCACTAGGTTATTTCCTTTTATAATTTGTAACACAGCCAATAGAGCTGTAGGGTATTTTGGAAAAAGTCCTAGAAAATGCCTCATTAGTGATAAATAAGCTAGTAGTTGAAGAAGGTATCGGAGTTGATTTTTTCAAGTCAATATATAAGTTGATAAAATAATTTAAAATATTATATGCATAGTAGCCTGCCTGCTCAGTCATTTGATTGTATATGTTTCCTCTTAGCACTCCTTGGGGCATGAAATAAGATTTTAAGACATTAGAAGAGAAACAGATTAGCATAGCTAGTTACAAATGTGAAATTTCAATAGATGATCATATTTAAAACCTGGTGGCTTAAATTATTTATACCTAATGGATGTCTTGATTTGTTCAGTAGAAAGGATACAGTTAATTTAAAATTCCCATTAATTATTGCCTCAAAGTGCACTTTAAAATATTCTCTGTCCTGTAGCCCAAAATTACATGAAAGAACATAAAACAATTGCTACTGCTGTTGTGTCAGGCAACATTTATTTGGCTAGACAGCTTTTTTTTTCATAATACTTACAATAATATGTGTTTCAAAAATACAGATTAGACACAGTGATAAATCTGGATCCCTTCAGTGAGCCTGAGTGTCTGCATTTAATTACAGCCTTCTTAAAATACAGTGGTGGATTCCTCTGTTGTACCATACTGGCGGAGTCCCAAATTAGTTTAACAATTAGTGTCCACAATACACCAAGCTTGATTCAGAGCTGGAATGTGGGACCTCGGAATACTCAACCAGGGCCAACAGATATCTCTTGACACCCAACAAAGCCCTTTGTCTCTTCTCATGTTGCTTTCTTTTTAGAGGTCTCTGACTCTCAGATACTGTTTTAACTGACCTTATTTTTTCAATTTATTTTTATTTTGGTGAATGCATGCTGCTGCCTTGCATTGGTCTATATGTCTCTAAGAGTGTTTTTTTCATTGCTTTTTTGTGAAAACTTAGCAGCTCTTTCCTTTGTTCCCTTCACATATTATCAAAATAATTTGCAGGTTATTAAACTAACTTTCCTGAGTCACTTCCTTCTCCTGTAGACATGAAAATATCAAGGTAACTCTCTGGATATGTTGGAATTAAGCCATCGATTCCAATTCAGTATGGTATAAGATAGCTCCCAGTCTTTCCTTCCAAACCTTCTTCCCACTGCCTTTCTCCCTGCAGAGAGAAACATCTCTATGCTTTCTGCTGCTCAGCACCGATCTCTCCCTAGGTCATCACATGCAGATATGCTACCTACTGGACATGGATTCTGTACATAACAAGTTTGAGATAGTAATTTTTCTGTTTATCCAAGGCTAAAACTCTCACATAAACTTTAATTCGTGTCTGAACTCTAAAGTTCCCTTTTTCTGAAATCTATCAATTCAATATAGTACTGCTATTTTCTGCTGAGGATGTTCTTGCACCTTTTTTTATTATCTACAACAGAAGGTGCTAATTTTGAATGACCTTTCCAGCTTAACCACAGCCATTTCTCATTTGCTTCTGAAGTGTCCATTATGAACAGATGGGCTTCCCCATTCTTTAAGTGTCTTTTTTTTTTGTCTCTACTGTCACTGACTATACAGTAGAGGGATCAGATTATTTTCTGTAATGCCATATGCTGGTTGACACCAGAGGAACGAACTACTGAAAAATTAAATGTGCTTACAGGAACTGAGATTTCTGAAGCTGCAAACAAAAACAAGTGTTACTTGGGAAAGACACATTTTCTTGGAGATTTATTTCACCTGATGTTTTACATCTCACTTCTCTTTGGTGTGGAGGAACAGAAAAAAACCCCACAATAAAATAATGTCCATATTCTCACTCAATTCCCTCCTGACTTTTCCAGAGTTGAGTCCTCCCTTTTATATATTTCCCACCATGTTCTGTCTCCTTAATTTCTCTTTTTCTATTTTCATTGGAGTTCTTGGGAAAAGTTCTAAGTGTAACATTTTTTTAAACATTATTTGACTCAAAAAAAAAAATCCCTGTGTATTTCCATAATCAGGCAATTCATTTCAGTAGAATATTAAGATTTATTCCATTCCTTTACAGTGAGAAGATTTTGGAACAGCAGCCACTTTAAAAAAAAAAAAAAAAAAAAAAAAAAAACAAAAACACCAAACAAAACCAACAAAAGAAAACAAAACAAAACCAAACAAACCAAAACCCAAAAACAAACCAAACAACAAAAAGAAACAGTAAAGTAAATACAATAAGGGAACAAATCTAACATGAATATATCTGAAGCTTAAAAAGTTGAGACTGATTTGCTGTTTAGTCTTTTCTAATTGCAGTATGCACACATGATATTCCCTGTGTTCAATTTTAGCTTTTTGTAGGTACCATAAAGACATTTTTGTATCTTCTCCAATATTTTTAATAGTTTCCAGTGACTATTCACAGACTAAGTGAGAACTTCACTTTGAGCCAAATAGTGTCTGTTCTTCTTTCCAACCTATATGTTATTTGCCAGTTATTTGGATGTCGTAGTCTCTTTGGTTGTACTGTCTGCTATCCTGTTTTGTCTGCTCTGTCTATATTCTATTCTTACAACCTTCAGAGAATGTTTTCTGGGCCACATCCAAGGCTGTATTTGTTCAGGTGAACTTCAGGAAATTTCAGGGTAAAATAATCCTTCATTCTAACAGTCCGTGGAGAATTTAAATCGATCAATCAAAATGAGGTCAGGTAGTACTATCTGGGGTTATAAGTAAACCAATGTTTAGGGAGGAAAACTGTCTAAACAATTTAATGCCTATGAAGTTAATACTTTGGAAGATCTATGAGCAAGAGGAAAAAACATTATATCATCTTTTCCATCTCCCTTATTACTTAACCCAAAGTGTGCTTGTCTGACGTCTCTATTTCCTGTTTAGATAATGCATATGTGCTAAGTTCTGGTGATGAGTTATTTGTTTGTGCAGTTTGGCTTCAGATAAGCAAAATAAAAATGTTTGGAGCTGCACATCAAAGCCAATATAGTAATTATTTAGCATTAAGACCTTACTACTTCGATAGAAGGAAATACCAAGCTCCTCACACTAATTCCAAATAAATAAGAAGTTCAAACTAAGAAAATTATATGCTATGCTTAGATCTTTCTGGGTCCCAATCCTTGGCCTTCAGGGCTGAATCGGGGGATTTCAGCCTTCTGCTTCCCACCTCCTACTGAAAACTGCCTGTTCATGGCTGTTTTTCTAAGCCGGGGGCTCATTCAGCTCCACAACCTGAAGCATCAAGCTTGCCACACAAGTTTCTGCATCCAGGGTAGTACAGTAAAAAGCATCTGTAACAATATGTGCTGAGGACCAGACACCATCCAATGGGGTCAGACTGTCTGTTAGGCCAAGTTCAAATGTTCTAAGCCATGGTTGCTCTTTGTATTGTATGCATTATTCTTTGAGTCTGTAACAAGTTTCTTAAAAAAAATTATCATAGTGCTCTGTGGCTTATCATTTGCTTATTATCAGGTCTCTTCATTTCCATTAGTAATGACCTTATCCAATGGCTAAACCCCAACATTACCACTAACTAAAACTAACATTAACTAATATTACCAGCACTGTGTAGTTGTTCCTACTGTGTGTTTTTAAATAGTGAACAAGTTTTAAACAATTCATGGAGGAGGAATAAGAGTCTGCTGCTGCCATTAGATCCACTATTGCAGCAACCATCACATCATCACAGCAACCATCACATCATCACTCTTTATCGAGTCTGTTCATTGCTGTGAGATTTATATGTGATTTGGACACACACGAGTGTCTGTGTTTAAAAGTGGGCTTCATACATGAAGGTAGTAGGGATGCTTTAATAACAGATATTTCCTTTCATTCCAGGTAAGCTTTACTATATCAATTATTAGCATTTCACTTTATAATTTTAAAAAATAATAGGTGATCACTAGAAACCTGATATTTGCTAGATGCATATTTGTAATGCAGATTTTATAATTTTTGGCTTCACGTTATTGATGGACTATCATGGTTCTAACACATCTCTTTGAAACAGCATGGAGCATTTATCTATTTTAGAAAATACTGATCCAAAAGCAGCAGTCTCATTTATTATGGGCACTGGGTCAAAGTGCACTCCAAAACTGGAATGCAAAAGGCCTCACAGCTTTTTGAAAACTAATATGACTATTACATTAATTTTGTTTTATTGAATAATGTCACTGTGCTATTTGTGTGAAGTCTCTAGGGTTAAAATATTCTTTAAAGATACGTTTATTTTTGGACAGACCTTTTAAGTTATCTCCTATTGTATGTTAAAGTAGCTGCTCTCAGAGGTCACAGAGAGTTCAGCTTTACAAAGACACCCTTATTTTGTAGAAAATGAATTTTCAGAGTCTTTAGTGGGAACAAACAAAATTATGTCTAATAAAACTTTTTTAGAATGTTTCATTTGATAACTTGTCCAGAAAGAGGAAAAGTAACATAAGGATACAAGTTTGGACAATAATCAGACATGTCTCTCTTCTCAGTAAGTGTAGATAGCTATGTATGTTTTTAATACTTCTGCCATAGGAATATCATTCTGGGGGTTTTGTGCTTTCTTTTTTTTCTTCCTCAACCTATGTGCTTTGGAAAACATTAACTGACTTTTGTTTCTCTGAGCACCGGACACTGCGTAAAAAAGCACAGATCCACCAACTGGTCCAGTCAGATGGAATGTGCTTTTGCACAGTTGAAAACTTTGGAGTCCCAGCAGTCAGCAGGCCCAGCTTATATTGATCCCTCTGCATCATCACAGTGAAAGGGTAACTCAGTCCAAAGCCATAGCCTCAAGTAAAAGCAATGTTTGTGGAAGATACCATTCTGGTAGCTGTGGAAAGAGAACTCCTTACTTTTTCCCAGGAGGAGAACAGCTTTAGCTGCAGCAAATTAAGTTTCACGCTAGGGTAGCACTTCATGTATGTCTCTGAGATACCCAGAGTGATTTATTTTATTGACCCAGTTAGCAGCTGGTTTTAACTATTGCAACAGCCAGTTCCAATCTAGCAAGTGAAGCTGACACTGAGATGAGCTGTGTGAGGTTAGACACCTGTCATCCACTTTCAACCATCAGCACATTGCACAAGGATGCAACAGCAGGGGATAGCAGAGGCATGCAGAGACGTGTCCAACACTGAACCTTAATTTTCCCTGCCGATCCTTTAAATGAGTCTCACTGCGTGTATGCGCCCGGCACTAGACTTGAGATATTTTTAAAATTACCAAGCTCTGGAAAAGCCTGGGTCATCAGAATGCTGCTTTGAAACTGGAAGAGGGTTAACTGGTTTGAAAGGGATCCTGGCGGGAGTTTGTTTGTTCTGAGGGGAGAAGGTTCGAAAGCGGAAGCATTGCATGCATTTCTTTTTTTTTTACATATTTTCATGCAACGTAAATTGCATTTCAGAAGGTCTAGACTAAGAGGGATGTTTGGGGACAGGGGAAGCTGGTCTTTACCACTCTCGCTCTGCACTCAGTGCTGGGCGCGGTGCAGCGGGCGGGACTGCCTGCGGTGCCCGGGGCGGGAGCAGTGCGGGTCTGACACGGCCGGGCAGCCCCTGGGTACCCGCACCCCGGGGCTCCCCTGCTGCTCCCCTGCTGCTCCCCGCCCCGCTCCGCAGAGACACTGCCTGGCGGGGCGAGGGGGCCCGGCCGTGTCAGGGGCCCGGCGGGGCCAGGGGGCCGGTCCTGGGCACGGCGGGGCGGGCAGGGCAGGGCAGGGCAGGGCAGGGCAGGGCAGGGCGGCCGCGTCCCATCCCTCTCCGCCCCTCGCCGCCGCGCTCCCTCCGTCCCTCCCTCGCCG
>JAWWMO010000096.1:48156835-48170293 GCA_035047845.1 Dendrocincla fuliginosa | reverse complement strand
ATTTCTTTCAAGGTTTTTTCGCAAATTCTGTTCTTCAGCCTCTGTTACATTGTGAAAGGCCCTGAAGGGCTTACTTCTGTCCTTTACCTGGGTGACTAAAACAGGATTCACATTAGAGGACCTTAACATGTGGCTTAAGTATGAGAATATTCCATGAATAACTGCTTTTTTCCACTTTGGCATTCTATTTTCAATTTCCATGGCTAAATCAGTGCTAAAAGCTTTTACAAAATCTGCCTGGCAGTATAATTTATGATTAGACCTGAGGGGTGAAGGCTAACTCAGCAGTGTATTTGACATAAACAAGTGCTTAGAGTTGAGAGTTGGAAAGGCAATTTCTCTGGCACATAGGCAATTAATGACATTTTCAAAGCCTAGACAAATGGAGACAATGCAAAAAAAAAAATCAAAGGAGTGAATATTTCATGGTCTGACTTGTCATTTTAATTGTTTTGGGGCTTTTGTTGTTCTCACATGCCAAGTTAGCAGCAAAAGCTTGCTGTTCTTTCAGATACATTTTGACAATGTTTTGTAATGTGTCTAAATCCAAATTCCTGAAAATAAGTGCTTACTTTTGGACTTTCTGAACTCTTCTAGGAACAGAAGCAAATCTTTCATCTCAGGAGCATGGTGCAATAACGGTGTCAGCCCCAAATCCGTCTCAGATATTTCTTTTACAGCTTTGAAATCTAAAGAATGTCTGAATGTCCTCCTCCCTATAAAGTATTCTGTGAAGTGGATTGAACAGGTTAAATCCTGCTTCTGCTGTAATTGAGTGAAAAGTCTTACCCATCTTTCAAATCTGTATTCACTATTGTTAGATTAGGTTTAAAACCTATTTTGACAGTAATGAGTGCATTCAGAAGAAGAATGTTGGTTACTGTTGATTGTCTGATTGTCCTGGACAATCTCAGGAAAATAATGGACCAGAAGGAATATTCTGCTAAATTTCCATGTCCAGCCCTCTCTGACCTCAAATGTCTTTTTTGAAATACATTACAAGGGGGGGATAATTCCTTAGAATTTTAATTTTTGAATCAACCTTGTGTTCATCTGGCTTAGAATATAGTAGGACGTCCAAACTATCCAGGAAATATCTTCACATTACCAAAATCTTATCATCCTACCATGTGCTAATGAGTAATTAGTGCTGAAAATAAATGGCAGTTGAGCTGAATAGGTCACTGCATGAACTGGAACCATGTGACAAACACATCTTAAATATGTCTTTTATTGAAATATGCAGTGAAATCTCTACATCAGACTCTTGAACTGGAGTAATTTTTTCTTATCCCTTTGATTCTCCATCTAACACTTTCAAGGGAATTCATTTATTTCTCATCTGACATTAAAACAATAGGGTTTTTAGGTTGAAAATAACAGGGAAACTGAATTCAGATGTTTTAGCAACACATTAATGGGTAATAGCTTTGTCTCAAATACATTTTTCTTCTGTGTTTCACAACTGAATCCATAAATAAACCTGCATAGTCTGCAATTTAAATCAAGACTAATCTTTCCCCCAGCACCCTCAGGAACTGCCAGTGATGCAAACATTTGAGAATTATAATTGTATATACATTGTTACCTAAATCCGTTCATCTCTCAGAGAAATTCTTTCCTGTCTGTTATCTAAAAACCAAATTACTGAAGTTAGTATCTGTTCTTCCTGAAGGGAAAAAGGAGAAACTCATTTTTTAAAATACTAATTTATTAATGCTTTTATTATTTGGTGGAAGCTGTCTTGTTGATTACTGTGTGCACTTATAGGCACCTTATAGATGCACTTTATTTTTATATATGATGCACACTTTCAACATCTAAGTATTTAAGTATATTAATTGCAATTGGAACATTTAAATATAAATGTTAACATTTATTATTTAAAACTCTGAGAGGACATATTTTGTGTTTAGGATTAGTATACCCAACTCTAACAACTGTGTGTAAAGGTATTTTCATTTATGTGTGTAATAGTAAAAGCACTCAGCACTTGATAGTCTAAAAAGAGATGGAATTCCTCAAAAAGAAAAAGCCCAGAGAAGCCTCCAAGAGGGGCTTCCTGTCATTAATCCTATGTCATGATGTTGCGTGTGATGTTCTGGTTTCAAAAGCGTCCTGCAATAAAATTACTATGTTGAAGATGAGAACAACAGTCTGAAGCAAAGTGGATTGCTGGAACTGGATAACGAAGCCAACTGGAAACTCATTCTTTGAGGACTTACTTGGACAGTCTGTGTACGCTTCATTTTTCTAATGTGCACGTGTAGCTGCATTTTCTCACTGCCGAGGTCCCAGGAGGAAATGAGCTTTGAGATGGGACTTGGAGGATAGTCATGGTAGATGAGGTCAGGAAGAGAGTTCAGGCCAAAAAGGCCCTGAATGCAGCACAAGAAGAATGTGATGCAATAATCTTTGATTCTTGCTGCAGACTGCTCAGTGTGTGGTGGGATTTCTGTTGCTTTTCATTTTTTCCCCCAGCGCACAAGTCTAATCTGTCAGCTGGTGTGATGAATGGTGCTAGCCTGTAGCTGGAGAGTGGTGTGGCAATTCCTTCCCCACACCAGGACACTTCATGCTGAAGATCTGTGATGCAGACCCAGCTCTGTCCAGAAGGACTGTAGAGCAGAGAGAGGCCACAGACAGATCTATCTTTTTGAAAAAAGGATTGACCTGCAGGGAACCATTTGGAAAGCTAAGTTGTGCTTGTCTTTCAGCATGCTCAGAATAGTCAGTATCTTCACACTGATAATTAGCATCCTTACTCTGAGCCTATGGCCTGAGGGAAGCTGCCCTCCCTGGATCTCTCTGAAATTTCGGGGGGTCTTGCCGAGTACTTTCTGATAGATGTCTTGAGGCTGGCGAGACCACAAGGCTTCTTGTGTGCAAGCACCAGAGCCACTCAGTCTGGTCACAGCAGCCCACCTGGTCACTGTCAGAGCCAAACAAAGGCTGGGCTGTTCAGGGCAGAGGCAGAGGGGCTGCTTCTTAGGCCAGTCGCTGCTGTTATTCTCTAACACAAGTATTACAAGTGGGAACTGGATCAATGACCCCTTTTTTGAGGTGCGTTTAAATGAGTGTTTTTGCAAGAATTGTCAGGATTTGGGGTTGTGGCAGGGTCAGCAGGCTGTTGTTTAGAAAAAAAATGGTAGAAAGAAAACACCTCAAAACTTTGTCTGAGGTGTGGAGTCTGAATGCAAGTCGAGTTGTAATGTGGGTAAAGGAGGAAGAA
Source organism: Dendrocincla fuliginosa (assembly GCA_035047845.1). Taxonomy (NCBI): domain Eukaryota; kingdom Metazoa; phylum Chordata; class Aves; order Passeriformes; family Dendrocolaptidae; genus Dendrocincla; species Dendrocincla fuliginosa. Next base: position 48,167,061 of record JAWWMO010000096.1, on the reverse strand, counting down.
CTTTTAATGAAAACAAAAGAATTATTTTTCCAGTTTTAGTCTTGAAGTGGGCGGGGTGCTCCTGGATACAATTGGACCAGTGTGACTGCACTACAGAAAAATAAGAGCAACTGAATAAAACTATATTGTTTTTAAACCACATAGATATGAGTTAAACAATAAAGCTGAGTTCCTTGTGGGTAATATATGTGCTCTCCAGTCTGTGAGTCACTGAAGCATTGCTGAAGTGAAATAATTTCAGCATGTGACTTGAGTTGTGACTGTGAAGAAATATCAATAGTTTTGTCATGTTTTCTGGAAGAAGCTTCTGTTTCTAAGGGGTGGTTTAAGCAACTGTTATGTGACACTGTAATTTTTTTTTCATAAAGGTCCTTCAACTTGGGATGCTGAAGGCCATTTTCTGAAAAGAAGGGAGTCTTGCTCCCCACTCCCTGTTGTGTGGTCCTGCCTCCTTTCTACTGCCAGTTGGGGTGCTTCTCATCTTTACTGGGAGCCAGTTCAACTTGCTCATTGAGGAGATGCCTGTGTGCTTGCTTCCTGGGTTTTATTTCCTACCCTTCTCTTCTGGATTAACTTTTTGTTGGATTGGTAGATTTGGTCACCCCATGAAGGGATACAGTAACTACCAGAATGATCAGGAGAAGAAAAAGGAAAATGTGTCTGGGAATGGGAAGAAAAAAGTCGGGTTTATTCTCCAAAGAGTCACTGCTAGGCTGGCTCTGCTGTAGCATCTTAAGTTTGCTCTACGCAATTTGTGTATGGGAATTATAAAATAGTGTTTCAGATGCAGAACCAGACAGCTTTAAGAATGCTGTGTTACTGAGTTTTAGAAGGTAAGGAAATGCCAGATTTAAGGGCGCATGTGCAAAATAAATTCTGTATACTTCTGGGTGCTTTTCATCTCTTACTGTTAACACCCAGTTGCTATCCCTGAGTAAGCTGCTTAGAGTATCCTCTGAACAGACACTACCTGTTTCTTCATCAGCAAGTCCTGTCTCCCTGATCCAATCTCTCCATCTTCTTCTAGCTCACAGCAGTCCTTCAGCCCACCCAGTCTCCAGCTGTGATGTGGTTGTTACTTTTTTTGTATGTTTGGTGGGTCGCTTTTTTGGGTTTAGCTTTTAAAGTTCTTTCACTAAAGCTGCCCCCCCTGCCTGACCCTTTGCATAGGCCAGTCACTGGCAGGAGAAGGAAAAGCACATCCTGTCTTCAGCTCTGATTTCAGCTCTGTTCAGCCATGGTGCACAGCTGATTGAAATCACATGTTGTCTCCTGGGTATGGTGACTGCTCTGCTGTTCTGCTCAGGACTCCAGCTTGACAGAAAGGTGTGCAACATGAGAGTGCAAACTGCAGAGGTTCAAGTCACTAGGCAAAATTAAGAAAGACTTACAGCTGCCAAATCAGGATAGATGTGCACCCCTCGCCGCACACAAGGTGTTGGAGTAGAAGGTTTTATTCTCTATTAGAAATATTAACTTCTTGAAGAAAAGGTCATCAAATGTTTTTAATACTGAAAAATGTATCTTCATGCTCTGAAATATCTGAACTGTATGGCTGAAACTTGTGCAAAAAAATTCAGCCTCAGGCAGGCATCTGGTGTGGAAAGTTTCAGCCCAAACTGCTATTTTGGCAAAGTTGTAAGCAATGAAAATGTGTTTTAAGAGTGGAAAGTGTGGAACAATCTCTGTACTAAAGCAGAACTTATATTTTGGTGGATAAAGGAAACCTGTGATGGAGTTCTAGGCTGAACTGCAACAGCTTTCATTCCCCTTTCCTGTAAGGGGAAACCCTTACCCAACTTGAAATTCTCCAACAAACAACTGTGTCAGTTGAACATTTTTCTAACACTTATATAGTTACTTTATGCAGCCTTAGCTGTTACCAAGGGGAATGTGGAGAAGTTTTGTGACAGCATTACTGAAACTTCAGAAAAAAGTAACCTTGGATTGTGATGGCATAAAAAGCTTTTATTGCCGGTTCCCACAGCATGCCGCTAATGATGACAGCAAGTCAAGCAGTAAATTTTGTTATGGGATCCAGTTTTATAATTAGTTCTGTAGCATTTTGAGCACGTGCATCACCTGGGCTGAAAGTTACTGCAAACCCCCTCGGATGTCTTGCATCTGCATCCCAAAGGAGGTGTTTGAGAAACACAGCAACTGCCCTGCATATCCTGTTTTGGTTTGGTTGATTTATTGTTCTGTAATTTATAGACTGGCCATGTGAGGGGCATGAATCTCAAGTATGACTGATTGCACTGTGGAAGAAAGCTCTTTTCAGATCAACCTGAAATTCTTACTGCATTTCTGTCCAGCTATGCAAGCTCACCCCAGCCACAGCTGCTTTCATAGCTGTTGCTGAAACTTGAAACTGGGAGAAAGGTAAAGGAAGTTTGTATACAGGTTTTTTTGATGGTAACCCCACACAAGATTTTTCCTTTTCCATTCTGCTTTCTTTTGGCTTTATTCAGCACTGCAGTTGTCTTTGCAAGTACCCTAGACAAAACATTAATCTATGAAGGGTTTATGCACCAATTGTGGACTCTAAGATCCTAGTTATATCTCTCCAGTTAATATAATACTATAGATCTGTTCTATCATATGAATTGAGGCACCTTGGATCTTCCCTCAAATCTCACATTTTTAAGATCTCTGGCCATTCTTATTGCTGTCCTCTGATCTCTCTTGTCTTGTCCACATCTTTTGCTGAAGTGTAAAGCAAAAAGTATGAAAGTACAGGGAGTCATTGCCTTCTGTGTCTTGAAGTACTGACACATCTTTGATTTAGAATGTTTTAGTTTTGCTTTGTCATTTTGTCATACTTTTGACTCCTGCTCAGTTGTGACCCATTTTACAGTCACTTCCTTTTCGGTAGTACTGCTGGCTGTTCTTTAGTCTGTATTTATAGACTTAATTTCTCTTTATTGCCACTTGCCTACATTGAATGTTGTCTTTTTTTATTTCATGCTATTTTATAGCTTGTACTTTCAAGAAATAACTGAGTGGTGTTTTGCTATGTCCAGATTCCTGAATGCTTCAATTATTTTTAAAAAATAAAATCAAAACTTCATTTATTATGTCCTTTTGTCTGAGAGGAAGAAAATGAAAGTTTTGTAATAGGATTCATTCTGATCCCGTCTCTGTGTCTGCCTCCCCACCCCCCCTCCCCCCCCTTTTTTCCCCCCATTGCCAGAGACATTCCGGATCTGTCTGTCTGCAGTTCTCTGGACATCTGAACACATACATACATTCTTGAGATATAGCAAAATATTATCTCCCTCTCATATACTATTTCTAACTGAGAAAGCAGCAAGGCTGTTTTAAAGTGCATCAAGATCCTTTTAGCCCTTTTCCTCATTTAATCTCATTGGTTTTAGTTAATTCATAGCCCTTGATATATACCAAGTCTTCAAGTTCATTGTGTTTATGATATGTAATTGCTATAGGCAGATCCAATTACTGACTTCTCTTTCAATAAATTGAATTCCTCTACTTGAACGCCTCCTGAATTTCTCTACTAAAGATCATGCCAGCCTTACAGTGAAAGGTTGTAAGGGTTATCTTTGATTTAATCAGTTTTAGCTTACTCTATTTTCTTTTCATGGTCTTTTCAGATGTGTCTGTTTTTTTGAAATGCAGTCCTGGAAAGCCCCTCATTGTTTGTACCTTCTGATGGCTGCGTGTCAGACTTAGTGTAAACCACTGTCTCAGCTCACAGTATGGCAGCACAGCCCAAGAATTTTTTTACATATGTAGTCTTATAGTGTTAACAACATATATGGGCTATGTAAATATAATGTAAGCAAGTGTTTTAATTGTGAAAAGGAAGAACAAGCAACCCTGTCCCCGGGAGAGGGCTGGTTCTCAGCCTTGTGGTCAAAACATTAGAGTCAGGATGTGACAGATATGCAGTGACACATTCACCTTCAACTAAGTTTCTCCATCACCTCTTTTCTTTAACAAAGCGGTTCCCAGTGATTTCATGGTACATGTTTATTCTTCTGAACTTTTGAAAGGTCACTCCTCATTTCAAGGGCTCTCTCAGATGATTAGTAATCAGTTTCACTTCCTGAATACCAGCCGATCTAAGTGAAAACATAGTAACTGAGTCACTTCGTTATTTTGCTTCCAAGATTACGGTTGTACATGCCTGGTATTGTCACAAGAAGCTTGTATTCCTTGTGATCACATCGACAGGCAAGCCTCATGGAAAAGATGAGTTCATAAACTCTTGGCAATTGAATCAGTTTTTAAATTATGCTGAACATTTCTAAGTGTATCCTGTGAAATCCTTCTGCTCAGGAGAAAAAAAGATCTATGCAAACATATTTACCATTTCAAAAGTTTTGCTGTACTTGAGAAGCCTGATATGCCTACAGCCTTGATGTTGTGTTAGTTTCTTCTGGGAACCGAATTCAGACAATGTCACTAACCAGAGGGATTTGTGTCTTAATATTCTGGTGGATACATGAAAGCATTTTACTAGGTCAAAGATCAGTATCATAGTCTGTATTTGTTTTGTGCTTTAAGCCACAATTTTATTTTAACTAGGAGCTAAATAATATTATGCATGGCAAGTTACTGCAGAATATATCTAGCAAAGTTTTTCAAAATGAAACAAAATAAAACACCTTCCCCCAGTCCATTGAGCATTTCCTTAATTTTGCTATTGGAATCAAATGGGCTTCATTTTCTTACTTTCATGGCTGGAGGGAAAAAGTGGGTGGGGTGTACTCTTTTCTGTCTATCTAGCTTTTACAGAGAACCAGTTTATGTGTATTGAAATAGCACTTACCTCCCTGAGAAACTGTGTTGGAGCATGACTTTAAATTAATTTAGATGTACATGTTGTAGTATTGTCAGAATTAAAGCTCTACTCTGTGCTAATCTTTATTTTATCTAGTTAAATACACATCGTTTTAAAAGTATATGTTCTTTGTATGCTGCCTCAATCAGCTGAGGTATAGTATATTTTTAAAATCACATGCTTTTCAGAACTGGTATCCCTGTTTTTTTCACTATGGATGCCAATACGGTTTGTGTCTACCAAGACAGGAAGGAAAAGAAGGCAAATAGTGGTTTTCTCTCTTAATTGTTTCCATCCTTCATTTGTCTTAAAAAGAACTTGCTTGTTCTTGAGTGATAAGTGTACATAAGTACACTACTAACAAGCCTAAATTCATGCTTTTTGTCTGCTGTCTCAGAAAACAAATAGAAAAATGGACAAGTCGTTGCTGTTTTAATCAGTGTACTGCTGCTAAATGCTTATTTTGAATTATTTTAAAACCAAGCTCAGGGTAATTCCTGCTTTCTGATAAATGTTAGTATTTGCTCATAGTGATCTTCAGGGCATGAATCTGCAGAGTGATGAAAAACTTCTGTGAATCTTAGCAGTGGTACTGAGCTCTTTAGTCCTGTGACCCCTCAGTTACAAGACTTTTAATGGTAGCCAGCCCTTGGGAAGCTGGGCTGTTTGAGGTTTGATAAAGGGATGTATTCAGATTTAGTCTAACTCAGGTTGTTTTCAGCAGCATTTGTCTGGGCATTTCTTTGTAGTATTTTCAGAAGACAAAATATAATTTAAATTGTACAGAGGGATAACAGCCAGCTTGTCCCAAGACCCTTCTTGGTCTTCTTCTTCCAAAGAAATACTATTTTAAGCTTTGGTATTTAGCGTGTCATTCTTAAGGAACAGTCTTAATGGGTTAGACTTTTTTCCAGAATCTCATGTGTTTAAGGGAATTGCTTTCAGAAGTTCATAGGTGTCCTGTTTCTTGGTCTTAGTTGAGGCTGGGTTGATTTTTTTACCCCTCAGCTCTACATTCTTCAATACGGAAAGTTTACTGCTGTTTGATACATTTTAGTCTATTATATTAAACTTCTTTTTACAAATTCCCTGAGAGTTTTCAAAGCTGAAGCCATCGCTGACCATTCATTTGCACACATTTTGATTATTTGCTATTCTTTTGCACCTTATAAAATTCAGTATCATTTTTTTTTAAGCAATCATTTAACATTTGTATTACAAAACTTCTGGTAATGTCACTTTTTATTCTGGTGAATGGTGTAATGCATCTGCAGCTCAGAGGTGCCTGGAGCAAGGTCACCTTCTTGTGTCAAACCTGGCACAGGTCAGGCAGACCTTACATTGCTCCAGTGTTGTCAAGAAGTGGTGGTGCTGCTGAGCTGACCTGCTAGTTTTCCTGGAGAATGGAGCAGGCTTTCTGAGTTGGCTGTCAGTAGCCAGACTCTTGGAGCATGAACAGACTCATCAGTCTCCACACAGGCGCAATGGCATGTCCATCATTTCTGTGGTTCCTCTTCGTTTTTTAGCATGCTGTCATTGTCTCTAAGCATACTTACACTGCAGTGGCCATCAGTTATGCATGGAGCTTTCCTATACAGGTTATTATAACAGCCTGTGTTTTCATTCCCATACTGTGCTTTGTTCCACCACTCTCTTCCTCTCACCAGCTGATTCCTATTTATTTATTTTCTTTTTAAGTATATTTGCATAAAGACATGGATGTTTTACTGTTACCTTCCTTCCTCAGCAATTTGCAACTGCTCCAGATTTATTTTTAGTATTTCACCTTATCTCTTCCTTGCATTTGCTTGTGTTTTAAGTACTTTCTGCTTATTGTTTCTTTTTATAGCTTCCTGTAAAAAAAAACCAACAAACTTTTAACTAAAAGATGGGTTTGAAAACAAGGGAGAGGATTGTTTTACTAGGTGTAACTGACCAGCATGTTTATTTCACATTTCAGACATGCACATATAATCTAACCCAACCTGAAATGTTTGTTTGTTTCTTTTTTTCCAAACCAACCAACTTCACAATTGGTGTATAGTCTTCTTGTAATAACTCATAAAGAAACCAAAATCTGATACACAATAGTTTTACTACCTTTGGTGAGAGGAGCTATATGCATTCTTGTTCTTGCAGCATATTTTGTTGGAGTTTCAACTACTTTTAAGCCATTATGCATACAAGGCATTGCCTGTGGAATACAGAGAACCAGGGGTGTGCACATGCTGCAAGCAGTATTTTGCTCCAGTGCGATGTTGCTGCAAAGTTCCTGCAGTTGGAAGACAAGATATTAGGCATATCCTAGTTAAAAAGACTTTTCTTTAACTCTTCAGACCTTCGTGAATGCTGATGTCCTTCTTTTGCAACTGTATTTATAAAAACATTGAAGAGTTCAATACAGCTGCAAACACTCATAGAAGTCTTACACTGCCAGAGTCATAATCATGATGGGCAAATAAAAATACTGCTCACAAGCCGGAAATTATGCTATGTTTGTTTTTTAAACCATACAAAAATAAGTGTTGACTTCTCCATCTGATCTGCCTTCCATGTTCTCTTCCCTAAATAGGGTAGCAAATTTTGATTGTAGCAAAAAAAGGAACAAAGTAGTTCTTTCCTTTGTTGGGACAACCGTGTAGTAAACAAAAGGGAGTGCTCTTGAAGTCATACACCTTGAACACAGAGAAACACAATTGCCAATCATCTCCTGCACCAATCTATGGAGGTTTCTTGCAAGCCAGAAAACATAAGCTTGTGAGTTTTGGTAAAAGATAAGCTGTGCTTTTTTGTGCTCTATCCGGACCTGCTCAGATAGTATCTTAAAATGTTGCTGCAAAATGACTCAATACCAAAACAGGTGTCACCAGCAGCGCAGATGACACCAGCAGCAAAGCCAGTGGTGACAGCTCCACTATCAAAGCCTGGTACATGCTGAGTTTTTCCAAATACAAAGGTGAGCAGTCAGCCTGGATCTCAGGGCAAAACCAGCAAGGCCACAAACTGCAGCTGTGGGAAGACAGCCTGCTGCCAGGAGGCTGCTGCAACGCTGCTGACAGCTCTGAACTAGTTATGCACATGTACCAACTGGCCTCTGGGCACATCCCCAGGACCATCTGCTTTAAGAGCCTCTCACTTCTGTCTTACAACAAAGCCCTCTTTCTAGGATAGCTACAGAGGAATCTAGATTTTGCAACAGCAATTATGTCGTCTCAAGCAAATTGGTATTTTCACAGCTCAACTCAGATGAGATCATTATCCAAATGATGAGTCAGTCCAGTTAAATCTTTTTTCTGGCTCTGCTGCAAATGGACCAGGCTGCACCAAAAAGCTTTGAGGCCTTCTCTGTTACTCCTGCCATCATGACTGCTCAGAAAAAAGTGATTACAGGAGCAGGGATTCAAATAGTTTATTCATCCTGTTTGTGTTTTGGTTTTTTAACATGGTAAGTTCTGGTTTACCATAGTTCATAAAATGTAGTGTACACCAAACTCTGTACTGTTGGAATTTATCCTATGCAGAACACCAAACATATCTGTCAACGCTTACTCTAGATAAAGTGTAAAAGATAAACAATATCCCAAAAGAAATAACCCCTTACTTTTCATAAATATGGCATTAACTGAGCACAGTTTAATTAATTTTATGTCCAGTTTCCTGTAGAATTGTATTCCCTGACATATGTATAAGAGAAGGAAGCCTGTTGTGCCATTTTGATGCAATAGATGCCAAACTGGTGATCTGCAAGTGTTGCAAACACTGCTCATCCAACCAGTGCTTGGAGACTGGCAGGGATGTGCATTGAAGCTGTTTTGTTTCTCTTTCGATTTATTCAGTGGATTGTGGAATTTATTACAGCTTAGGCTTTATTTCTTAATCCTTCGAGATGATAATTTTTGAAGTGTATGTTTTAAATAGGTATTTTTATGATTAAGTCTAAATAAATGACAATTTCAGTGTCCCTAATCTTTTCTCTGCTAAAATAGATAAATCTCCTGATTCAACTTTTATTCAGGAAGAATGGAAAGTGATTTTGTTAGGAAAGAATGTTTCCAAGCTTTTTGTACTATATACGTAGATAAGACAAAACTTTTAACTATGTCAGATAGCAAGATTTTACACCTTGTCAGAGATCTGAAGCTTAATAATGGGTAGCAGTCATTGGAAAGCGTTTCAATACACTAAGCAATGTTTTATTTAAAAAAAAAAAAAAAAAAGAACAAGCCAAAAATGTCCTTCAGAGATTATAGTGTTGGTCCTGTTCTCTCCACCTGCATGTTTTTGTCCTCTGAGTGTTTAGGTAGTCTATTTTGATTTTTTTTTTTCTTTTCCCTCCCTTGATGCTTTGGGCAACTCACAACTCTGTTGCTCAAAAGTGGGAGAACATTGGGCTAAGCTTCTTGAAAAAAAACCAAAACCAGAAAATACTGGTTTGCTCAGTATTTTTCATTTTAGGCTAAAATGGTTTTGATTATTTGATTGCATTATCTGAACTTTTAATTCTACAGTCTTAACATTAGCCAAAAAGACAAAGACTGGCACAAAAGCATGTCCTGCCTACCTGAAATTAATGTCAATATGCAGTTACACAGACTAGGAAGTTTATTTCAGATTGTGGATTCATGATACAAGATTCTGAGTAAAATACTGATAGTTGAAGTACAAGGCCAGTCTGCATGACCATATTTTCTTACAAGGTTATACATGCCATTAATGATTTATTCAAACCTACTTAAGTTTGCCCTTGTTGAAATGAGTTGTGTTTAGGAGGGCATTTATTATAAAATGGAAGATAAAATTCATAATTCGTACCCATGTATTGGGAAGGACCAACTAACACTAAAAATTACCAATTGCCATTACCAATGTACAAAATGCAGTGCACTGTTTAGAATTGTTTTGAAACACTGATTTCCATGATGAGCAATTAAACTGGTTCTTGGACTGTGTGCTTACAATGTAGTTTTAATTTTGTACTGAAGTTCTATTTTTACATAGAATTTGAAATACAACAAGGAGATCTATTAGGTAAGCTTATATTTAAAGATAATTTCCACAATTCAGTTAAGTTTTTGAGACTTACAGAGGAGGCAAATTTCCTTAAGGCTTATAATATGCAGTGACTTTTGTGTTTCCTTTGTCTTTGCCTTGGGAAATCTTCAGATACACAGGGTTGATTTTGATTTATTTGCATTTCCCAGTGGGGAAGACATAATCAAGAACTTTCCACCTTTTGGCAATAGTACAATCTGATGTTGCCTTCACACTGCTCTTGAGACTGCATTTGCTCTCAAAAGGATTGATGTCAGTGAAAACTTTAAAAATAAACTAACCAACCCAATACATAAAAATGCGGTCTGTCATGATGTAAATCCATTACCTATAACCCTGTGGGACCTGTTAATATCTCCTATGGTTT
>JAWWMO010000096.1:48136607-48148721 GCA_035047845.1 Dendrocincla fuliginosa | reverse complement strand
ATTCTGCCTTTTTTTCAAAGCAATGCCATAACATTGAACTAAAGGAGACAAATTCACTTGATGGTATATCAGCTGAAGCCCTGTATACCAAGGAAATCTGCAGATCTAGGTGATTCATTACTACCAGTACAGCAGGGAGTAGAAGTTGCTGGATGAAATTCTGCATGTGTGAAGTGGTTGGGTGCATGTTTAATGTTGCATTCAATGGGACTAATATTCAGCTGCCGGACTCAAAACATCTAAGAAATTAAAGACCAACCCCATGACAAAGCTAAAAAAAATATTGGGGATGTCTGTTCTTCTGGCATCTGCTGACCCCTTAGTGTTTGGCAACAGTGCAGCAATGAGATCCAGATCTGGTTCTTGACTCTCCTGCCTCCAGTTCAATTTCAGTATTTTGGATTTTGTGAGGAAAACTTGGAAGTGCTATGTTCTCATCATGGAGGGGGTAACATGAGGGCATTTCCTGCTCCCACCCTTGCTTTCAGGCGACACTGTTTCAGTTCAAGGGCAGAGGCGTGTATGATGACCCGTTTGTTATTTTGAGGCCAATATTTGGAGAGAAGTTGGAAGTAGAATGGCCTTTGCCTCTTGTACTAAGATAAGTGTAACTCTGGGAATGTCATCAGCTCCTGCTAAAAGGCAGCACTGAGTCTGGGGAAAGCCCTGGGGAATATTTTGCTGCAGTTGCAGCTTACACAGGACTGTGGAAGGGGGAATTGAGAGGAGTTAGGAAGCTCAAGGCTGACTGGCAACCCCTCTCACTGGCGTTCTTGGCCACTTGGCAGTGACTGGAGCACTTTTCCCCAGGTTCCTGTTTACAATGGCATAAACCACTCACCAGAGGCAGCCCTTGTTGGCATCAGTTCAAAATGAAGCATGTGACATAGCTGCAGGTAGATTGCTTTTCTGAAACACTGGTGCAAACCTGGATACAGAACGCAGGGAACTGCTCCTGCAAAATCCAGGCTTCAGAGAGGTCACCACATCACAGGGTGGGTCTGTCCTTAGCGGTAATCCTGTTCACCTGAGGCTGGGTTGGCTCAGCTGTAGTCAGCAGAAACCCAGAAAGTTGGAACAAGGTTCCTTTATTGCCCTTTGCACTCAGGTGTTCATGGCACTGTATTCAACTTCCATCCCAAAGGCACACCATGCTGCCTCCCCAAACTGAAGGCAGGAGCTTCACATCTGTGAAACTGCTTAAACGTGTCCGAACATTCTGCTGGGGAACTGCCAGCACCCTTGGTACTGTCGGCCAGAAGAAGGTGATGGGGGTGTGGTGGTAGGAGTGGGTGGGACCGCTGGGTGTTCCTGAGACGTTTGCTTGAGAAGCGCTCCACAAACACAGTGGGAACAGGGCGCAGCAGATACTGTAGGTATCAGCAGCAGATACTGTAAGTATTAGTATCAGCTGCTGTGGGGGGGAGATTAATTACTCCCCTGGGACAAACCAGAGAGGTTTCCAGCAGGCTCTGTTTGATGGCCCCTTGTTAGAGCTTTTGTATGTTGATGTGGATTTGCGCCAGATCTTGGCTCTTTGTGGGGGTGGAAAATACTTTTTTTCTCACTGCAGATATGTTTTCTCTTTTTTCTTGTAGGTGCGTGATGTCAAACAGTGGGCAGTCCTCGTAGCCTCCCCCGCCAGCCTGCAGTGTCATGTGCCAGTATGAATATTAAGAAAGAAAAGTGTACTTCAGAGCTCGACATCCCAGAAGGCAAAAAGGAGGAACTAAACGGAGAAAACAAATGACTGCACTGCTTGCAAAACTTGGGGCTGTTCCCTTTTTCTCCTGAGAAGCTTGATCCTGGCCTTCGTGAGACAGTTGAAAGAGTAGGCAGAGCAGCCACAGTGATTTTCTTAGGGTCCTTTTTTTACTTTCTTAATTTAATTTTTTCACCTGGTGCCTGGATTTTAAGACTGTCTTCTGCACTGATCACAAGCACTGGACATCAATATGTGTCATGTCATTGTAACGTGCCGGTCAATGCTGTGGACTCTCCTGAGTATCGTGGTGGCTTTTGCAGAGCTCATTGCCTTCATGAGCGCAGACTGGCTGATTGGCAAAGCAAAGCCTTCAAGCTCCGAGGATGTGGACAACAGAACGGGGGGATCACAGGAGCCTTACCACCCAACACTGGGCATCTATGGGCGCTGCACCAGAATCTCCCACATGCAGTTTTCTAGACGAGACACGCTTTGTGGTCCTTACGCTGAAAACTTCAGTGAGATTGCCAGTGGGTTCTGGCAGGCGACCGCTATTTTCCTAGCCATGGGAATCATGATTCTCTGTACCGTGGCATTTGTGTCTGTCTTTACTATGTGTGTGCAGAGTATTATGAAGAAAAGCATTTTTAATGTCTGTGGGCTGCTACAAGGGATTGCAGGTACGTGCACTTTGACAGTAACTAGCATTTTTAATTTTGGGGCCATTCAGATGAAGAAATGTAGCAATTCTGTCTTGTATGCAGACAGACTATGTTAGGCAGACTCAAAGTGATTCTATACGCTGATGTTTATTCAAACACAACTGAAATTTATAGCTACACAGCATGTAATACATTGACATTGGCAGCAGAATTGCAGCCTAATGTGTGCCAGAATGAACTGACCAATGTTGCTTTTGTTTGCGGTTCGTTTTTTCCCCCTCTGTTTGAATTTCTTTCAGTTACAAAAACTTCTCTCCTTTATTACCAGCAGAGAACAAAGTTAATACTCACATTAAGGCAGTCTATCTCCCTCTCACTACTTTAGTAATTTTTCCATGGACCAAAGGCGGTTCCCTCAGTGTCTCAAAGGCTTCATGATTGTGGTGAGAGTAAATACCCCCCAGGGCTAAGAACTGCCTGCAGCTGCACACCCAGTTCCTCCAGCATTTAATGCTAAGCAGCCTCCTTCAAAGCTGTGAGCTTGACAAGTGGTACCTTGTGATAAACCCTTCCCTTAGCCAGCTTATTGTTCAGCTGCAGCTACACAGCCCAGTAAGCTTATCTTTTCACTGTCCAAGGATCAGCTGTGCTTTGCCTGAAAAGATGAAGTTGTTCAAGAGATTTGGTGTTTCTGCTTAAACCCATATATTTTACAGAGATTAACTGACTGTTAACAAACCAGCCCTGGACAGCCCTCGTTGGAGAAGTATTTAGCTTTCTGTAACTGCAAGCATGCATGGGGAGAACCTGTCTCATACACAGGGTTTTATCATTTGTGCTCTGTGTGTGTGTGGTCACCTGGAGGAGGAGAATAGTTTTCTGCCCTACCTCAGAGAGCCGTCAGAGGCTGTGAGGAGGGAGGGAAAGAGCAGGGACACTTTTCTCTTTCTCACTTGGTGGTGCTCTCAAGCAGATATTTTAAACTCACAAAATTATTTCATTAAAAAAAAATTAGGAGTTTTAACTTGTTTGCTTTAAATGTGAATCCAACCTTCCCTCTTCTCACCTTCACTGAGATGGCCAACCATGTCTGTGATGACTGTACCTAGACAGGAGGTGTAACAATAGTGTTCAGACCTTTGTGAAGCTGGTTGGCTTAATTTGCTTGGTTGAGACCTAAATTAATCTTACTCTTAACACACATGAAGAAGTAAGTGAAAACTGAATTTACTGCCTGCTGCAACCCTCCAGAGCCAGCATTACAGGCCAGGGACTGGCTGATGCTGGCTCCAGAAGCACTGGCCTGGCAGCTCTCATCATTGTCTACTTCATTTATCTTCACTATAAAAGTGTAACACATTTCACGCCACTCACAATGTCAGGTTTGTGCTTCGAAGCAGAATTAGATCCCAAAATTGGCTAAAGATGCTTGTGTTTCACATGATGGCATACAATTAGCATATGAATGTCCTTTAGATAAACATGACAAGTTTTGCTGTAATCGCTCCTGGTTTGCAGAGTTTGCCAGAAGCAGGGAGACAAGGAAGCAGCTTGGCTGTACAGATAAAGCCAGGGGAAATTGTTGGCTTCTTGCTTTCTTACCCTGTACTTAGAATCCATGAAACCATTTTTTAGGAGATGCAGTTACTACTTCTTTTCTGTTAGAGGGGTATTTTTATGGAAAAGATTGCTTAGCAGCATAAGTACATCTTTGGCATGTCAGATTTAGGTCTGTTGAAAAGATAACTTCACTTAAAACTGATAATCTCAAAATACCTAATCTGTCATCTAGGATTAGCAGGAAGTAGGTTCTTGTAATTTAGAGTAGTGTTCTGGAGACCTTGTGAAAATACATGCAGAGATTGTTACGTGTTATTGTCAATCCAGATGCACCTGTCATGGGACTTGCGGCCTGAAGGATTGAACAATATGGTTGATAAAGCCTTTCTTACATTTTAGGGGGTAAATCAGTCCTTCTTGAGCTGTAGTGAGGATAGAAGCACTTCCCTTCTTATAATTTAGATAACGACACAGCATGAAACCGGGTAATAGAAAGGTCACGTTACTGAAACCGTTGCTATGAGGAGTACGCCTGCCAATATTTGCAGCCAGGCGTCTCATGGCTCACAGCTCCTTTTGTGAAGATTAGTTTTATTGGGTCCACTGCTACTTTAATGCCAGTAGCATTACAGCATCTGCTTACTTAGTTGCAATTATTTTCCTTATGACAGCTGTTAATTTCAACTTTCTCAGTTCCTGAGTTTTGAAAAATGCTTAAGCAAGTTGCTCAAGGGGGACGGTTGTCAGCATGGTTAATCCATACAGGGATTATGATAGCTAAACTAATGCCCTGACCAGAGAACAAGATACAGCCCTGCCCTAATCGTTTTAACCATAACATCATTCATTCAAATGTGAACAATTACGTTTTTAATAGGCGTAGGAGAAGAATTCACAAAATAATTTTGTTTATCCGCCTATGTCAGTCCAATATTTCCAAGTATGTCAAACATCTCCTTTTCAAAGATGAGATGCACTCATAGTAGAGTCATCTACAGAAACTCAGGATCTTGCAGACTTAATCTTATTTAAAATCTCTATATCTTTGCAGTGGAGATTTAATATAATTAGAAACATACAACAAGTTAATTTATTCCTGGAATTCATCATGAAAAAACAATAACAGACACCGGATATATCTTTCCAGTCTAGCAAGATTGGATGAGACCTGGATGATGCCTATGGTAAAATTGCAGAACAGAAAGCAGCATCTCTTCTGTTATGGCCCTTGGACAAATACGCAAATTCTCATTTAGGCCAACAGGAAGAAGCCATACTTTGTGGCAGAAAATGAGAAATACAAAGCTTTAAAGGAAGAAAATATGGCTCTTGTTTAAACTCCTGTAATTCCTTTGTTATACAGCTGGATCTTCTACCACTTGCTTTCAGACTGCAGTGCCTTTCATTCTACAGGTATAAAAATAGTAATCAGTAGCCCCGGTTTTGGAGATGTTTGAGGATTGTTTCATCTGGATAAACATGTTTTCTCTGCATTAGAGAGTGCAGAGAATGGAGCCATGTAGTTGAATAGTTAATTACTACTCAGCAGCAAGAAGACCAGGCAGACTTTCATTTGTATGTCATTTTGGGGGAAGTACTCTATTTTTACAGTCCATGAACCACTTGAAATGCAGAGGCTAGAAGAGGCAGGATGTTGTTACACGATACCTGACAAGAATCAATTAAAAGTAAATTTGCACAGCAATCACGTATTTATAGGAAGTAAATTAAAAAAAAAATAAATAAATTGGTGATCCCCTATTAACACACCTTGGTATGCATATAGTGTAGTTGCATATGTGTTTGCAAGTATTATTTGGGCTTGTGTCCTTCACTTTGATGCTAAGTAATACAATCTAGCCATAACCTAGCCTCAAAGGAGGGTGGGGGAGCTTGGGACAGAGCCTATACCAGGTTTGGCTTCCATCTTTCATAATCTATGAGGTTCATAATCAACAACTTTTCTTGGCTTCTTTTTTTAACCTCTGCTATGTCTGGGTGAACAGGACACTTCCTCACAGCCAGTGGCTGCCTGACCTGCAGGTGAGCCACAGCCTCCCATCAGCACCCTAATGGTGCACCCAGGTGGCACCTGAATTAGCTGCATAAATACTGTGTCAGCCACAGAACCTGAGCAGACCCCTTAATTTCCTTGTGGGAAAGTGGACATCATGTGCTCACAAAGGCTTTGGGGAGAGTGAGAAAGGGTGCTGATCTGTCAGGAAGGCAAATGGGTTTGGGAGTTCAGTTTCTTTTACTCCTGTTTTGCCATGCTGAAGCAGGGCTGCCTTGCCAGGCACATTTACCAAAAGGGGGTAAAATAGCTCCTCTTCTCTAAAGTCTTTTCAGGGTGCTGAGGGTTTCATCTGGGAGGCCTCTGAGGTCACCCCCTTCTCATCTTTTCCTCTGTTCATGGTCTACTGTCTCCTAGCTCAAACAGGCTTGACTAAACTGGTTCCTGACAGAAGCATGGCAAAAAAAAAGCATGTAAAAATTGGGTTGCATCCTCAAAAGACCAGCTGTGTCCCAGCTGCATGCTGAGGGGTGTCTCTGGTCTATTCAGGTGAATGCCTGGCTGCATTTTGCTTGTCTGGCTGTGCCACTGGCACTTATGTCTTTAACAAGCAGACATCCAATCAGGCACAGCAGAGGTTTGTGTTTTCCAAGGCTGCTGCAGGCAGGCTGAGAGCATTAGGTTCCCCTGGACACTTTGTTGAAGTCTGTCTGCTTGGGCCTAGGTGCTGGAGCTTTGTGCCCTTCTCTGTCACCTCAGCAGTTTTTCCTCCAGCATTGCTGGGAGGTGACTCAGCTACTTCCATTCCAGGGTCTGAGGGGCTTGAGTTTTTTTCCCTAGAAACTTGTCCACAGTACTTTCTCTTCCCGGGTATCTCACAAGCTCTCATGGGTTCATTCTTCTGATCTTTCTATGATTTCCCCATATTACTGTTCATGTCTTCTCTTTCCTCTGTCATGTCTTAGGGGTTCCTTCATCAGGAACTGCAGCGGTACCTTGGCAATAGTTCAGTGCCAGGAGTGCAGCTTTACCCTCAATGCAAGGAAACTTCTATGCAATTTTCTAAAATGAAGAGATGAAATTCAGTTTGAAGCCATCTGTGTGTGTAACTATCTTTGCTGCTGACAGAGTTTGTTCTCCATCTCTCACACTGGGAAATAGTTCAGCCTGTTGTACTTCCTGGGCATCATTTTCTTTCTGGGAGGCTGGGTGATTAAGAAGATGGCTTGAGCAGAGTGTGATGGGAACTGTCTGAAGGGAATGAGGATCTGGAGGTGCTTGTAGGGGTGGATGAAGTAGCATCCAGCTGTGCAGGGTGGGCTCAAGGTGTGTGCCATGTGATTTCACACTCCTGGCCACTAGAAGGTAAGGAGGCCACTGGGAGTTGCAGAGGAGGAAATGGGAGGTCAGCCAGGCCTTTCACTGAAGCAGGGAGAAAAAGCAGAAGGAAACGTAAGCTGTGGTGGAAGGGGCATGAGGCTGCTATAGCTCTTTGATGCTCAGAGCATAACAAGAAAGGTTATGATGGTTGTGGCATAGTTTAGGATATTTGCATGTGGGTAGCATCACACTGGAAAAAGGCATTATTTTGTCTGAGAAAGGGACAAACTGGCAAGCAAGCTAAAAAACACCTTGTGAGCACATGTTATTACCTGCAGGCTATGGAAGCTGCTGCATGGACGGGCAACCCAGTAGTAGGAGAGCAGAGCAAGAGTGGTTTTGCCCTCGAAGGCAAGGAAGCTTCTTGTTTGTCTTTCTAAAACGCAGAGCATGCATTTTTCAAAAAGCATATTTCCTCTTTGGATACAGCTCAAGAGTTTTTATTTTCTGATGCCAGAATTCTGAATTCTTGAGGTGGGAAGAAAGAAAAAAGGAGGGGAGAGGGATTTCTAATGGAAATCCTGATAGTCTGAACTGCTTTTGCTGTCTGCGGTATAGTGCTTCCTGTAACCTATATGGCCAAATGCCAGCATGACATCTAATACACACTTGGCTGCTGAAAGTTCAAGCAAAGGGGACTGCTGTGTTGGAATATGCCAAGGAAGGAAAATTGAGTTCAAGAGCTAAATTGCTATTGAGTCTGAGGGAGAGCATTAGTAACTTCAAAGAAATAAAATTTTCAGTGTTTGTTTAGATTTGATGGTGGACTCATCTCCTGAACTATCAAGGTGGGCACTTGGGAACCACTAGATACAAAGCAGATTGAAAAGAATAGAAAAATAAACAAAAATTTCTCTTGGCAAGCTTAAATCTCTTCCATCAGACTCCCACACTACCCACTGACCAAAATTTTACTGTGGCACATGTGCACACTGAGGTCCCTTGCCTTTACCACCATAGGTGAGATGCTGAGCACTTCTTTACACCCCTGCCCTGGTGAGGTAGAAAGGAGTGCCGGTGACCCAGAGAGGCCAGCGGATGATGGGAGGGCAGCAGGGCTCCATTTCTGTCAGATTTTTGCTTCCAGGCCTCAGAGCCAAGACAGATGTTGTTGTTTGTGTGTAGGATGCAAACACTAGGAAAATATTTAAACTCAGCAAATGCTATGTTTTCACTCAAACACAAGAAGAAAGATGAAAGGAGCTCTTTCAAGACAGGGGGCTAACTTTTGCATAGCTCCTGTCTTTGGTGGTCCTGGTGTGGTGGTGAGGAAATCTGTTGCTTTGAGTTTTGCTTCCTTCCCCAATACGGATGCCCTGCACTCTGCTGCTGTACAACTTGTGAAGCCACATGAAATTCTCCCCTTCCTGTATCCCCCTTTGCCTTTTTTCTTCTGGCCGAGCCGTAGTTCCTCTGCAGTTCCTCACCCCCACATCCCTGAGGTTTTGCTTGTGCTGCAGGGTCAGTGTTGAGGAAACGTAATGCCTGCATCCCTTTTACCTCTGCTTAAGCTGAGGCAGGTTGTTGCTTTGGCCACCCTTGCTGGGCAGTGGCCATTTTTCGTTCCATTTCTGCCAATTCAGCCGAAGTGATGGATGGTTTGGAGCACATGGCACTCACTGGTTTAACAGCAGTGGAAAAGGTTATGGTGAATGGTGTGAAATGTACTGAGTCTTCTCTGTTTCTTTCATGGACAGAGCAATTGACACAGCCTAATATTTCCTTCGCTGAGTCACGAATCTCCCAAATTTACAAATCACAACTGAATTTCTCATTTAGCAGCTTTGAGGAAGCCTTCTATTGGGTTATCCTAGATTAAAAATACTCAAAGCTTTATTAGCTTTTAAGATAAAATGTGAGAGGTGTCTCTGCCTGAGCAATGGCCCTATGAGTGAAGAGTCTTTGTTTACCTCTGCATTGCTGAAAACTTGTAAGCATTAGACTTTTCTCCTGTAAGGTTCTTTATCTTGACTTAGTTGCTGGGTTGACATCCACCACATGGGAGCCCCCATACTGTGATGACTTTACATGGCTGACAGCCAGCAAGGAGGCAGTGGTGTCATTTCAGGGCTAGGAACTAATTTTACTTGGAGACTCCACATTTCCTTCCCTCCCAGCTAATGAGGACTCTCACTACATACATGAAAATTATTAAAAACTAATGGCAAATTTACTCTTCCTTTCCTTAAAAGCAGGAGTCTGCAGGCTCACACTTTGCTCCAGAGAAGTCCAAGCAGTGAGATCACACCAATATAAAAAAACACAGCCCCTGAATCCCCCACATGATGCATTTCTGCTAAAGCAACCTGCATCAAGTTGATGAACTGACTTTTTTTTTTTGCTTTCTTGGTAAGTAGTAAGACATAATGGTTGAGTGTCCCACCAGCAGTCCCCTGCACTGTATTCCTATCACTATTTCCAGAGCCCAACACCTGTCATGTCATCATACATTTGCATATGTTTGCATAGGTTTAGTTATGAATGAGAATCTTTGATTTGCATAAAACATGGGAAAAAGAGAGTAAGGATCTTATCCTCTTCCTCAACTTGTCATAGGCAGTGGTTAGGGAACTGCTTTCTCTTCTGGTAACTGCGTACTCTTATATCTCCCTAAGACAATTTTAAAGGAAAAATGTTCTGTGCAGGTTTTGAGCCATCACCTGGTTATAGTTTTAAACTATTCATTCTCCTACTTTAACTTAGAGTATCCCACATACACTGAAATCTGTGTATGGGAGCAGTCATCTGCAGTGACTGCAGGTATGAAGGTATGGACTTTGCCTCAACACATTGCCTGCTGGCAATCCTCCCCACCCTCAACAGCCATGCTTCCAGCTTATTCCAAATCACCTCTGCTTGTGTGAACCTGTACTGATTGTGGTGTCCAGGTAGGCTTTTTAAGGCATTAATCTTCTTAAGGTTATGAATTTTTCTTTTGTTTGTTGTGCAGCATTTCCAAGCAGGCCAGAGGCCATCTCCAAGGCACTAGGGCATGCCGAGTCTCCCCTTTCTTTTGGGGCAAAGGCTTATTGCTTCTGGTCAGCTGCTCGTGTTTGGTGGGTCTGGCAGGCATCCCGGGGGATGGAGAGCAACTGCAGAGGCAGGTCTGGTGCCCTGTGCTGTGGGTACTGTAACAGTGCTCCTTCCACATCTCAGCACTACCCTGGTGCTTCTCCTACAGCCAGTGTGGGGACCACCATGTCAGCTGGCCTGAGCCCATCTTGTGAGCCCTCATCTGTGATTAAAGTGGTATTACTGAATCATTTCACAGGGCTGAAGGTGTCTGTTGTGCAGCTGCTGAGTTGGAGGCCATAACTTTGCTTGTCTGGCAGTGGGTGAAGCAATCAGAAGTGCACAAGTGGTGACCTGGTAGTATCCCTGCTGGGTGTGTCAGGGAAAGTTTGTGTATGTGAAAGTCTCCTTGGCTTAAGCTAGAGAAGTACATTTGTAGAAATACTTAATACGTGAAATTGTTTGGGTAGCATAGGGACACATGGAAATATGAGCAATAAAGACAGGGTGCCTGGCTGTTGCAGTGTCCCTGGCTGATTCTTAGTCTACTGTGATTGCACAGAAGATGAAAACAAACAGGACCACTGCCTCTGGGGTTGTGGCCCACCTGCACTGCACTGCAAGGCTAGTCCCTCCCTGCCTTTACCCTTTTTCTCTTTCCCTTTAAATATTGTTGCTCAGTTGTGCTGCTCCATGGGAGCCTGTTGCAGTGCCACCTCATTGATCACAGCTGCTTAATTTCCTGTTTCTTCAGCAGTATTTAAAAGCTTTTTTACTATTTTGCTAGGAAATGAGTAGATAGTTTGAGGCTTTGCAATGGAAATTGGCTTTGTTAGTATATGCTGTTGTTTAATATGGCATAACAGCAGCTGCACAGGAGACTGTCAAAACTTAGCATGCCTTCACTTAGCTAAAAAAGCATCTGCCTAACTCCTGCTTCAAGGGTTGCTTCCAAGGATGGAATGAAAAGGCTTTTACTCAGATCCAACCCCAGCATATAATGTGGTGTACAAATGCCCACAACAATAGACTGGTCTGTTGGCTTTCCACAATGCTGACCGTGCACTATGCAATGTATAAAAACCAGGAGGAGCCTCATGCCTTCAGCCTCATGCAGCTGCAGGCCCTTAAGAGGTGAAAAGTTCTTGGTGCACAAATACAAAAAGACTTCTGTAGGAAAAGCATTACTGAACTGTCTTCAGAAACATTGCACAGTGATGCAGTCTACTGGTATTCGGTGCTGTAATGTTTTGCTTTGGTGTCTAAGGAGAAAGGAGGTGCTTTTACATCATTTGAGTATAGAAGGCCTGATGTTTAATAGGCTGTTGTAATCAGAAAATATTTTTAAACTAATGACAACATTAAAATCTAAATCTCATAAAGCCTTCTTTTTGAAAGCACGTAATTATGGCCTGATAATAAAAGGTTATGTGGCCAAACTGCTTTCAGTGAAAGATGGGAAAATGTTCTCTGTGGATAGACTTACACCAAAGAGATATAGATGAGGTCTCTGGATAAAAAAGGAATTTGACTGTTTTTTTGTTGTCATTCCTAGGCATCTGACAACATTGTATGGCATTCTTTCAGACCTCTGTTTTAGGGAATCCTAAGAAGGAAGGTAACTGAGAACTTGCAACAACTAACAAAAAGAAAAATGTAATTTTGAAAAATTATCATAGTGATTTCAAGAAGTGGGATAGAGCTAATTAAGAAGTAGGAACAACAGTAGGTGTAGATCAGAAGCTGCACTCTCAGAAGTGTAGCCCTGCTTCAAGAGGGAG
>JAWWMO010000096.1:48109679-48136507 GCA_035047845.1 Dendrocincla fuliginosa | reverse complement strand
GGAATCCAGTGGTCAACATAGCATGATAGAGTTTTCTTGCTTTCTCTGATGAAAGCTCTTCTCCCTGGAAATCAAATGTATGCAAATGAACTTTCTTTTATACTGTGGTAATCTAGGTTTAGAAAATGCTCAGAATGAAATTATATTATTTGGGAGATAGAGGTGGATGTTTACAGACTTTTTTAGTGAAAACAAACCTTTTTTATTCTGAAAAAAGTTTGAGTTTCATATGATATAATGATACAAGTGTTGACTTTTTGGTTATATACATGTGCGTACATTTACACAGCTGTTTTCTCTTCCAGGATCCTTCTGTTACACAAGTGACAAGAAATGTTCCTCCAGGGCTAGATGAGTACAATCCATTCTCTGATTCAAGAACAGTAAGCACATTTATTTCTTAATCATGCTGTTAATCTTAGATTTCAAAGTTTAGCATCACTTACTGAGAATATGTTGTGGCAAGGAATCTCTTGGCATCGAGTAACCTTGAGAGGTGTCCCTGCTCAAGAAGAGATCCTGGTGTGCTGCCCCTTGCTGTGCAGGAGAGCTCAAGGCGCTCTGACCTGTCCACTATTTATGGAGTAAGATGATTGACTTTTAGTCATATTTGCATACCCATTACAGGAGTTAGTTTGTTCCAAACTTGGCTTGAGTCAAATCTTTATCAGCACTATTGTTAGGTGGGGACGTTGCTCATATTAGCCCTTGGCTACTGAGTTGTTAACTGTCTCTCCCAATTCTACTTAGAGCTCGATGCAGCCTTTATGACCAGATGGTTCCATTGCAACTGTCACTGGTTATAATTTGAGCAGGGTTATGGGAAATAGTGGGGGCAGGGAGAGCACATCATCACAGGGAAACAGTAAGGTTTCATGCCGTGCTGGGAGAAGGCTTCCTTTTGGATATGCCATGGATCAGCTGTTTAAGGCAGAATATTTACAAATAGCAACTATATTAAATAAGACTCCAAATTTTTTTTCTCCTAGCTCACAATGTCAAGAATTGTGCTGGATTTAGTTTTCTGAAGCTTGAAGGATTTCAAAATTGCTTTATATTGACCATAAGTTATAAATACAGTAGGTCTTGTAGTAAAAAAATATAATCTTGAGCTACTCTGACTTTTTGATTACTTACGTACTTACCTGAACATGCAGCTTTGTGGAAAAGGAGAACAGAAGTGTATGCATTAAGTTGTCTGGCTTTGAACAGTCATCTGTGCATGTATAAAAAATTCTAATTACTCATTGTAGTTGTCACTCATGGAAAACAGGAAACATGGAGGAAATCTGTAAATCAGTGGTCAGATCTGTGACCAACTGTGACTCAGTTGATAGTCTGTGGGATGGTAGCATATTCATAAGAATTGTCTGTTGAATGAGCAGTTCACTGTAGAGGAAGAGCACTTTCATAGGTTTTCTTGATGAAAGCAATACTGAAAGATTAAAGCATATATTCATATATTCAGCTGACAGTGCAGTAATAATCAACCTTTGCATGTTCCTCCCTTTCCTCTGTCTGTATTTTGTGGATGCTGGATATGTAAGTATTTATTCTGTATTTATATGCATTTGCAGGAATATGCCTAGATACTTGAGGATATACTCACAATTCCATGTACTCACCTCTTTTGCCCTACCAGCTTTGTATGCAAGAGAAAAACATGTTATGTGTATACAAAGAGGTGTATGCAACAGGAGTAAGGCAAGAGAGACAGTGCAGGTGAATGCCTTTAGAGACTGGATGAACAGAGGAAGAAGCAGGATCTGTGAATTTTAGACTTGGAAGAATAGAAATCACTCTGTGGCTTGTGTGTTGTTCAGAGCAAAAGCATCCAAATAATTTTTGGGGAATTTATTTCCAGATTTCTACTGGTAGTGGCAAGATGGTATCTTGCAGTCTCTAGAATTAAGACAGTATTCAGTTTTGGTCCCTGCTGTA
The DNA here is from genome assembly GCA_035047845.1 of Dendrocincla fuliginosa. Taxonomy (NCBI): domain Eukaryota; kingdom Metazoa; phylum Chordata; class Aves; order Passeriformes; family Dendrocolaptidae; genus Dendrocincla; species Dendrocincla fuliginosa. The sequence goes on along the minus strand of JAWWMO010000096.1, from coordinate 48,134,566 downwards.
CAAAAAAGAAGTGGACAGGTTGGAGATGCTCCATAGAAGGGCCACAAAGACAATCAAAAACCTGGGAAGCCTGCCATGTGAGGAACAGCTGAGAACTGTTCAGCCTTGAGAAAGGAACGCTTAGGGGAGACCTCATCCCCATGTTCCAGTATTTAAAGGGTGACTACAGTGAAGATGGAGACTCCCTTTTTATATGAAGTCACATGCAAAAGGTGAGGAGTGATGGGTACAGGTTACTGCTGGGGAGATTGTAGTTGGACACAAGAGGAAAATTTTTCACGATGAGACCAATCAGCCATTGGACTAATCTCCCTGGGGAAGCGGTGGATTCTGTAACACTGGACACTTCTAAGGTCCAGCTGGACATAGTGCTGGGCCATCTTGTCTAGACCGTGCTTTCACTGAGAAAGGTTGGACCAGATGATCCTTCAGGTCACCTTCCAACCTTGTATTGTATGATTTTATTTTACCCACAATTCTGTAGACTGTATTAGAAGGTGGTCTTGTGTTCTTGTGCCTTGTTGGAACAAATGAACGCTGGGGATAAGACCCTTGGCTCCCCTTCCCAGCCCCTGATAAGCCAGGCCTCCAGGCCATCCTCTCTATGTGTTTCATTCATCAGCAAGATACTTAGCTCTTGGCTCTCTGCAGCCCATTCAGTGCCCACTGCCATCCTCCCCCAGGGACTCTTCAGAAAACAAAACCAAGTGACCCATGCTGGTTCATGCCGTCCACTGGCCACTCAAAACCTCTTTCTATTCTTTCCACATTTTTCTTAAGACTCTCTTGTTGCAGAAGCTGTAAAAGAAAAACTTGGTATCAAGCAGGCTGTGGATTTGATGAAGTTACTGCTGGTGTCCCGTTCAGGGTTATCGCACGTGTGCCCTGTGCTCCATCTCTGTGTGTCTTGTCTGAAAAGCAGATTGTCAGGTGTTGGAGGCAGGAATTCCAAGCAGAGATCCCAGGCCCTGTGGTAATGCAAACAAACAAAGCAAGAGAGCTGCTTGCAGGGACTAAGCAGCAGCTACAGAAAGGCAGGGATATAGGCAGTAAGGCTTAAACTTCTGTCAAAGAAGCAAAGAGGTGTAAGGGACCTGGTCAGGCTCTGCCCCGTGGACACTGGTGTGAATAATCAGCACTGAGAATTTGCAGTGTTTTTTCTCCTTATGCATCGTCTCACCACTGGCTTGCCTGTAAGTGGTTTTTGCTCAGCGTAGCAGCTGTTTGCATGTGTGTTTGATCTAGATCCAGGCTACAGTGTTATCTGTAGAAGCAGCCCTCTGGCTTTCTTGTGCTGCATGAAATGGTCGTGCAGTGCTCCTTAGGTCAGAGATGGAAGAGCACTGAGACTGACGAGTATTCCCATTACATTTAACCATTGCACCTGTGTAAAAGCAGAACATGAGTTTCCCAGAAGCATCACAATCTTTCCTGCCCCTGCTGCCCCTGCTGTATCTTACTTTGTCCTTTCCCTGTGGGATCTTTTTCTTCTCATCCTTCTGCATCCGTGTTCCCAGGAGCAGAGAGGTGGCTCTTTTTCGGGGGTTTCTGGCTGCAGGTAATGGAACAGTTAAATGCTTTGGTTTGTTAGCTTCTAATTTAGTCAATGGTTTGCTCTGTTGGTGGGTGGTAAAGCATCATCTGTCTGTTTTGTTCAGGCGGTAGGAGTCATTGAGATGAGCTCTGCAGCCTGTGACTGTCTCTCCTGTAGTTACCGTGAAGCAGAAGGCAGAAGCTTCTCTTTAATTGAACGCTCCTTTCTGGGCACTTGGGGAGAGTCAGGAAGGGACCCTGCACAGCTCAGCCATAGCTTTGGGTATTTGAACTTTGAGCTGGGTGTGTGACGAGGAGTCTGTGCCTCTTCACTTGCTATTAGCATGAAATCAAAGGAGTGTGTTGCTGTTGTGGGTATGTTGGATTGACTTAATGAAATCATCTTTATTCACTTTTCCTGGCAAGCAGGAACCAATTGCTAATGAAATAAGAAATGATGATAAATGCTAGTGATAGGGCTAAGAGGCACATGAGAAGGTTTCTGTCTGCCCTGAAATGGAGTAATAGAAAGCAGGTTTGGTGGTGAAAATATTTTTTTTATTATTCTTGGCGTTTTAAGAAAGGCACTTAGTGCCATGGTCTAGTTGATAGGGTGGTGGTTATCAGAGGTTGGACTCAATGATCTCAAAGGTTTTTTTCTAACCTAAATGATGCTGTGATTCTGTGAAATTATGGGCTCTAGTCACTAGTTCTCCAGGAGTTTTCTGTACTTTTTAAAAAAAAAGTTCCAAGTCAGTAAAGTCCTGATGGCTACATTTGGTAGCAGTGCTGCAGCCTTTTGAAGGGCTGAGTTTTGGGCAATAGCTTTTCTGGTGGGGGGCATAGATACCATGAACCTGTAGCTTTCAGGAGTTGCTCAGTGCTCTACTTTTGGTAAAAAGAGATGGATGTTTCTTCTTGGTCCTGTTTATGATTCAATAAGGCAGGTTTGCTGCTAAACCTGGGCCCTGGGTTTGTTAGTGATGGTGTAGTAAATCTGCTGTCAGCAGCTGCACTGGCATTTCAGATCTGGCTTCTTAACTTGGTGATGGTGGTTTTTACCTACTAAAGGTCTTGTGATCATTAGAGAGAATGGCAACTGATCCACACCAGTGTACAGTATGAGAGATGTAGTGTCATCATGCTGGTTGCACAGAACAGGAAACTACTGATGAACAGAGGAGAAGGAACTGCTGGTGTTTAGTCTGAAATGGCTGGAGGGCTCAGCAGGATGAAAGCACAGCTTATCCGGGTCTGTCCAAGATAAAGCAATATACTTAATGTAGTTTGGCCAACCAGCCAGGAAACACTAGATAATATTTGTTATTGGTTCTTAAATGTAGGCAGTGATGAAATCCCTTCACAGAGAACAGATATCACTCAATAATGGATTTTGCCGCCTCAAAGAATAATGACATTTAGGTCATTCATGCCCATGGTGTTATATCATCATTAGAAAAATGCTGGAGGAAGGACTTTCTTTTGTGAAACGTCTGGCATTCACAGAGCTCAATTTTAGACAGTTGGATGATGTTCTTTGCGTGAATTAACTGCTTATTAGCTAGGACCCAACTTTCATTTCCAGTAAGGAAGACTTCTTGCATCTGGCTGAATTTCCTTTAAACAAACAATAAAGGAAACCTAATGTAATGCAGAAAAGGCAAACTGAATGGAAGGTGTGAACAAGTCTTTACAGCTGTTCTTGGTAATCTCTTACTACAGAAAAGAAAAAAAAAGACTCTTTCTAGGTGCATAACTTTCTGCCCTCTTGTAGAAGGTGGCACCACTTCTAGCAGTTATTTTCATCAAGATGCCAGATCAAATAAAGGGCTTTTCAGTGTGGGACAAATTAATCAGAAATATTTATGAGATATGGATAAACTGGTTGTGTTTAAGCAAAAACTGTTTTTCATAATTCTTCCTGCTCTTCTAAGTAAAATTTATGGAAAACAGAAAGCAAATTTTGATACCTGTGAGTTGTCCTGATGTTTAACTCCTTCCTACTTACCTTGTAGGAGGGGGATGTGTGTTTAATTCACTGTGATTTTTTTTTTTTTAGCAGGCCCCATGAGAGACCACTGTAGCCACTAGTATATTAGGCATTTTGATTAAATCTCCCATCACATATCATGTGTGCAGGGACACTGAGGTGACTTTTAATTTCTTAAGCCTAGGCCCTTCACTGCTTAGACAGAGACTGGTCCTCATAGAGAAAACTGTGAACACAAGAGACAGTCAGATGGGCAAAACATCTAGTGTAAGCTTTTCACTTCCAGACTGAGGGACAATAAGGTGTTCGGGCAGTTTTGCAAGATGGGGAGTTAAGATTTTTGCTCATGCATCTCTAGAAAAGTAAACTAGGAACTAGTTAGTGGAACCAGGCCCATATCATATAAAATAGGCCTTTCCACAGGGTTACTCCAAATTTAGTTAAAAGACTGCATGACATACAGCAGGGAATAATTAGTAAAGGCAGGTTGGATGGATGAGGAAGAGCAGTTTTCTCCTAATCCTGCTGCTTATGAGTGGGTAGTGACCATTACTGCATGTGCTGCATTTGATGTTAAACTGACTTAAACTTCTTTCTGTTTCTATTTCTAGGGCTCTTCCTTATCTTAGGCTTGATACTTTACCCTGCAGGTTGGGGATGCCAGAAGGCAATAAGCTATTGTGGACCTTATGCTTCTGCTTACAAACTAGGAGACTGCTCCTTGGGCTGGGCTTTCTACACAGCTATTGGTGGCACTGTTCTGACATTCATCTGTGCAGTCTTCTCGGCGCAAGCTGAAATAGCCACATCCAGTGACAAAGTGCAAGAAGAAATAGAAGAAGGAAAAAACCTTATCTGCCTCCTTTAACTCCAGTGGGGAAAAATGCCAGCACCTGGATCTTTATCTGCTTTCCATTGACTGGACAAGCAGATCCACTTACCTTTTTTTGTGATTGAGCCCCATGCATTCCAGCCCCGAACTACTGAAAGGGTCTTTCTTCTTTGCTGGGCAATGAGGATCAGAGAAAGGATCCCAAGAAAGCAGAATGTAAATACTTGGGGATATTTTTAGTTTCATTCTGTGATCAGGACACAGTGGAATATATGAATCTGACTGGGGATGTGAGTAATCACGTGTATATAGCTGGAATGTTGTTTGAACTGACAAATTCTGTTGTTTGGATTGCCTAACCCACCCTGGTCACTTTGAAGAATTTGAGTTTAAAATAATAAAAGGCAGCACATTTTTTTTTCTTATGCAAAAGAGAAGCCTATTTTAATGAAGCTTTTTTTCCAAGGGCTCCCCTCACCACTGAGTATTTCTTCACCACCTCTTGGTTTGGTACCATACTTTTCATTGAGGTGCTTTTTGATACTGAACTTCCTAAAAATACAGTGCCTTCTTGGATATTAAGCCTATGCTGGAGAGAGCAAAGCTGACGTGATGCAGCTCACACCAAGCCTTAAGCATTTAGAAAGTTAAGTTCCTGCCAGGTTTCTCTGTCTTGAAACTTAAGAGGGCAAGGTGTGTGCCACTTGTTGCTTAGCAGATAAATTACTTCATTTCCACTGACTAGACAGAGAAGCAGTTGTTACACTGGCTCTCACCTGATTCAGACAAAATTGAAGTATTTCTACTGCCTTTATTAAAACTTCTGAAGTCCCAAGCAGACGACAACTCCCCACAGCACCAGCCTGACCTGGGCTGCAGCCTCTCCTACAACTGTGGATCTCATGTTTTACTTCAGCAGTATTACTTTTTTTCTCACCAGTGAAACCTCATCCCTAGTCTACAGATCAGTCCGTCTCATGACCCAGAGGCACATGAGTTTTTAGGAAATTAAAATTTTTCAGGAAGTCTGGCCAAATTCTGCATGGCTGGGAAGATTTTATTCTTTTTTTATTTCCTTTTCTTTTTTTGTGTGTGTGTGTGTGTGTGGTATGGACCTTTTTTCCAATTAAATCAGCAGAAATTAAACAGACCTTGCCACAAATGACATTCCTTTCGCAAAGGCAGTTGGTTTTGTTACTTGTGGTGTTGCCTCACTTAGTAGAACTACTTCAAAAAACAAGTTTGAAAGATATTTTTTTAAAAAAATTATGTGATTGTGCCATAGGAGCATTGGGGATAATTCATCTGAGAAATAGTTCTAATGAAATACTAGGTGAATTTTAGATTCCTCTTCTTACTTCTTGGTAGTTTAACATCATCCAGTGACAGTGTTGCTTCACTGTGTAACATGGAGCAGAGATTCTTGTTTGTGCCTGGTCAGTCTCTAGAAGTGTGCCATTAGTTGTTTATAGGTATTAAAAAATCTTTACTGTACAGGTGGATAGATAGCCAGTTTCAAGGCACTGCTCAAGTCCTCTACAACGCCAGAGCTGCTCAGCAAGTCCTGAGTGCACGCCCAGGGCAGCTCCGAGGGCGGGTGAACAGCCCGGAGTGGGGACCACCTTGCCCTTCCTGCCGTGCACCTCGGACACCGTGGCACACACGCAGCAGCAGTCTGTCTGTTCCCAGTGCACCTGCAGGCTACGTGCTGGATGGATACAGAAGTGACCTCTGAGACAGTTGCAATCAAATTCTGCCTATATTCAAAAAGGGATTGTTTTAATCCAGACTCTTCCTGCTCACCTGCTCCTGCAACCCACATCCACTGTCTTCTAGTTTCAAACGGGTAATTCACTTTTCTTTTAATATTTAATACACCCCCCAACAAAAGTTATGGTGTGGGATCATTCCTGCCAACTGCCTGCACAGATTTTAACAAAGCAGAATTACCAGCACAAAGTGGTGCCTGAGGATGAAAATCACAGCCTGTAGCCCTGTCCATACCTGTGTTTGTCTCCTTGGTTTTGCCCTGCACACACACTCCCCCACACCTCGGGGCACACACTGGGCTCACCCCTTCAGAGGCTCTGCAATTGGGAGGGAGGGGCTAGCAGTTGTGCTAGCGCAAACTCAGCTAAAAATTAATTAATAAGTAGATTTATAGTTTTAGCTTTCCTGGGTGGGGGGCAATCCAATGTCCAGGTCACCGCTGCCAATAAATCTTGACACTATATTAGGGTGACAAATGTTGCTTTGGCTTGAGCATTTTTATTAGAATCAGGTCAGTTCTTCAGAAGCTCTAGAGGGCATACACTGCTCTGGCTGAGACACAAACAAATGAGCAACCTTCATTTACATTACTAGCTGACCTCTCCTGTGATCTACACAATGCTTAAAAAAATTTCAGTAGTGCATTTTTGCGGGTCTTTTTTAAGTACAAAGATCTTTTCAGTGGCATGTTTTGCTTTTGTTTGCATTTTTAACCAAGAACAACCAGCTTTTCTGCTTGTTGCTGGTATATTATCAGCTTGCTCTGCAACAACATAATCAACTAACTTGCAAGAATATCCATGTTCATCACATGGCACAGATAGAAGACAGGCTGGGAAGAAATACAGAGAAAAAATAATCAGAATTTCTTTTCTCAGGGTTCTGTTTTTCTAGCAAGTGATAAGATGGTATATATTGCAGACTTTTTTTTTCCTGGATGAGGTTTTCAGGTGCAGGATGCACTCAGTGAATTTCACAGCTGTTTAAGTTGCTCCTGAAGTTCACCTCAGCAGTAGCTTTCAAACATACTTTGGGCAGGGGGGAAGAAAAAAAGGAAAAATCAGCTTAAAGCTAATTTAGTTCATTTCATGAGGGGGCTGCAGAGTGTAACTGCTTCTTAACGTACATGCACTGCATAGATCTAGAAGAATTTGCTGTGGATTCTTTCAAACCTGTGTGCCAATTCAGTTTAACTTTGTTCTTGTGGTATTGAAGAATTCTTCAAATATCTGTGGTTTCATCAACTTCTTAAACTTGTACTCAATAAAGTGCCATAGACCTTTTTAATTGTAGCATATTTAAAAAAAAATATATATATACACAAACTTGTGTGAGATGTGCAATATCAGGAATGGATTTTGTGGTAGTTTTGGGGGTTTGTTTTGGGTTTGTTTTTTTTTTTTTGTTGTTTGGGTTTGTGTTTTGTTTTTTTTTTTTTTTTTTCCTTTAGTTTTTGCTTTTAAAAAAGTGATTTGAAAAGGGACTTCCCAGAGAAGAAGTGGCCAGAGTTTGGTGGTGTGGATATAAAGTAACACAATAGAATCACTGATGTTGAAGATTAATACAAGAGTAGTAAGAGCAGCTTGAAGATTTAACAAAAATATCTTCTATATTGATTTGAATTACTCAGATCGATGTAATCCGGACACTGCCAGTGTGAAGCTGTGTCCATCTCTGGCCAGGCTCTACAAGCTGAAAGGGCTCAGCAAGGTTTCTTGATGTGCTTTATTTGTAATGCAGCACTGCAAAAAACATTGCCACTGAGCTATTATTTCTGGGTTGTCTTCATCACCTTTGTATCTCTTTTACTTAATAAAGTTCTGTGGATTCCGAGTTTTCAGCTAAATCATTTCCATTTTGCATTGTTACCCCCTATCGGGGTTTCTCATGTCCTAGTGGTAAATGGAGAGGAGTTCAGGCCTTCCTTGAAAGCCACGGGCACTGGTGCCTACCTCAAGGAAAGGAGAGTCCAACAAAAGCAGAGCATGGCAGCAAAACATACACCACAGCTCCTATCTATAGGAAAAGTGTCTGCAGTGATCCACCTAGAGTAGTTTTTGAGCCATGGTTTATTTGTGGTACTGTTTTTCTGTCTTGAGTCACCACTATGTACATTTGTTAGCATGAATGATGTAACTAATGCCTTATTTTTAATCTAGATTTCCATTAAAATATGAGTTTTCAACTTTTAACAGGAGTCTGACTACCTATTCAAACATACTGTACAAGTTGAGCCACAGCCAGGTAGCCTATTGTAGCTTTAACAGCGTTTAAGATCCCAGCCCAATGATGTATTTCAGAGTCCCATCTGGCTTTAACAATTATTACTGCTTACTGATCAAAAGTATGTGATCTGAAATTGTAACTATTTGTTATACAATACAGTTGCATTAAAGAGACTTTCTAACTGAATGTAGATATAAGAAGTGTGTTTCATTTTGCAACAAAAGCACTTCAGTTCCTTTCTTGTGAAAAGGGGTAGCAAAGCTTGCAAAAGAAATACTACTTGATGACACACAGTTTTAAAATAGTGTTTGCCACAGTGTGTCTTACTTTTCAGCTGTGAGTTGGCAAACACTAGGGAAAGGCTACCAAGCCAATCTATGGCAGAACCAGGACTAAGGCTTTCAGTAGTTTAAACAAAAGTCAGGATGTCACTTATTTCTCATAGTTGCTATTATCCATTTGTAATAAATTTATATATCATTAATTGCATGTAGTTTGATTACACTTCTAACAGTTTCTAAACTTCCAACAAGTAGCTCTTGGTTAAAACTTGGAACATTTAGAAACCTAGAGTCCAGAAGAAGTTAGGGGGTAAGTGCCACTCAAGCTCCCTCAACTTCCCCAAGCTCCAGCTGGGTTTAGAAATGTGATGCAATGACAAAGTGGATGTGTATTATCAATATCAGAGGAACAGGAATATAAATATGTTGTCTTGTTCCATGATTCACTGAAAGCTTGTTTTCAAATAGATGCTTTTATTTGGAGTATCTTCATATTGGTGAGATTCTGAGAGTGTAAGAATTGATGTCCCTAACCAGCTTTAGGTATCACTCAGATACAGTGAGATCAGGAATTTGGTCTGACCAAGGTAAAGAAAAAAGATTCCCAATTTAATGAAATAGGTCACAGGTTGGACTCAAATGATCTCAGAGGTCTTTTCTAACCTAACTGATTCTGTCTTCTACTTCCAATTGTTCTCATACATTGGACAAAAAGTATCACTGCAGTGCCCAATCCAGGTTATCCACTTTTTCCTCTAAAACTTCAAAAATACATGCACAGCAAAAACAACCCTGCACTGCAAAACAGCAGCTGTGCTTTGGTATGTGCCCAGTGACTACAGCTCAGGCATATACAGTTGTTTAATTAGGCTATAAACATGGTAAAATCCCCTTGCAGCATTGTCAGCTGAACAGTGACAGAGCAGCTGATGCCACAGAGGCTCCACTGGTCAGAGGCAGCTGTTCTGTACAGTGGCCTGGGCTCCAGCCAGTGTATCCTACCCAGCTCCAGCTGTACACAGCTGAGAGCAGAAACACTGGGAGCATGGCCACAAGTAACTCTACTCTAAATCAGGCTGTTTTCCAGGCCTGCACTAGCCCTGTTCCAAGCACGCTGAGTTTCAAATACAACCTCTAACTTGTCCCATGCAACACCTTTTTTCTTCCCCTCAGCAGTGTGTGACACAGTATCTAGTTTAATCCTTGCATAAAGTTGAGCTGGTATTCTGCTGCTGAGCTAAGATACCTGCACTAATTTCTTTGTAAATCTACTGATAAGAATAAAAGCTACTTGCAGACATAATTTGTAGGCAAAAAGTACAAACTAATTTTTACGTTTAACGTGAGTCAAACCTAGTTAATTATTGGATCTGCTGTGCCTTACTCCTGATTCATAACCAGAATGCTCTAGGTGTGTGCCTTTTCCTTGACAGAAATATCTTTTCAGAAGTATCACTGAGTATTTTTAATCACAGTTCTCTTCCCCCATGTTTTTCTCTTCGTGTGTGAATACCTTCCCAGCTCCATGCTCACAACTTCTTGAGAAAAACTAGCCTCAACAAACCAGAGGAATTACCTCCCCCCAACAACATTAAAATTTTGTAATAATTCTAACCATGAAACCTGACTGGACCATACAGCACAACCATACTGACATTTACAAAAACCTCTTCCTTTAGTCTGCTGTCACTGCCACCCTCGATCTGTAAGTTACAAAGAAACAGATCAAGTCCCTGGAGAATATCGAAACTCATTTATGCATGCATGTGCAAGTGTCTTCAAAAACTCATGTCTGCCATCTCTCAAAGTAATCCTGACTGTACCTCAGAACACTGCTCTCTATTGTGTATTTGCAAACTTTACACCACAGTGGTCTAGATGAAGTTTTGCCCGTCAAAGAAAACCCCGTATTAAATTCAGTACTCGGGAGCAGGTGCTACAATTGACATTATGTGAAAAAAAATAAAATTGTGATAGTGCCTTAAAAAAAAAAAATAACAAAAACAAAACCAAGACACCACAGTGACACAGAAATGTTGATTCATTGACAGAAACAAGAAAAATAAACACTACCAAACCAATGCTGTTTTCAGCAACTTCATTTTACTTTCAATAATATTTTAAGATTCACTTAACACCTGTAGGATTTCATTCAGTCATGACAGAGCATGTTTAGATTTTACCCCTTGTGGGTTTACAGCACAAGAAAGTGAACTGCAAGAATGTTAAGAATTTTCTTTGTTAACAGTTGAGTAGACTCATTCTCAATAACCAGATTTATTGATAGTGGACTTTTTGCTTCCTCATTTCAGCAGAATTACAGCATCTATATACAGAGTTATAAAAAGCAAGTCAGACTTTTACATAGATCATCCTCCCTGAACATAATCCTGACCATTAGAAGAAATATCCCCATATTGGTTGAAACTATACAGAGCAAACACTCAGGAAAAAAGTCTTCTTTTATTCTATGACACTGTGTTATTACAATAAATATACAAAACTTCTGAACTACTCAGACATGCAACAGAGGGACAGAAGAAGTGCATTTGTACCATGACATTCACCAGGATGGGAGAGCATTGTTAGTAATTTACAAAATATACAAACATCCTCAGATAAATAAAAACAACTCCTAAATTACCGATCAATTACTACTGACATTCCAGTGTTTAAACTTCATACTTTGTACTCAATTTGTCACAATACTACAAAATGACAACTCAAGTGGGTGCCATACTCTGATTAATAAGAGACTGTAAAATCTAGTATTTGTTAGGTACAAAATACTTTAACAAATCTCAGCCTTCTGTTGTCAAAGCTAAACAAACTTCTCCCTCCTTTTTTGTCTGCAACGTGTCAAGAAATTTCTGATCTAAACAATTCACATGTAACAGAACCTTGAATTTCACTCAGAAAGTTTAAATCAGTACATTCAACTCATGACATTACGTATCAACAATTCATATACACAAAACATCACATACCTTTTCTCAAGGAACCTTTAAACATTTGAGGAAAAATATCTACCTGTCAAATTCAGGTATTTTTCTTTATGGGTATTTTTTTTCCCATAATATATTCTGGTAACATATGTTATTATGCTATCTTCAACTTCAATTAAATTTTAAGGATGATGTCCCTGTAATTCCTATCCAAGAGATACCAAAAGAATTGCCTAAATTTAGATTTAAAAGTATTCCTTAGCAGAGTTCCTAGATACAACTGTCAAATTTAAAATATTATGAGAAGAACAATCTTGATATACAGCTGCTAGAAGGATGGTGCCCAATCTCAGCAGAGAACAATGACTTTTATCTGGAAAGCTTTAAAACCATTCCACACACATTTAAGTTCAATGCTATCATGTCCAGTAGTATGAAATTTTAGTGGCCTTGTTACATAAAATATTTAGAGCAAGTGGATTCATTAATATGAACTTCAGCGTGGGTAAAGCTACAACATTTATGCAAATCCAAGTTAGATTTAAAGAAATTAGTAAAAGAAAGACTAATAGGGGACTTCATGCTAACCGTATATACTATTAATTCAGAGATTAAGCTAAGGATTTTTTTTTTAACAATCTTCTGTTATTATGAATACAGTATAGTGAAAAAGAATCTATGAAATTCAGTCTCCACAGTTAGAACATGGAGGAGGCTCAGAATTTTACACTGTCTTACTAAAGGTGATTCACCTTAAGAGCTGAATTAATTCTAGCCATGATGTGTATTTACACAGGCTATGGGATGTCATCTTTCCTGTTTTCATTTTCTAAAATGGTTTGAAAAACTGCCCAAGTATTTTATATAAGATTCATGAGGCAATCCAAGAACATAAACAGTCTTCAAAGAAGAAATACATGACACTATATTATGTATTATGATCCAATTATATTATATTCCAGAATATTGAGAAGGTGTGTACCACCCAGATTAGCTCAGCTGATTAGAGCATGGTGCTAATAACTCCAAGGTTCTGGGTTTGATCCACATATGGGCCATTCACTTAAAAGTTGGTCTCAATGATCCTTGTGGGTCCCTTCCAACCCAGAATATCCCATGAAGTCTGTGAAATTATTTTGGATTGTTCAGTTTCACAGCACCAATTTAACCTCTTAGGCCTCCAGTTCAATGAGTTAAAATTAACTTTAATAAAGATGAACATTCTCACTTTGCCAACTCAGAACAGCTTAAAAGCTTTGTTCTGCAGCTTAAATCACATCACAGAGATGGCCGAGTTCACATTAAAATTAATTCAAATACCTTTTAAATGCCTTTGCTTAAAAAGCTTGATCTTAGACTGTTAGAAAATGAGATACTGTATATTTAGGTGTTTGGACAAGCAGTAAACAGAGTGACTGACCAGACTAGATATTTAGTACCACTGTTAAACACAAATATATACTTGAAAAAAACCTCAAGAACAAACATCCCCCAAAAATCCCAAATAAAACAAAAATACCACTGCACATAGAAGAAGGAAGGCAGACAAACTAGTGTTCTAAAAGTCAATATTGGTTTCTTTTCCAGCAAAATTATTACCCCAATACATGAACAATGAAACTAAAAATAGTAAATACATAATCATTTAGCTCTGCAGTTGAAACCACCAGTTAACTTCCTTACACTGTACACCGCATTACACATTCTATTACAGAGAATGTTTATGCACCATAGTAACTTCTCACAGGTAGAGAATACACCATGAAAATAAGACACAAACAAATGCTATAAAGTGGCGCAGGTAAATTCTGGACCAAACCACTATTTAAACAAGATCAGATAACTCAACAGTATTCATGCAAACTTACAGATTTATATCAAAAGACTTATCCTAAAAAAGAATTTGTATGCTTTACCTTACTTGTATTTCTCCTCCAGCAGCTGCTGAAGTTGCAAAAGCAGTAGCCAAACCTAACGTTCTAAATCTCTCAGTCCACCCCACTTCAAATAGTAGAAATAGGGGAATCAGTTCTTACAAAGAAAAATAATTGATCCAAAGTGCTTTCCTGAAGTTAAAAAAATACTGGAGTGAACCACTAAAAAGCCTTCCAGATTCTTAATTCATTTATTTGATTGTTATGTACCACAGTTCATTATCAGGCCAATTGTTGAAATTATTTATCCTCCATAAAATATGGAAGGCTTTTTATTCTAGAACGTAACATCTTAAAGAAGGGCAAAAAATGGTTTTCTTCATAAAATAAATAAACTTATAATAAAATCAATGAATCATTTTCCATTTTACCCATGCACAGCTGCAGAAGAGACAAACATGCTGTGTGAATTTTGACCTAGGCTTTTAGGGAATATAGTAAGTGACTAGAAAATAAAATACACTCGAAGCGAACCGTGATGACTTTGTTTCCCTACATTCGGTTGCCCTTGAACGCATTTTGGGCTGCACTGGTCGCTGCTGTTGATGCAGCATTGGCTGCAGCAGTTTGTACAGTTTTGTTGGACATCACTCCTGTTGCAAACTCCTGCTGTGCTTTCTCAAAGCTGGCACCAGTCGTGCGGTAGAGGCCATGCACCTGGGGAGGGAAAACAGCAGTGAAAAAAAGATGGTGCCACACCTGCCTAGAATTTTTGATTGCCCAGTTGCACATGCAGTTTGACTGCAGGAGATATATGTAATTTGCAAGTCCAGAGGCGTCACGTAAGTGTTTACAAAAATGTGTGATGTGTATTAGGTTAACTTTCTCCTACATCAATATTTAGAAACAATTACTCTGTTTAAAAGAACAAGCTATGCTCTAACAATTAAAAAGTATAAAATATCCTAATTACACAAGTACGTATCTGCCAAACTAGTGTGATAACCAACAGCTCTGCGTAATAATCAGAGGTATAAACAGTATGACTTACACACTAAACAATACGGCATACAATTAAAAAGAAAACAAAACCAGACAAAATATCCTAAGGAACTTCCAACTGCCAGAGTATTAAAATTCAAATGCTATTTCTGACCCATGTTCAGTCAAATCACAATAAAGTTGTCAAATAATACTGCAAAGACATTTTCATTCCAGTTTAACAGGAAAACTAATGTTGCAACTTTGTTTTTGTTATAGATGTGACTACTTCTCATCCATAATGATACAGCAGGTCACATATGAGTATGCAGGTTTTTGAAAAGAATACAAATACATACAGTAAGTGTAAAAAAAATGTTCTTGCTTGTTTCTTTCTCTACTGAGTGTTTATACAGAAAATAAAGACATCTTCAGGCAACACTTAAAATTTCTAGTTTACTGTAAATAGGCTAGAAAAGTTTGTGTATGTGAAAATCTTTAAGCCTAACTGTAACTGAGGTTAAATTATTAGAATTGCCAGCGTATCATCAGACAATTCTCAGTTACATCTCATCTCAATTACATCAAAAACTTACGAGCATGTCAGTACCTAAACTCAGATCTTCTGGATGGAAATTCATGAAAAGTAACCACGAGAAACAAGCATCTTTCTTTGAACTTTCATGCTCTGGAATCATTAAATGGCAATAAAATGTTAAAATTATAGAAGCAGAGAAATAAAAATCCTTTTCTGAGGTGTCAGGTATCACCCTCTTCTATGGATTTTAATGGGAATGATTTTGATAAGAGCTGAAACTTAACAATCACTTGAATCACACTTCCCTGTGCCTGATGAATCACCACAGATTTGAAAATTACAACCTGGCATCCTCAGCTACAACCACAGGGTCCAGTGAATTCACCTACCTCTTCATGGTGGGGTTACCTCCCAGTTTCTCTTATTCAGAGGTATCCTTCACCATTTCAGTTTGCAAAAAATACATGCATTGTACAAACAGCATTTCATAACTCCACAACAGTATATGCAAAATTAAACAGTTGTTAATAGGTAATGCTCACCTCCAAGATATAATTTAATCTCCACTACTTTGTGAAAGAGTACCTCTCTTAAGACAGAAAGCAAAATCCAGATCAAACATAGAAATAATATGTAACTCACCTTCTTAAACATAACTAATGAGATAACAGCAGATGCTGTGAAAAGTGCAGCTATGATTATCATCATAATGCCAACAGGAATACTCTTATTAAGTCCAGTAAGAGATGAAATCCACCCACTGAGGAAAAAGGAAAGGACACACTTTACTAGTACAGCACATGAACCATTCAACCAAAGGTATCCACATGAAAGAAAACTTATGAACTCTGAACAACTTTTAATATTTTTGAAGAAAAAGTCATGGGAATTTTATGTAAGCATGTTTTGGTTCTAAAATATGCCTTTATAGCTTAATTTCCATTTTTTCCCAAAGAATACAGTGAAACTATAAGAAAAATCATAGTGAAATTATTGTAGTAGTAGTAAAGATCTTTGAGCAGAATTGTGAAGAATAATTAAAGTTGCTCATCAACTTTTTAAGGTTTTTTTCTCATATTGTCATTTTAGATTAAGACTATATGAATTCACAGAAGAGAAAACAGCCCTTAAAAGATGGCTTCTAACTTCTTTAAATATAAAACTGAAACATGCCACACATACATAAGCTTCTACGTGGGAAGTATCCACACAATGATGCTTTCTCAACTGAGGTTAACATGGTAATTTTTTAAGTAGATAGCATCAGATGGATTAATAGAAAAGATTGCTGTATCAGTATTTGCTTCAAACATTTCCCCATTCTTCAAAATTGAAACACTAACAGACACCAACAGTATTAGACATGAAAATTAAAAAAGCATGTTGTCTTAAGACCAAAAACACCTACATTAAGATGGAAAAGATTCTTCCAGGTTAAAAAAGCAAAAAATTGCTTTGATATCCTGTGTGTCCCACTGGAATATACCAAAAAACTCCTATATCCAAACTGTAATTAGCATTTTCTGATGATCTGGCTACTTTCCATACCCCTTCCCCAAGTATGCTTAAAAACACACTTCACGGGCTTAGATGAAAAAGCAAAACAGAGGACTCCAGAGAAAAAATAATAAACAGGACCTTTCCTTACACAATAGTTCTAAAGCAATGCTCTTTTGTCTGCCTTACATATGTCTGGACATTCACAGCAAAAGTACTGATACAGAGAAGTGTCATTTCCCAGGTACAGTACTACCAGTCAGTGCTCTCCATGTTAGCAGCTGCCTACTACAACCATGCTTTTAGTTAATTTCTTTTTTCTAAGGACAGTGACTGATTCCCCACAGCTTCTCCTTGTAAAAGCTAAATATTAGACCTCACAGGTTCAAATAAAAGATAATATACATACAAGCTTCATGCAAAAGCTTATAAATTTACAAACATCTAAAAGAAAAATCAACTTGTTACAGAATATGGAGAACTTTTCAAATAATATCAAAGGTATACCACTATATTCACAAATACATTGTTGACTCATTCTTCAAATTTTAGCCATAAATTTCCTTAATAAGTAGTAAGTACCTTAATTAATTAGAAATAACTAATGATACAAAATAATATGCAAATGTCTGATTTTTTTTTCATTTTCCTTTAACTGAAATACAGAACAAGTTATAATTCCTCACACCACCAAAACAGAGGAAGTAATCTACAAAAGAATAGTTCAAAGCAGTTCACACTGAATGATAAAATTTTGATCAGCCTAATAACAGAAGTATCTCACGTTGTTGGGATATGTTTCACCCCCTTCTCCTTGTTAAGAGCACTCAAAAAATGCTTTCTTTTTAGGGTTAAATGTAACAATTCCAGTGAACACAACATTATTCCTTCTAAAACATACAGACTGTACTCAAATATGAGTTTTCTTCTTACAGACAGTACAACACTACAGCAAACTGAACACTCACCAGTTTCCCCATCTTTGAAATCCTGCAGCTTGAAGTACATGTACAGCAAACTGACAGATATATACAAAGAAGAACACAAAGAACCTGAATGAACTGTCACTCCTGAAAGAGGGGGGAAAAAGATTAAAGCAGCCAGAAAATTTTTTTTTTTTTGCATATTCTGTAGTAACAATCTAACTTTTTTCTGCATTAACTAGAGGAAAGGTCCTTTCATTTATCAAGTGACTTGCAGTATCAGCAATTCTGTGATTTTGTACAGTGTTTATTTACAGGAGATGCTCTTTCTTCTTTAATATAGTATTTTTGTGACCTGCACCTCTAAGAAAGGTGAGAACAGTTCTGTTGCCACCTGTATTTCAAATTCAACAACTGAGTTAATGACAAACATGCTAACTGTTTATAATGAAAGCATACTGAAGGATTATCATAATGATAATTAAGCAAATTCTGATATGTCAATGCATTTTGATAAGCTTTTAAATGTCCCAAGTCAAGCTGAAGTTATTACCTGAAAGCTCCATAAAGTGGTCTGTACCAGCAGACAAAAGAACAAGGGGTAAAAAGCAAGAACCAGAGAATACTCAATCCAAAATCAACCCCTCGCGAAGCATCAACGTAAAACCAGGCCAAACATCCAAAGATATTAAGAAACAGTGTCACTGTATGGACTGTAGAAGCAAAAGCAAAATAGTCTTAATTAGGTTATGTTTATACAATAAATTATTACAATTGTTAACGTAATACTCAAACTGGACATTTTAAACAAAACATCAGCATTCTGACAATAATCAATACCCTCTCAATGCCCTCAGCAATAAATTGATTTTTATACAGTTTTCTAACTTTCAGGTAAACCCTGTATTCACAAGTGAAAGTACTGAACATGAAGATTCAAGTACTACCAGCTATAAGGCAAAAATCCTGACATAAAAATAAAACACTTTCAAACATAAAATTACGGAAAAAGAGGTTTGTAGAGCTGCAATAACTTCTTCTACAGTAATAACTGTATACAAATATTTAATAGGCTACAGAAGAGTTTTTGACAGAAAGTTTAGAAGTTACATCAACTGCATATCACAAAATAAGTGCATTACAAAATACACATTCTAATTTGAAAAAAAAAAATCCTTCAATGAAAACCTCTTTGTCTTCCATATAACAAAACAAACCCCCCACTTTCTAAGAATGTTCCTCAGTAAAACAAGATCTGCAAGAAGCTGTTCTAGATGGTTTAGTGCATTTTACATATTCAACTATTTCTCAGAACACTGGTCTTAAACACCTGCCTTTTTGGTGCTCTGTTCTTAGTGCAATTCTATCATTTTCTCATTGGCAGACCTTGTTTAAGGCTAACTATTCAATTCCTACTAAAGAAAATGCATTCAGATTATGACTTCATATTTTATTTCAAGTAAGTTTACTTCTTAAAACAGAATAAAATACGGCAATATTAAGAAACATTACAACTACTACCTTCATGCTATCTGACAGAGAAGTTAGTTCTGCCAAACTTAAAAGACAAACATGAATTTCTCTTTTTGTTCAGCAAGAACCAGTGATTCAGGAGCGATTCTGCTATTTCAGAGGACAATTTCTGTCCTTATGGCCCAGGATAAAGAAGGGTATTTATAACTGGGTGTGCACAAGCTGCTTCTGACAGCAATGATTTTTTTTTTTTATTTAAGTTCAGAGAAACACTTTAGTCATTCTACTGCAACGTAAGGTTAACAGAGAAATTGGCAAGATACTAAAGATTCTGAAAAAAAGGCTCCTCAAACTCCTTGCTGCTGTCTTAACCAGTACTTAACAAGCCCTAAACTAACGCACTGGGGAAAAAAATTCTTCAAAGCAAAATGTGCAGATCATTGCATGAAATAAAACTCAAAACATTTTCCTCAGACAAATCACATTTTCCTGTAAGAGTCACCAGAATCCGAAAACCTTGTGCTTTTAAATAAAAGGCAATTAATGCACCTACATATCTTAGCACTGCCCCAAGAGGTCAGCAGAGCAACTAATTTCAGAATTTCTGTGTGTATGCCTCATAGAGCACAACAAAGGATACAAATCCAGTTCCTGCCTTCCTTTTTTCTAGTCAATACTGGAAAACAGGGAGACTCCCTAGATTACTAGAAACATTCAAATTCTGGTGGAGTTCGGGCTTTCCAAAATTACCTCTTTTTTTTTTCTAATGGTAATCATGGTAACAGAACACATTTTAAAGGAATACCACCAGTGCACAAGCAGGGTGAAATATCAGCCCCACTACTGATGCTAAAACCAGCAACTTCACTGGGGTCTACTTCACTACTGTAACGAAGAACTTAGCTGTAAAAATCGAGTCCTAGCAAGCTACAGAAGAAGGCAGCTGACCTGAAGAAGACAGACCTGGCTGACAGTTCTCATTACACTGTACTTTCCCTTCTCTCTGCCTGCTGCAAGGTACAGAAAATCATCTGTCCTTTGAGCCAACACCCCCACTAAGGGATCTAGGTAAGCTTTGCTATTGTATGAACAGAGAGGTGTTTGTATGTTTAGGATAACAGTTCTAAGTACCTCCCATGCACCTGCCTCAACAAGTTAAACTATGATACAAGTTATTAGAAGATAATGACCACCTGAGGGCTGAAATGACCTAAGGCCTTGGCATAAGTCTGTGACATGCAATGTCTATATGACAACTTCACAGCTAAACCAATACAGTACTCCATGTAATCCAAGAAAACCTCCTAGCTTGTCTGTGGAAGCAGCGGAGGTTAAAAAACGGCATTCATGCCAGAGTAAGAGTCAACAATGGGAAATTACCTTAGTTTAATAAATAATCAGACTCAACTTTTTTTTGTGCAGTGTAAACATCCTTGAACAGAATTCTACTTAGATATATTCCCTGTCTTAATACAATACACTTCATCATCCATAAATGTCTGAAAGTGCATTGTAGATAAAGACCACAAGTTGCACTAATGCTATCTGCAATATACATTATTGAGATGATTATTCTCCCGTCCTTTTTGGGACTATAGGAACACAGATTTTTGTACTAAGTTCAATTTCAGTAATGTTCAGTAATATTCTAAGGAAACCAAAGTCTACCCTAAGACAAAAGAATGTGCCTCTTCCCAGGATTCAATTAGACTGTCACTCCGTAACAGACTGCCTCAAGGGGAATGGGATGCCCTATAGAATGGAGCATTTTGAAGCCACAAGGCAACTCATAAGTGAGGACAGGGCTAGTGAAGTTTGATCAACTGCAACCTGGAAGCACAGAGTTGCTTCACATGTAGTTTAGACTTTTGTTCCTTGTCTGTTCTGCTCTTTTGGGAGAAACGTGTTAACATGTCTTACCAACAAGGGAAATACCTTCCAGAGGCAAAAAATACATTCTAAAGCAGACTTAGATCAGCTCATAACATAAGCATTAAACAGTCTTAGATCAGCACATAACATAAGCACATGCTATCAAAAATGTGAAGGGTTTTTTTTTAAATTCCTGACACTACATACTAAAAACACACACAATAATATGGAGTGGACCGAACAGTGAATTTTTAAGGCAGTAACCAGTCAGTCAAACCTCTGGAAAACATCAACCACAAAGAAAGGCTGAGCTAACTATGCTAATTAAGGCAAAAGTAGATGACTAACAGGGATAAATATGTTTTTCATAACAACAGTGGATAGAACAATGAAGATCAAACACAGGAGGGGAGAATTAAATTATATACTGAGAAGCATCTTCTAATTCTAAAAGACAGCAACACACTAGCACAGGCTTGAAGGGAGTTTATGAAATGTCCATCCTTGGAGGTTCTCCAGAACAGAACAAATATCTACACCGACCAAGATACATATATATACACTATCATATCCTCAGACATAGGATGGATGAGATGAAACTTCTAAACAGGAAAAAAAAGAAAAGATACAAGTAGACACTTAAGGTATTATTTTTCTACCAAAATCTCTTTGGTTTGTAATTTCAAATAAGAAATATTCTTTGAAAATCAGTAGTGTTTATTTAGTGCACGCAAACAGACTGTGGGAAAAGTAGCTGGAAAACACAGGCTTTTGAGGCCAAAAATGTTTGGTGTTAGCACAGGTTAAGAGACATTGTACTTGGCATGGGACAAAATAATAACATAAAAGGATCTAAAAAGCACTGCTCAGAGTTAATGAGCCAGGGAAACTGTCAGTCTTATGTGCAAGCCCTTAAAACAGCAATGGTCACAAAACCAAGACAGAATAGAAATGTTCCAAAAGCAACTGCAAAAAGCCATTGCTAATTGATTGCTATAGTTCAGAAAAACATGTAAACATTCAGTCAAAAAAAAGTCTGTCCCCAGGGGAAAGAAGCAGTGCAAAGACATCAAGGAGTCTGACTTCTGATACAAAAGGAGAAATTATTGAAATAGGGATACAAAGATACTTGTTCTCTCATGAAACAAAGAACATACAGATCTCAAACAGGTAAAGAAGTTTCCTCAGAGATATAAAATGCAAGATCTATGATACAAAAATTAAAGCTAACTGTGGAAACACATAGAAAAGTAAAACGTGTTTGTTCCCTGAGCTGTTAAAAAGGAAAACTAACTTATTTTATAAAATGCTGAGAATGCAGTACTAGATTTATCCAAATGTGATGATGTTCACAGAACCCCTAGAACTTAAAGGACATAGGAAGTTCTGGAAGAGGAAATAAAATGTAGAGTGGAGTGGAAAGAAGAAGCAGGCTGGTTTACTGTGGTAGTAAGTCCTCCTCTGAGGAACAATATTCTGATGAAAAATGAGCCAAACCATGAAAATGCAACTCTAGGAAAGAAGAGTCTTAAGCACTGATTTAACAGCCAACCCTAAAGCATGCGGTTCTATATTCAATCTTTTTCATCTTTTCTCTTTTTTTAAGCCTGAAATAGATTTTGTCCTTCTTTTCCTTTATTATGCCTTTTTCCTTCCTTCCGCAGTAATCCCTAAGTCAGAGAGTACTAGAGCCAAAGGAGGAAAAGTACAAGAAGACTTGGTTGAAACCTCAGGCTACCCAGAAGATGAGCTGTCATGTCAATATAAAAGCACAGCCCACATGTATTTTGAAATAATATAACATTGCTGCTTCCTCTATTTGTTGCCATAAGAAGGAAAATTAAAACCCGTATTAATATTCCAATTCTCACTGCCCAACCTCACCTCCTGTTTGAAACATACACACTTTCAGAACTCAGTCCTGCAAACAGCTAGAATTAGTAACCATTCTAAAATTCTGAGTATTTCAGCTGAGACTTCACATAAATCTTAATTATCTGCCAGCTTCATGACAGTGACTAGTCATACATTATACAGTTGCTTATTTGAAGATTAAAGACCCAGCAATGAATGCAGAAAGCTGTGGATTATGATGAGTTGGAATTGACTTGATTCATGCTGTTTGCTCATTTTAGGTGTTTCAGTTACATGGTTCAATCACAGCAATAAGATTACCAGAGCAACATGCGAAGTTATGGAGATATGCTAACCAGTCTGAAGCTATGGAAAAATACAGAAAATGCCTGAAATTCCCATTTCCTTAGAATGCTAAAAATATATCATAGATATCAAAGTACCTAAATCTCTGTAATTTCCTCAGTCTCAGAGTATTTATTAGGCTTTCATCACACTGGACAAGGCAGAAGAAACAAGTGTTCATCTGCATGTTTGTTTAATCCAGCATTTCTCCAGTCAAAACAGAGCACCAGAATGAGGGCAAAATTAATTCTACAAAGATAGCATAGAGCATTCTTTGCATACAAAGAATACTTTTAACATGAACTGATTCTTCAGCTAATTGACACTATTTCTTAAAATAGACTAAAATTATATTGTCTCCACTACAGATA
Organism: Dendrocincla fuliginosa; assembly: GCA_035047845.1. Classification (NCBI taxonomy): domain Eukaryota; kingdom Metazoa; phylum Chordata; class Aves; order Passeriformes; family Dendrocolaptidae; genus Dendrocincla; species Dendrocincla fuliginosa. The sequence continues at coordinate 48,111,261 of JAWWMO010000096.1, read as the reverse complement.
AAAAATTGTATTAAAATATATAAAACAATGTACATTAGATCAAATGGATATTATACTTCTTAAACTCAAAAGTCTACTAACACTGTGAGTTTTATTTCTTAATATACAAGCTGATTTTAAAACCAGTAAAATTATTTCTAAGTTAGTAAGTGGTCAAAGCTCAATTTAAAACTACGACAGAAAATTAAACAAGAAAATTGCAATAAACTAGAACCAAATTGCCTTCGGATAATTTTCCTTTTTTTCTCTGTGGAAGTTTTTATTAAATAATTCAGTACTTTTAAAACTGAAGCTAATCATAAGATTTTACTTCAACATTTGGCTTCTGGATTTAAATAAATGTTTCATTGCCAAAGTAGTTGGTATACATCACCAAGTGTGAATAGGCACTTCATTTTTTACTTTAAAAGAAAATACTTACACATCCACAAATAGTACATAATCTTTACTGTCTTCTGGAATTCTACAGGAATGTCTACTGAAAAATCCTGGTAAAAACACGGACCTACTGGAAAATTCTCAGGAAGAGGTGGCCAGTTATTTTTTCTACCTGTAAAACAGAAAATAAAGCAAACAAATGGTCTTTGTAATATGATTTTGGACTCTGTATACTAGGAAGAGGTACACATTTGAACTTTTTCTGTTTTATGCATGTGTTTTTTTAAGTGGGTGGATAACTTGGGCTACCAAAACCTAAGAGTTTTAAGAGCAATCCTCACATAATACTGAAAATAAACTACAGAAATAAAATACAATTAAGTGTAGGCAGGTGAAGAAAAGTACAATATTTTATCTACTTAACTGACAGTTCCTGTAAAGTAACAAAAAGAGAGAATTCTTCACAAAACAAACAGATATGGGCAGAAAAGCAATTTCTCAGAGTTCCCTGCATTCCCTAAAGTATTTCCCCAAAGTCCCACCATACTCACATATTTTGTTGAACACAAAGACAGGGAACTGAAAAGCATTCTTCATTTTCAGAATCCTCACAGTTTTAACACCAGGCTACCTTTAACAATTTGAGCTAGTTTCCAGTACAGTTTACAGTCAAAACTTCCCTAAAAGGCAGAAAGTCTCAAGAAAGACAGCTACTGAAATGGTCTTTAACTACCTTTTTCTTACAAGAATATGCCCTACAGCACCAATGTATTTTCATACAGTTGTGTGATAAGAGTGAGGACACTGCAAAGGACACAACATTAGACATGTGGATCTCCTGTATGCTTATCTGATCATGGCCTACAGTGTACGTTCTGCTGAACACAAGTCATACCACACACACGGACTCTGAGATTCAACTTAGATAATCGCTGCAACAAACCTGAACCATAGCATTTCAACTTCTGAATGAGATACATTAATCACCACATGCCCAAATGAACTAGTCGAAATAGGAAGCAGCACATGCTCAAATGCAATGCTGCGCAGGACCTAAGCAGAGAGGACCAATGGCATTGAGCTGAGGTGACCTACCAGATTGAAGATTTTTCACTGTAGTCAATATGACAACACATGACAACACTGTTCTAGATGTGCAGCCAGCATCTTAAAGGCAACTGAATGCAAATAGCAAGAGTATTAC
>JAWWMO010000096.1:48015094-48027378 GCA_035047845.1 Dendrocincla fuliginosa | reverse complement strand
ATAAACATGAACAGAAGTGTGATGCTTATATTTATGCTTTCAGTTTTAAGGGATCTAACTTAAGGATTGTAATTCCCTTAAATCTTCTTAATGCTCAAAAGATATTTTTGTACTGTACAATAAGCTGTATTACGAATGGCTGAAATGCATTTGCTTTTCTCATTGTTCATTGAGGCTGCTGATAAGAGTTGTTTTTGGAGGGAAATGACCTTTGAAATCTGCGTAGGATATTTGTTTCTAGAAGTTAAAACAGCAAGGGAGTGGGTATCCTGCTACTTAGTAAGATTTTCTTTTTTTTTTTTTTTGAGTAGCCCTCACTCTTGGCAGGCAAGCTTGATTGAGCGCACTGATTTTTTTCTTATTCCAAATACTACACTTTAAAAGAATGGAACGAAGTTCCACAGTGCTGGGTAAAATAGTTGAGGTGTCTTGCACTCTTAAATCTGCTCTTAAGGGGCAAAACTTTGAGGTTACGCTGAAACCATATCTAACTGTAGAAGAAAAAAGGCTTGCTACTGCTGCTGATCCATGTGGATGTATGGAGCAATATTTTACACTGTAAGTACCTAATGTTTGCTATTCCTGGATTATAATTTGTTAGAAAATATTTAAACAAAAGCCGAACAACCCACCAATTTAAATAACAATTAATTTTCAAATGGATTCATCAAGAAGTTGTAATTTATTTTCTATTTTTCTTTCCTTTTTTTTTCCCCCCCTTCTGCTTTTCTCTTACGGAAGCAAGTATGGATGAAAGCAGGTCTTTATATCTGAATTTTTCTGGTTTATGTCTTTCCAGTTAACATTTCAAAATGTTTTATTTTGAAATGTGTGGTAGAATATTTTCTAGAAGCAGTTAGAAGTATATTTGGTTATTTAATACTCCTTTCTTCTCTCTTCACATCTTAAATTCACCTTTTCCTTTTTTCTTCATATTTGTTACATTATGGGAGAAAATTGTCAGTGTTTACTTGGTTCTTGTTCTGTGTAACTTCCTTCCTTTTTTCTACTTGATCCTCAAGTTCAAATTTTTGTTTTCACATTTTCCACTTCATTGACATATTCTTATTTTTTCATGTTAATTAGTATTCTGTCTTCTATTGGTTAACTTTTCTCTCATTTCTCTTGCTAAGTAGTCCATGTACTCAGCCTTTCTTTTCTTTTGGGTTGGTGGTTTTCTTGAGTCAGTGGGCTATTGTCACAACTTCCCACTGCTGAGTTACCTTTTACCCTGTCAGAGCTGATTCAGCACTGTTGCTGAGTTGCCTTTATTAGTTTCTTCCTTATCTTGGAAGTTTTGTCGAATGTCCTTGTGAAGAATAGATTCTGCATTCTTTGTGTCCCCTATCAGTGCTACATCAGTTTTCCCAAGCTGTTAACCTTCCCCTAGGTCTGAGATAGTTGAAACATGTTGAGCCCTTAACAAGGCAATTCTACTGACAAGTAATCTGACTTTTTAACACCTAGACATAACTTAAAGCTTGCTTGCTATCTGTTTCATGGATTAAATCTCCTTTCTTTTTGATTAGGCTTGAAAGTATACAGAGATAAGTATACCTCAAAGAACATCCTTTCTCAGAAAATTTTTACATATTTCACATTTTGCAATAGCAATAGGGAGCAGAAGCATAGGACTAGAAGCACCTTTCTAAATCAAGTGCAGTCTTTTGCTACATAACTTTGATAACCATGTCGTACAGATTCTTGCACAGGTGAGGAGTAAGGCTTAAGCCGGAAGAATTAGAGGTCTCTGAATTTCTATATCCAGCTACAGCAAAGTCTCGGGCAAGGTACTTCAAGCTAACCTAAAGGACCTGAGACTTGGTGTCTTATGAGTAATAAGTGAGTAGGAATGGTCATCAAATTAAGCTGTTTCTGTGGCCAAGGATAAAGAGAGCTCAGTAGGAAATAATGTTGATGGGGTTTTTTTTGCCCTCTGGTTGTGGTTCTTAATTTTGTGGATGAGCAATGTGGATTTCTTGTGGAGGGACACAAAATAGATGCAATATTTAGTCTGAAAACATTAGGAAATCTCTATTAGAGTGACTCTATCCCTTACAAGTAAGAAAAATGTTCTGTAAAGGTTTACAAAAGAATAGCTAACAACATTTGGTTCCATTGTAACTAATTCTGGCTTTGACTTAAACCTCTTCCCCATCTGAAATTCTGAGGGTAGTGGTAAATCACAATATGTTTAGGTTTTGCATTCACTTTTGAAATCCTGTCTGGATATATTTGCTTTGGCTGAAATGGAGTTATTTTTCGTTGTAGAAGCCTTCACCATGCTGTGCTTGGTGGTGGTATGTAAGAAGGTGTTGGTAACATACCAGTGTTTTGGCTACTGCTGAGCAGTGCTCACACAGCTGCTGAGATGTGTCTCCAATATCCACCTTCACTAGTAATCTGGGCATGGGCAAGATCTTGGTGGGCAGCTGGTGTCCAGCCAAGGCCTACCCAACATGCTATACCCTTCACTGTGTGAAAGGTCACAGAGTTTGTAAACTTAGAAAGTTTTCAGAGTTCTTGGGAGTATTGCAGGTGTCTCTTGAACCGTTGTTTGCTTCATATTTTTTTAATACTTAAGCAATCCAGACATTACAAAAGGGTGTTTTTTCAAAGAATCTTTTTTGTAAGCTTTCACAGTGTATAAATGCAGTTGAACCGTGATGTCTTTGCATCTAAAAAATCAAGCAGTGTGAGGTTCTGTATTAGTGGCAGCTAATGAGAAACTGTATCTACAAGAGAGCATCCTTGTTGACTTTTGTTATTTTTGTGTGAGAATTTTATTTCAGCTGTTAAAAATGCTTGGATGCTGTATGTGTCTAATCATCAGTCTGTCTTAATCATATGGCTTGTAGACTAGGCAAACTACAGATCTGAGGACAGGGGATAGCAATTTACAATCCAGAAAGGCAGATGAAAACACAAGGTTATATGCGTGGGTTTTAGTGAAAATCAGAGCATACTGAAGTCTGCTATTGAGCTTTTCAATGACTTATGTAAGCTGATATTATATTTTAACACAAACATGTCAACCTCAGGTTATTGTATCTAGCCCTCACTGGGGGAAAAGGGAGAAGTGAATGAGTTGTTGGTTTAAACTAAGCTCTTCTTGTGCCTCAAGACTTCAACCTTCCAGTCAAGGTTCAGCTAACAGCAGATTGAAGTTGCATGGTCTTACATTATTGTTAGAATCTGATAGATTCTTTTACTTTCATTATAGTAGGCCAACATGTTAGTGAAGACAATTTAAAAGCAGTCAAGAAGGAGCAGTGTTTCACCTTAGGCTGCTGAATTGATGCAAGAATATAAAAATGGTAATCTGGTTTTATGTTTTGTTTTTTTCTAATTGATACATTACTTTGTTTCTACCACAGAAATGAAGACCTGAAACAAATGTTGGAAAGCAGTAAAGATTCAGCAAAGCTGGATGCTATGAAAAGGATTGTTGGGGTATGTGGATTTTTTTTGTTAGGGTACATGGGTTTTTATTATTGTTTTTATTACTTGGATGGGAATAATGTTTTCACTTTACAGATCCTGTAGAACATTAATACTTGAATCTCTAAATGATGTTTAAAAGTTGTAGTGAAATGGTGAAATCCTTAGTTTGGAATTTTGTGTAGAGTTTGCTAAATTAGGATATATGCAGTCAGATACTTTTAAAATATTTATGTAACAGTGCCAATATGCCTGTAAATAACTATTTTCAGTGAGATCTTGAGTAGGAAATGGCTCCTTAAGAGAAGCTTCAAAATCAGCAGACTGGAAAAAACAAAAATCTGCAGGAATAAAATGAAGAATTGCATTTACTACTTTTATTTTATTAGATTAAATAAGGATTTTCTTTTTTTAATTGAGTATGATGCCTATATAGTTAAGACTAAGTATAGGCTAAGTTTTTCAGGTGAACTGTGCACCCACAGAGGTGACTAAATGACAAGGTAACCCACCCAGCTGATCAAAGGAAGCCAGTTGATGTAACCTTTTTGAAGTTCAGTAAAGCGTTCAATACTGTCTCTCACAGGACCCTGGACAAAATGTCCAGCACACAGCTGGATAAACACATCATGTGGTGGGTGAGAAATTGGGTCAAGGGCTGAGCACAGAATACTGAATGGGGTGACATCGCACTGGTGACCTGTCACTTGTGGAGTTCCACAGGGCTCCTTCTTGGTCTCTGTGCTTTTCAACATCCTCATAAATGACTTGGATGCAGGACTGACAGGAATACTAAGTAAGCTGGCAGATGACAAAGGAGAAGCTGTTGACTCCCTTGAAGGCAGGGAGACCCTGCAGAGAGACCTGAACAAATGAGAGGGCTGGGCAATCACCAGCCATAGGAAGTTCAACAAGGGGAAGTGCTGGATTCTGCACCTGGGATGGGGCAACCCTGGATGTTTGTACAGACTGGGGAATGAGATGCTGGAGAGCAGTGCCGTGGAAAGGGACCTGGGGGACCTGGTTGATGGCAAGTTGAATCTGAGTCAGCAGTGCCCTGGTAGCCAGGAGAGCCAGCCCTGTCCTGGGGGGCATCAGGCACAGCATCGCGAGCTGGTCAAGGGAGGGGATTGTCCTGCTCTGCTCTGCACTGGGGTGGCCTCACCTTGACTGTTGTGTGCAGTTAGAGAGTGTCCAAAGGAGGGCCTCAAGGATGGTGAAGGGCTTGGAGGGGAAGCTCTATGAGGACCAGCTGAGGTTACTGTGTCTGTTCATCCTTGAGAAGACTGAGGGGAGACCTCGTTGCAGGTACAACTTCCTTGTGAGGGGAAGAGGAGGGACAGGCATTGATCTTGTCTTTACAGTGACCAGTGACAGGACCCAGGGGAATGGCCTGAAGTTATGTCAGGGGAGGTTTAGGATGGGTATTAGAAAAAGAGTTCTTCTCCCAGAGGGTGGTTGGGCACTGAACAGGCTCCCCAGACAGTGGACACAGCACCAAGCCTGACTGAGTTCATGAAGTGTTTGGATGATACTCTCAGGCACTTGGTGTGACTCTTGGGGATGTTCCTGTGCAGGGCCAGGAATTAGACTCGATGATTCTTGTGGGTCCCTTCCAACTCAACATATTCTGTGATTCTGTGAACTAATGTTTAACACTATTGTGTGTTTAAACCCTATGAATTAGATATGAAGTTGATAGTTGCCTTTATTTCTTGTCAAAACTATTGGAAGAATGTGCTGTGGAAAACTGTTCAGTTGACTTCCACTTGACTTCTTGGTTTCAGTCTTCTCTGGGTGTGCTTTTTGCTTGGTTTTTGCATGCTTAGTCCTGTCTGACTATGTCGTCAAGTGAATAGGTATAGTTTGTATCATGCAATTGTGTTCTTTCCTCTAACTCTAGAGCTGGCAGTTTCTCCCTTCATTACCCTTTAGTGAAGAAGGTTTTACTTAAGCAGTTTGTCTTTTTGCCTTTGATCCAAGTTCTGCTAGAGACATCAGTTACCTATTAGATCTGGTTAACCTGTCAACTGCTATTTCATAACGTCATTTATTTTTTTGGTGAAAGGTTTCTTGATTCATCTTCTCCAACATGATGAGGGTTACTCCGGTTTTGACCAGTGAGAGTCTGGCATACAGAAGTGCTGTTGCAAAAAAACATGGCCTTTAGAAGTTTCATGGTTTCAACCTATGGTAACTTACATTCTTGTGTTTCCCTCAGAAAGGCTATTTTTCTGGCTTTTACTGTGGGTAGGAGGGTTGGGGAGAGTTGCCTGTTGCTCCCTTTGTTTCAGAAAGTTACCAGATCTTTGTATTTAGAAGCTGATGCAACTGAATGTATGTATGTATGTATGTGGGGGGAATTAGAAACCATTGAATTGAATCAGCTTTAAATTATAAATCCAGGCTTTACTAGATTGATTTTTTTTATTTTTCTTTTTTTTTACAAAGAATATAAATGAGTGTGCAATGAGCAGATACTCTCACTGTAAATACCTGCTACTGCTGCATATTCTAAAGAGTTCTTAACTGTTTCTTTAATTTTCTGGAATGTATGATGCCATGAAGCTGGGGACATGTAGTTAGCACTGATAGCTGTGGTCCTTGGTGCCCTTAGGCTGAAGTGATCAGGCTCAAGAAGTCTTCAGCAAGGGAAGGCAGAACTAATTGGACACATTGTTTCTTCTGCTCCCCGATTTTCCAATTCTGGCAATTCTCTCCAATTTCCAGTTATAGATTTTTGTCTTTTTTTAAGTTCATGGTCCGTGGTTTCTGTGTCTGTTCTAAGCACTGTGCAATGCAGGAAGAGCTCTACATTCCCAAATGGTAGCAAGCACCTTCTGTTTTTTGAATATTTTTACCTTGCTCAGGGAAAACCTAAACTTGACCGCAAGTGGGTTGTTTGAATTACTGAATCCTCTGTTTTCAGTTCCTTCTGTATCTTCAAAGTATTTGCTGTTTTTTCTGTGCTGTTTAAACTGTATTTCATACCAGACACCTGGTACCAGCCTCTGGTTGACATAACAAACTCAAACAATGAGCTTTACAGGCCAGGACTGGGACATTGCACAGTTGGCGTGAGGCCTTGAAGTGGTGATAAGGTTCTTACAGAGCACAAAGGTGCTTGTGGGCTTGCATATAGAGTGCCAAACATCTCTCAGGAATGTGATGTCTTTCCCAGAGATGAAAGGCTTCCTCTATCCTTATTATTAGAGGGAAAAAGGAACTCTATTGTCAGAGTGTTGTTTAGAGTGTCTCACTGAAATGCTCTTTTTGCTAGTTTTAGATAGGAGAAAAAACTATGCATACAGCATTCACAACTTCTCAGGGCCTGGTTCCAGTGCCTCACCACCCTCACAGTAAAGACTTTTTTCCTTACGTCTAATTTAAAGCTACCCTCTGTCAGCTTGAAGCCATTACCCCTTGTCCTGTCACTACGTGTCCTTGTAGAAGTCCCTCTCCAGCCTAGTCACAGGGCTCTTTAGGTACTGGAAGATGCTGTAGGATGTCCTCAGAGCCTTCTCTTCTGCAGCCTGAACAAGCCCAACTCTCTCAGCCTGTCTTCATAGGGGGGATGCTGGATAAGGTGTCACTGTCCATGAATGAGGTGTTAGTCTTTAAGGTCCCTTCCAACCTAAACCATTCTATGATACCAGTAGTTTTCTTAGTCTTTTATGAGACTTCAGGAGGCTGAACTTTCATACGGGCATGATAGAGAAGTGCCAGGAGAATACTGCTTATGGCACCTTTTGCTGCTACTTCCCCTCTAAGGTGGTTTGTGAACTTTCTCCTAGGGAGGAAAGGGATTTTTTACAAATAAAACCAAATCTGTCTTCCAGAGAGTGACTTTCAACAGCCTAACTTCAAGCATAGGAGTAGTCCAGATTTGATCTTTCCACTCCCACCTTATACTTGAAGGTATCTAAGCCTACCTACAGGTAAAATGTGTATATGTGACTTTCATGATCAATGTCCTTTTTTTTTGGATTTTAGTCAGTTTGTTATTTTTTGTTTCTTCCTTACATGTTTGCTGTAAAATAATTGCAATCTTTGGAAGAATGTGAGCAGTACTGCTGGTTTAGAAATAAATCTGAAGCGTATACATATTCTAGTATTTGCACAAAACCACAGCTGATATTTCTTTTAAAACATACACTGATATTACAACAACCAAGGCGTTACTAGTACCATATCTTAAAACCAATCTGAATTTCTCATCTGGGAAAAAACTCTGGGGAATTTTACTCCTGAGGATTTCAGAACATAAATTAGGAAACAGTCACATGCCTGATTTCCCTCAGAGAATATCATCCATGTCTGTGTGTCTCTCACATGGGAAAAAAAAGTTTAGTACACCCTGACATTACATAGCACTTATTCTAGAATGAAGGCTTTTGTGCAGAAGCTGCAGGTATGTAAGACAACACATCTGGAGAATCTCTAGGCATAGCACCCAAAATGACATGATAGACCTTACTCTTGGAAAGAACCATTATGTTCTTTCAGGTTAATGATCCATGAGCTAAGGAGGATTTATGCTAATTGTTATGCAATAATGAGTCCAAATGCACTCTTTTAGAAGACCCTAAATACATACTTACATGGTACACTGAAGCTATTATGGTTGATCAGTTGAATAATCCAAGTAATGCATAGAGTCATACTGTTACAGCCTGTCAGGGAAGTCTAGGGATCATCTGACTGTTATTGGGTAATATAACTTCTATTGCATCAAGATAAGATGATAGAATTCTGTCAAACTTCTCTGTGTTGCATCTTGCTGCTAAGTTCCACCTGGTCATTCTGAATTTGACATTTATTACGAAAATCCGCAGTCCTGACAGCACTGGTTTATTTTAGATTCTTAGTTAAAACCCCCTTGAAACCCATATAATAGGCTTGCTTTTTAGTTTGTTACTTCCTGTGACTTTTAATACAGTTGGAAGAAACAGTTTAAGAAGTTAAATTGAAATTTCATGCTGGACAGTTGCTCTTAAACCCTTTTGAAAGACTGAGTAATAGCTTGAACTGCAACTGCCATTTTTCTTCTTCCAGCATCTTTCTTCCAAGCTTCTCTGAATATACAGTTTCTCGGGTGTTGCCTGGTTTTGTGTGTTCTTGCTTTTGTTGCATGAGATCCTAATTCTTTATGCTTTTAATTTGTACTTTTCAATGAAGTACACAAACAGACCTGTGAGTTGAGAATAGAAGTTTAATCAACTGTATAACGTTAAGTAATGGTCAGAATGTGAGATGGTTATGAACAGGAGTAACTGCAGTTGCAGAGCTCATTTCTTTGTTGGATCCCTGCATATTTGTTGTTGCTTGTCTGTATTGGACCCCAGTGGACATCAGTTACAAGTGGTGTCTGTCGGGAGTCTACACTGGGATTAGTACCGTTTAATATCTTTATTAGATGTTAGACATCCCACAGACAGTGGGATCAAGTGCACCCTCACTGGATTTGCAGACAACACCAAGCTCAGTGGTGCTGTTGATGCAGAGAGATGGTAGATGCCCCATCCCTGGAAACATACAATGTCGATTTGGGCAGGGCTCTGAGCAACTTGGTCTATTTGAAGATGTCCCTTCTCATTGCAGGTGAGTTGGACTAGGTGGCTTTACAGGTCGCTATTCTGTGATTCTGTATTTGCTTAGTGAGATTTCTGATTCACTTGGTGGTCAGCTGGCTGAATCTTGCCCTTGGGCAAGACACATAGCTTTTCAAAGCTGTATTCAGCAGCACTGTAACTTGATGTAACATATTCCTGAAATTCCCGGGTTTGCAGTTTGAACATGAAGTACTGCCAGACATTCTGCTGGACGAGCAAAGAAGTAAGAACATCGTGCAGCTGTATATTGAAGTATTTTCTTCCTTCTTATGTACTTGGTTTCTTACAAATAACTTCCTCCTTAAGCCATTCATACAAGAAATGAAGCTAAACCGGGGTTTTGCTGTTTGTGGTCTGTATTGTGACGATTTTATTGTTTACAATATGCCTAGTTTCAGATTTCCCTGAGATCAAACATGAAAACTTCCTTTCAAAAAACAAAGAAAAGGAAAGAAAATCAGTGCATTTATTGATTTTGCTTTTACTACGTGGTTTTTGTATATCCTTTTTTGTTCTGTACAAACACTTTACAATCTTCTGTGTTTAACCTGCTATGGAAAAGAGCTTTGCTTTGTTTTTAAAGTGTGATGTCCATTTTTATTTTTATCCTTGGTTCTTTTACAAACCATGACTATTCCAGGGAAAAGGAGCAGGATTTAAACTTGTGTAACTTCTGATCGTTTTTGTTGGGCTTTTTCATTTCAGCTCCTGGAAGGTAATTCTGCAAGGCTTTTCAGAATAGCAGAGTCTCTGTTTGTAGTCATTTTTAAAGTGCGAAAAGTCCAGTTAATTGATTCCACCCCTCAAACTTGTAACCAGCCAGCACTCAGGGTTTTTGTTTTATGAATTGTATCCTGTAAATTCTAGTAATTAACAAAAAAATGGGCTTTATCCTCAATTTCATATTAATCAATTTTGAAATACAGAGCTGGAATAAATCAACAAAACCCAAGCCATGTTCTAATAAATTTTATTATTGCATTACTAAGATTTGTCTCTTCTATTTTTTTTTTTTTTCAGATGATTGCAAAGGGAAAAAATGCTTCTGAGCTGTTTCCTGCTGTTGTGAAGAATGTTGCCAGTAAAAATATTGAGGTATTCCAATAACTCATTAAACATGCTGTTATGGAAGGTCTGATTTTGAAAATTCTATCCAATTGTATCACATTTCAATATAAGCCATAAAACCTCTACTATTTTTAATAGAACTTCTTAGAGGCTTATGCAGCATTATGGTAGTAAATTTATGTGTAAATAAAGAAAACCTATTAGGTGATTGGAGGGAGGAATAATAGGTATTCACATTTTAAAAATTTCTTGATTTCAGAGAGTTCGTAAAGTGTTTTGGTGATTTATTGTAGTTCATTTGGAATATGATGCTTCTTGTAAAGTTTGGGGTCGTGCTACATTGTATTTGAAAAAGTCTGTTGCAGATCGAACCTGAGAGAAGGGTTGGTTAAAAAGGTGTGCTTTTGTTCCTTTATCAGGTGTTAGACACACAAAGTAGCTTCCTTCAGTAGCTGCTCTGGTCCAGAGTTATAGCTGACTTTACAAATGAGATTTGGATAAAAATAGCATCTGTAAGTTTGCAGTTTGACACCTCATAGTGTTTAACAAACATCAGTGTGATCAAAAGAGTGAACCTGCAACACTGAAAAATGCGGGAAACAATTGTTTGAAGCACCGGGTTTTAAGTCAACTGAATGTATGCTTCAATTCTTCCATCTTCTTCTGGAAATATGTACTTCAGCCTTTATTATTAGTGTGAACAAAAAATTACTTTTTACCTGGCTTATGGTACTGAAGTTTATATTTCCTGTAATAATGACATCAGCAAACTCCTGTCTCTCTCTAGTGCACTGTTATATAATAGATAAAACATCTGTTTTCTTCCATATTACATGGATGGATAGTAATCGTCAAGTTTGAGTCTAATTTTACCTTTTAAGAAATTATTTTTTTTTAGTTACTACTTTAAAAACTTTGGTTTTTTCCCATTCTTTGAGAGAGTGGATTTATTTGGCTGAGGCAAAACATTGAGCTCTGATAAGTCAAAGATGCTAAGTGTGCAAAGGTGCTAATTCAGAGTCTTTTAGAAACTTATTGTATTAAAATAATTTTAGAAATTGTGATTGTTCTTTTAGTATAATTACAGTAAAAATTAGGCAATAAAAAGAAATGGGACAAGAAGCAGACTATTTAAGTATTCTTTTCCTCTTCAATTTGTGTTTGTAAGTTATGAGTACTTTAAGTCCAATTTTATATAGAACTTGCACCAAAGACAAATGCCTTAAACAATATTATTCGTCTTGAATGCTTTTAATTGTTATGGCTGGAGCCACTATCCCAACAGGGATGAGACTGCCCAAGCTCCAGACTTTCAGCCCAACCAATAGTGAGCAAGAGAGTGTACTCCTTGTAGGTGTGCCCATACACATAAATCTTGTATGTGTATATATAAAAAACAAATATGTATTTACAGAGACAGACACATAAATTGTCACAGGATATTCTGGTAAACACAAACAGGACTGGGAGCTTGTCGGTTCAAGATAAAGGTCTGCTAGTGGGAGTGTGTGTATACATAGGTATGTGCAGTGTGGATCCATCCACTTTGAGTCTGTCCAGTGGCTGTTGTGTGGATTGCAGTCACCCCTGTTGCTGGCACTTGGGTGTACGAGCCCCTGAGGCTGCCGCCCTGTTTCATTTGCTGGTACAAGCAGCTGTACATATATGAATGCTTGTAAACCTGGTCTCTCAGTAGCTGCTGCCTTATGGACTTGCCCTTAGACACACATGTGCACAACTGGACCACAACTGGACTTGAACAGAACTTCATTGGTCCTCTACTGTCCAAACCCCTGTGGTTATGCCCTTAGATTGGTGCACAAAAAAGTACAGTTCTTGCCCACAGGCCCTCTGTTTTCCTGAGCAGCTGGATGGGATATGCCATGGTCTATGCCATAGCCATTTCCTTCTGCAGTGTCGCCCTTAGGTGCCCATACCAGTATCTACCTCCTTCACAGGCCACTTCACCTACTTGGCAGCCAGTGCATCTTGATCCACAGGTACATTTGCACCCATTCGAGTCACTGGCATCACAGACACGTAGGGTTGTGCTTAGTTTGATATACTCTGGTCTCTTGCTGGCATCCATGCTCATGGGCCCTCTGGCCTGTGGTCCCAGTCCAGGTGTAGGCAGCCAGACCCTTATTTGTTCCATATGGTGGT
>JAWWMO010000096.1:47980788-47995006 GCA_035047845.1 Dendrocincla fuliginosa | reverse complement strand
ACCAAAAAACTAGTACATAGTAAAGCCTAAGCATACTACTATGCAATTTTATGAATACATAACTTTAGAGACTTTAGTTTAGTATTGTTATCTATTAATCTCTGAAAACATTCACTTCTTAATAAGCATGGATTATAATGAATGTAGCAAAAATGTCTGAAGTAGAATCATACTTCTGCAATACCAGTTAGATTCTGAAACACCCTTTTCGTTTCTGTTGAAAATTAAATTTTTTGTGAGAACACTTTTTTTCACAGAAAATTGTTTAAAATAAGGAAAGTATTTTTAGACAATGAGACATTTAAGTTACGTTTTCCTAATGTCCTTGAGCCAGAGTGCTTATAATGTGTTCTTATTGGAAGAAAGCAACTTGCCTTCTTCCCCCTGACATTTAGAAGGAATCAAAATTGATAATCTGCTTTACCTAAAGCTACAGTTCCACAATTGTTTCAGTCAGTTTTAGTCTGTGACTGGACAAAGGAAGGTTAAAAGAGGAGAATGCCTTCTGTCTTGGACTGAGAGGTTGGATGTCTTGATGGGATTTGGTTTCTTTAAGACTGTAATGTACCCTTTTTCACTGAAACTGAATGGGTGACAGTTGTTGCTGTGGCTTCTGCTCTAAGAATGTAAAAGGTTTGTGTGACAATACTGTCTGTGTCAACCTAAAATTAGTCATCACTGGTATAGTATTAATAACACTTCTTTTCCACTTTCAAGACCTTCAGTGTAAAATTTAGTTTGTCTACCTATTCAGAAATTAAATTAACAGATTATTTTTTTGTGGTGCTAGTTGAAATGCATGGCTTTGTCAATAGGTTCTCAAATGAACTCATCATACAACAGGCCATCTTGTGCAGTAGAAGAGATTTTTAATTTAGTTTATTTGCATCATTATGGATCAGTATTTAGGCTGTTTATATGTAAATGTATGATTTGAGGAACAATTAAGTGTTGACAAAGTAGATTGCAGTCATATCAATTGCAGTGCATTTTCCATAATTTTTCTAACTGACATCTTTGATGATAAATAGTGGATGCCAAGTCAAAGCCGATTATACAGTGCACTAGGAATTCATGGCGCTGTCAGGGAGAAGACCGATTGACTTTAAATTTACATATTAATGAGAAGATTTGTTAAGAGGGTGCTTGACTATAGAAAATAACAGCATATTTATAGGGCACGACACTTTATAAATAAAGCTGATGCAGGAAAATGGAAATTAAACCTATCAGATTAATAAATTCAAGGCTGCTAAAATGCATATTTGCATTTTTATTCAGTAAAATTTACCTTACTTTTTGAGAAACATATGTTGCTTCTGCTCAAGTTGAGCTAATCCCTAGCAAATAAAGGTGTAATGTTTCAAATTGATTTTCTGTGCATTTAGAAATCTAAAGAAAAATTTGTAATCCTTACCAGTTATGGGGAAAGATCTTTTAAAGCAATGTGCTTAAAATCATTGCAAAACTTTGATCAAATTACCCATTAAACAAGAAAACTTAGTTTTATATTCCTATTTTTACCTTCTTTGAAAGGTATAATTTTTTACTCCAGTTGTGAATGCTGTGAGAAAGAATGTCCTTGGTTTATCCTATTTGTCTTAAAATAGTTGAAGGGTGGTTTTTTAAGTAGTTACATATGAATTTCACAATAACCTTAACTGAAATGAGAGCTGACACTCATATTCTGATTACCTACTTGGGACTAGCACCAGCAAAAACAATTTCAAGTTTTCTGGGAAGCAACATACTTCATAGCAGATAAAAATGTGATAAATTCCAGCTTAAATGTTTTGCCCTGCTCTTGTTGCAGAAGTTGTTGGGACTGCCAAGTTGTTTGCAGACATCTCTTGAACTATAACAGCTTGCAGCTTTTTTTAAAATAAAGTGGTTGTTGGTTTCAGTGAATGCATTGAGTTGTAGTCCAGCGGCTCAGAAACTGATTTTCGAGCCATCCCTATTTCTGCAAGGAGATGAAGATGGCCGGAGGTAGTGACTGCATTAGTTGTCCTGGTACACAGATTGACCACCAAGCATGTGTGCCACCTGGGAGGGGTGTCTTATAAAAACAGCTGACTTGGTCAGAAGTTCTGATGGTCTTTGAATAAAGCAAAATGGAGCTGGGAGGTCTTGCAAAAAAACCAGTGACTTTCAGGGCTGCTCAGCTTCATTTCAGACAATTGCATGTTACTTAGATAAATTCTCTTGGCATTCAGTTAGGACTGGTGAATTCAGGTTGATCATGTGCTCTGGTTATAAGAGTTGCTGCTTAGTACTTATGAGAAGCATGTCTCAAGCATATTTTTAGGATTGATTATTGAAGTATTGCACAATTTAAAGGGCTCAGAATGTGGCATTACTGATGGGGTAGGAGGAAGGGAAGGGAGAATTAAGCCTGAATAAAACTGTCTAGAAGAGTAAGAGTAAGGACTTTTACAAGAAAAATATGAAGTGTTTGAATGTGTATATACCCAGAACCATGAATTGTGGAAATTAGCCCAGATCTCAGTGAATTACAGGAAGAAACAGATTGAAAGTATTTATTTTGATTGATAGCTCTGATAAAATATTGAGTTCCCTTCTGACCTCAGCTGCTCTGTGATCTCTTGTCCTTTGTTCAATGCTTTAAAATGTTTCCTGCTCTTGCAGTGTTTTCTTAGTATCTTTTAGTTAGGAATTTTTAGTGTATTCTATAAAGGTCATAGTTATGTGTGATAGAATTCAGTGTCTAATGGCTACTTAAGTCAGCTCAGCAGTGTCTAATACTGCTTTAAATATTTTTTTTTTTGATTGCTCCCTGTGTTGGGGTGCACATTGGGTGAACTGCAGTTGTGAATCATAAAGCTTCAGACACAGCACACAGGAAATACTGTCTATCCTTAACTTCTGTAGAACTTGTTAACAGTGTAATGAGTATTCTGAATCAGGTGTGCTGGTTTACTGCAGGAAAGCTGAATAAAACTTCTAAATCCTCTGCTGAGAGACTGAGAACAGAAGGGAAAGGCGTATTCAGGGTGATAGCCTCTTATTAACTCGGTTACCTAGATAAAGCAGTAAAAATTAAACAAGCTAAAATATTTTAAAAATATTATGTATGTATATCATTCATTTAATAATGAATCAATCTGAATATACCTTTCCCTTCTTTTGTTCTCCAGCTCTCAGTAGAGGATCTAGAAGTTTTATTATGCTCTCCTGCAGTAAGGAGTAAGGAGACATAAATGCGTATTTAAGAAATATACAGAAAAGCATTCAATCTTTTAGGATAAAATTAGTCATGATGTGCTCTGTATTACTTAATTAACATATCATCTCCAGTCTGTTGTAGATCTCAGTGAAGTTTCTTTGTAGATATATCAGAGGATAGTTTCACTGATTTCTTGATTTTAGTTCTTTTTTCCACTACCCTAAGAGATTGTAAGGCCGGAGAATTTTCTTTCCCAGAGATCAAAACCAGTCGTTTCACCTTCAGCTTCCACTAAGCTGCCCTCTTCAGGTGTGAGAAAAACAGTAGATTTACTTGACCCTGATTTGGCTGACAAGAGCAAAAGGTTAAATTTAGGGAAGCTAGCTTACAGTGAATTCACGTGTTACTTCTTTTGTTTCTACTTATTTCTTCCATACCTGTCTGAATCCTCAGTCTGTATTGGGGCAGTCTGGATTCAGTTTCCCTTTTTGTCAGGGCGCAGTACTGCCTGGCCAGGTTCTTTCAGGTATGCATGAAGTGGGCTTAATTTTTATTATCAGGTGCACTTATTTGAAGATATTTAGTGAAGCATTTGGGGCAAAAAATGGACTGGCTAGCTGTTTTACTGCCACAGGAGTTTATAACAAAATATTACTTTAAGTTGGTTGTGGAAAGTTGATTACTTGTAAACAAAACTTTTTTAGTGATTATGGATATAATCTAAGACTTTTCATGATCACTGTGTAATAGCCCCTCTTCTCATTGAAAGAGAGCGTTGCAGTTTTTCTGTCTTTACTCCATCTTCTCCCTGTCTTCTCTTGTGTAGGGGTAGGGTTTGTAAGGCAGTCTGGATAAAGGAATTAATCCAGCAGAAGAAAAACTGAAGAGAGGGTTAAATTTCAGGCACATTAATTTCCTGATTTGTTTTGCTTTGTGGCGGCTAAACATTAACTGCTGGCATAAGAGAGGTACAGTCTGTAGATAAAAATGTCATTTATCTTTGCAGCAAAGTGTGTTGCTGTGGTTTCTCTTAGTCCCATGACTGACTTGCAGGGGAATAGCGGCAGTGAGTAGAATATGTGTGGGCAAGTTCTTTAGGACATCTGTGTCAACTCAAATTAAGAAAGCAACCCCTGGTTTTCCCACTAATTTAACCAGCAAAGTTTCTCACAGTCCATGCAGTGCTGTAGTCCTACCTTCTTGACTCTGAATAAGGTTCTTTTTATTACTTATATATGGGATAAGAGGCACTCTAGCCATCTGTTACAAATAAGTTGTTAAAATTGTTTTTATCTATGTTTAAATCATTGATTTGCAGAGATGAAAGTTAATTGAAAGCAAATGGAAATATTCTTACAGAAATCTAAATATCAATTCTGTAACTGCTAATCATTTTTAGTTTAAATATCAGATGTTGTAGATCTCCATCATACCATCAACCACCAAAGTTTCTGGCTTTAATTTTTGCCATTCAAATCCTATTTACTGGTAGAAAATTATGTAAGCGATATGAAATGAATGCTGTCTTAGATTACATTGAGGCCTTCCTGGATGCCAAAGTGAATTCATGAATTCTGTTCTGACCATCTTTCTGTGGGATATTACTTTCTGTCTTGTAGTAACTTATGTGGCCTTTTCATTGTAGTACCAGGATTTTCTCTGGATAATTAGAAGAGTTGCAAAATAAGCTTCCTTAGCTACTTTGCATAAGTAAAAAATTACTCAGTCTTCCATTGTTTGAAGAAAACTTGTGTGAGGTCAGACCTCTGCTCTGAGAAAACTTTAGACTCCTGAGTCTGATCCTGTACACTTCTGTTTGTAGTGTCAGGTAGAATTCTTGATTGGTTATGGCAGATCTTTAAAGGACCGTGGGGAAGAGTAAATATGTAAAATTCTAAATCATTTGGATCATTCATCTCTTTGACAGTCTAAGCACAAGTCTGTTCCAGTTCGTGGTTGGAAAAGTGCTAGACAAGAAGACTGGGGGCAACTTAGGCCTGAATTGTAGGAATATGTCCTATTATCATGAGTATAAATATACCACCAGTTGTTAGTGTGAGAATACCACTAAAGTGAGCCAACAGATATTTTAAGATGCTTTCAGCTCCTTTGCCTACTTAGGCATTAGGATGAAGGAGGAAAAATCCTATAATGGAGAATTTAATATCCATTGATGATGTTTAGATGAGCAGGGAAGGCTGTCTGGTACGGATAGCAAACTTTCACTTTTCAGACTGCCAATCTAAGTACAGTACAGTTAACATTCTTTGAAGATTTCAGATAGTTTTGTGTTTTGAATATTTGAGTCTCCTATCTAAGGTCTAGGGCTAGGGCTGTAGTCCAAATACAGTTTAAATATTAGATAAACATTTTAGTAGCTGTAAACAAGCCTAAAGCTACATGAAAATTAAAAATAAAGATATGAGTCTGTTTGCCTATATAGGAAATGTTCTCTTTGAATTTACTTATTAAAAGCATCCTTTTTTTTTCCCAGAGAGAAGGAAGTTGAGTTGCTTTAAGGAGTAAGTGTATGTGATTTGGCGTAACTAGAGTGTATACTCAACACTACAAAAGGAGAAGCACTGTGAACAATTGCAGTTCTGTACAGGCTGACGGTCTGTGAGATCCCTGTTCTTCCATACCTTGTCTATAATTCATGAGAGGTTGTGACTAGTAATTCCAGAGCATATAGAATGGTTGCAGTCCCAAAGTAACTAACACTTAAATTGTTTTCTTCATGTTTTACTTATTGTGCAATGCTGTAAGAAGAATACTCTTGCTTGGCAGTTGGTTCATATGTGCTTGCTGTCTTCATGGCTTATACTGCCTCTTCAAATACTTAAACTGATATTAAACCTGAACCATCATAAAAACCTGAAAAACAGCTCAAGCACTGAATCAAACAGCTGAGTAAGAGTTCCAAACTCACTTCAGTTTTTGGATTTGAGAGAAATAAAATGGTGAACTTCCAGGTAGAAGTAAATGGTATATTTTTCCTTTAATTAATCCCTCCAACTTTGCTCTTTCTTAATTTTATTTTGCAATTTTTAATTTACCCTTCCTGTTCTGACTTTTACTTTCTTCCTCTTTTCTTATGCTCTGAATGTTTTTTCTGTTCTTTTCTTTGAATCTCTGTCTTTGCACTGACATTGTTGTGCCTTTACTACACCCTATTGGAAGGAACCAGTTTTTTGGAGTAAGAGAAAGCTATTTTATGCCTCACCTCCACTTTGAGGAGAATGAGACTGTTTTGAATAAATGAAAGTGATCTAAAAATCATAATGAATTGTTTTAATTCTAGCTGCAAGTGTCATGAGCCTTTGTTACAAAAGTAATTGGACATTTGGGGTTGCTGCGGAAAGATGTTCATTACGGCAGCATATTTAAGTCTTAGACCCTATTTTTAGACAGCAGTCCTAGACTTTAATTGCTGCATCTTAGAGAAACGAGAACGAACAGTTCTTCAGTTTTCATATTAGTTTGCTATGAAGTTACTTAGCACAGATGTTAGTGTAATTGTGATATATTGGGAAAAATTTAATGTTCAGTGGACCTCAAACCCGTACTTCCACCCACCTGTGCAATGCTCTTGTTTCAAAGCTGTTGTGTAAAACTTTTATGAATATCGGCTCTCTGAAGAATGTTTTAGATTGGTCTTTTATTTATTTTTCATTAATTCTTTTATTTCATTACCCTTTTGAGTTTGTATTTAAAAACCATGTTATTATTTAACTGAGTTTTTAAAAGCAACTGTAAGACTGGATTGAAGAGTTTGAAGAGTCTTTCATGTAATAAATGAGTTTACATACTCATACTGTATGGGTAAATTGTGGGGCAATTTGTAGAATGAAATAAGCATGTACATCTGCACTACGATTATACAGAGTATTGTATAGATGAGAATATTATTAGTAAACTACAAATGAAATTTGATTTATGTATTGCTTATCTTGTAACTTTTATATATGCCAGAAGTTAAGCTAAGAACAATGTGAGTGAAAATCCTTAATGTTAAATTTCACCTGCTACAGTCAGATTTTCAAGCTTGAGTAGGTATCTTGGTTTCTTTGTGTAGCTTAGGTGTCAAAGCTCACTGTATTTACAAATTAGAAGGTTTTTTGAATTGTGTATAAAATCTCTTCAGACTAGTAGAATTTTATTATGGGTTCGTTAGCCACATTAAAATTTGGCTTTTCTAAAGAAATGTGAAAAAATTTTGCTGTGTATTAAACATGCGACCCCAGAGGCTAGTATCACAAAGTAAGCTGACTTGGAATATGCATCCTTTTATTGAGCAATGCCTCAAAGGTGCCTTGGGATAGCTGTTTATAGAGGTGATAGAACATCATAGTTTGTAAAATGCTAAGAGTACCCAGCAGATACTGGAGGATTTTTTGCTATGACTTTCTTGTTTGTTAGAACTGAACTGAGACTAAAGCTGCTGTCTGAAAGACAAAGAATAGATGCCTTTGATAACTTAACCTAATCTGAATCTTACTTCTTGTAGCTTTGAACTGTTGTGACGTACTGATACAGCCCTTTTTTTACTGGTAATGCATAATTGTCATGAGGTCATTTAGATCTGAGTGACACTAAACTCCAAAATATTTAAGTCATGGGACATGCAACTCATCTTTAGACCATGAAACCATTGCCACAATCTTGAGCCTTTATGAAATATGACTCTAGAAGTTGGACGACTCCTTTCCCTCAGTCATTGAACCTCATTGAAACAACCTGGTGATAAAATTTGAAGTTTTCTTAGTGAAGGGATTAATTGACCTCAAAACTACCTTAGAACTTGTGGAACCCTCTGAGATGAAATCTGTGGGAAAATGATTATTCCTGAGTGGGATGCCTTTTGGATGAAAGTGCCCTAGTTTTGGTCAATACCCTGAAAACAGGAAAGAACATCTACCTATAAGAACAAAGCGAAGGCAGAAAGAAAGGGAGGAGTTTTCTAATTTCAACACGTCCTATCCTGTTCTATGTTTTCAGATCATGGGTTCTCAACCTGCCTCTTTCTTGTGCCTCTTGGCTTTTTGTATTAAGGGATTGTTGAGGCCGTATTTGCCACTGAATTGTAGAAAGTCTGGTAAGAAATTTTAATGGAAGTCACATTGTGAATCCTTTTTCATGCTGTATCATTTCCTGGAAGATGTTTACATTTGAAAAATAATTTGCTTTTCAACATCATGTGACTGTTAACCCAATAAGAAGTTTATACATTGAAGGTTAAAATCAGAAAATATACTTCACAGTGTGACCCAAATATTTCTTCAGTTTTTCCCAACTACCATTTACATTAATACTTAAATTTTTATTAACTGAAAGCGTGTTTATCTCTTTATATAAACTTTTAAAACCTACAAATATAATTTTGTGCAAATTCCTTATCAAAACCTCAAAACTAAAGTATCAGTTTCCATTGTAATTTCTTGGGATTATATAGTATCTTCTATGTAACTGTATGATTATATTACATTTTCAGGACAATTCCAGCACCCGCATTTGAATAGAGTTCTTATCTGAAAAAGGGCCCTCGGAGGAGGACACTGTAGATTTGTTCTGACAGACCAAAAATAAGTCCGTTCTGGTGTTCCAAAAACCATCTGTGTAGCAGGTGAAGGGGTTTAAGCAGTCATGTTCACACACAAATGTCAAGTTTTCAGATCTCTCTTGGATATTAATGTCTTAAGTAGAAAACTCTTCTTTGCATTGCGTACCATTTTCCTTCTTCAAGGTTACACTTTTCATGACAGAGCAAATGATTACTCCTCTTGGTGGGCTAATGGGGTTTTGGTATTGCAGTCAGATTTGCCAGTTAGGGAATGGTCCCCGAACTCTTCTTACCTCCAAAACCTAACTTATCTATCCAAAACTCTCTTGAGAATAGTTTTTGGAAATAATATAGAGGCCTCTGCAAAACAGCTAAAATCAAAGATTCTCTTGCAGTCACCAAAAAAAAACCAAAAAAGAACCCCAAACCTGTGAGTGTGTTTCTGTATAAATCTAAGGAGAAAATTCTAAAACTTCAAATCAGATACCTCACCTAGGAATACAAATATTTTAATCAGTTTTTGAATACAAAATGGACTTAAGGGTGGTGAAATACGTTCATGCTTTGGATTTCATTGGAGCTGTACTTTCACTTGATTTGTGCGTCTGTGAACCTTTGTTTGGAGGTAATTGCAGCATTCACATAATATGTGAATGCCTTCCTAAATGAAAGTCAGATTTTCAACTTTTATGCCATATAAAGTGTGACTTCCAGCAAAATCTCAGTTAAATGTTAGCTCATTTACCCAAGGACTTTAAAAACAGGCTAATGGAATTTGCTGTCTGTCAGTTTCTTCATTTAAGCTGTTGATACTTTATGATGTCCCTAAACTGTATGCCTGGAATAATGTAAGAAAGAATTAATGCATGTTTTTTCACACTGAAATACTCACTTCTCTGCCGTGAATAAATCATAGTAGATGGGGAATGCACAGTCTCTTTGCAATTCCTAGAGTGGAATGCTAGTGGGCTCAGTTTTTAATCACTTTATTCTCTCAGGGTTCTAAAGTTTTTAGTCATTTTGCAATTTAGAAAAGCTATTAACTGCACAATTAAATCATGTGCTACTACAAACTGTTAAGTGTATTTAAGGCAGTTTAACTAATGACTGCCACTGTTCTGTTCTTCTCCCCTTACCACCTACTGCTTTTGAAAATCCACTAGTTCCAGTGATCCTATGACCACAAAGGGAGACAGATAATGTTATTGATCCTGGTGAAAACAAAACATGCTTTTAAAAAAGCAAACAAAGCAACAAACTTCTTTTGGACTGATTAGTCTTAAATCAACTCTGAAACTGCATCTAAAGGAATTAAAATGACAAGAGAAGGCATAGGAAGATTTGAAACTACTACCAGAACTGTCATGTTGTCTCTTCCTAGTCAAAAAGGAACAGAGTATTGTGGGTTTTTTTCTGATAAAGTTGCTGGTTATCATCAGTTTGAGCTCTAATTATAAAACTATGAAAGTAAAATTCGATGGTCATCAATATGTCGCATTTCTTCAGCCATGTTTAAGGAAATGTCTTCCACAGTTTAGTGTGGGTACACTGTAGATACTGAAGATTGGAGAGTGTGTAGGAAATTATCCGTAGAGGCTGTCAGTTGTTGATTCAACAATAATAGTTAAAACAGGAAGACTTTCATCTCTCGAATGTGGAAGTCTTATTTTCAGTCCTGTGCTGGCAGTAAGAATATTAGCATTAACCATGCTTATTTTATACCCCACTCATACTTTACCCACTATACTCCATTCATGCTTTCTTTTTCTGACTGAAGTTCAAGGTGAGGGGCGTGCTGTTCAGACTGCTATTTGCCCAAACACCCCTAGCACTGTTGCTGAGCATTGAGGCCCTTTTTTTGATCTCTGCACAAGGCTTTCTCCCTTTGTCAGAATACAAAGACTTTGGTTGTGCACGCTCCCTTGCTTGCCCCCTGTGCCATTTCAGAGGAGAGTTGTTTCTTGTCCCAATCTCTTTCTTTAGTGAAGGCTTCGGTACTTGTACTGCAAAGTTTGTCTGGCAACAGTTCATCTAGATGTCTTAAGATGAGATTTTGCCTTGGTGGTCTGAATCCTTGCCTGTAATTAATTGTGCTTCACTTCAGTTTCAGGTTTTCTGTGCAGGCCTAAAATGACTTAGGAAAGTCCTGGAACAATGTTCTGTCAAGAAACAAGCTAGTTGATGACAGCAGAAATTGTAAAAGGAACTTGGAGCATGCCAAAACAGTTACATCCACCTGGGGGCTCCCCAGGGCTCAGCATTGGGGCCAGTGCTGTTTAGTATTTCCTTGATCATCTGGACAAGGGGATTGAGTGCACCCTCAATCAATTTGCAGATGGCACCAAGTTGGGTTGGGAGTGTTGATCTCTTGGAGGGTAGAAAGTTCAGAGGGATCTGGACTGGCTTGGTTGGTGAACCAAGGCCAGTGGTAGGAGATTCAGCAATGCCAAGTACCAGGATCCTGCCCTTGGGTCACGACAACTGCAGGCAGTGCTACAGGCTGTGGAAAGAGTGGCTGGAAAATACCCAGGGGAAAAGGACCTGGGGATGCTGTTTGACAGGAAAATGAACATAAGCCAGCAGTGTGCCCAGGTGGCCAAGAAGGCCAGTGGCATCCTGGCTTGAATCAGCAATAGTGTGGCCAGCAGGACCAGAGCACTGTTCGACCCCCTGTACTCGGCACTGGTGAGGTCATACCTCAAATCCTGTGTTCAGTTTTGGGCCCCACACAGCGAAAAGGACACTGAAGTGCCAGAGCAAGTCCAGAGTTGGGCAGCAGAGCTGGAATAGGGTCTAGACAGTAAGTCCTATGAGGAATGGCTGAGGAAGCTGGCATTATTTAGCCTGCAGAAAAAGAGGCTCAGGGGAGGCCTTACTGTTCTCTACAGCTACCTGAAAGGATGTTGTAGCCAGGTGTGGGTTGAGTGACATGACAAGAGGAAATAGCCCCAAGTTGCACCAGGAGAGGTTTAGGTTGGACATTAGGAAAAATTTCATCAGTGAGGATTGTCAAGCACTGAAAGGGGCTGCTCGAGGGAAGTGATGGAGTCAGAATCCCTGGACTTGTAAAAGTGGCACTTGTAGAAGTGGCACTTGAAGACATGGTGTAGTAGTGAACTTGGCAGTGCTGGGTTAATGGTTGAACTCTGTGATCTGAAGGGTCTTTTCCAACCTGAACAATTCTATCATTCTACATATACAGTTGTCTCACTTTGGCATTGAATATAGTCAGTAGTTCAGTTTGAGGCTTTAGGGGTTGTGAGCGATTGAATGTTTTTACATTGCCTGGTAACTGCTCTCCATGTATGGGATAATTAATAGAATTTGAAACTACAATTATTGTGCATCAAGAAGCCTGCAGGTCTTTTATCTTACAGTCTTCTGGCGCTTTTACATAATACTTTGCTTTTCTTTCTGTGGTAATGTGCAAATCTAGCAGTATTACATGTCCTCTTTGTTTTAATAGGTCCTTGTGACTATGAATTCTGACTAATTAGGACTTCATCAACTTGATTTTGAAGCATTTCAGTTAGTTAAACTTATTTCCATGTGTATCATCATCCTTTCTCTGGAACATAATGATTTCCTAACAGATCTTAACAAATTTGAGAGAACGAGAATATTCTAAATCTCCAATAAAATACATAACAACAAGGAAAGACCACAATTAATACTTCTGCTATAGGGGTATTCTATACAAAGAAGGTGATTTGATATAAAGACTTCAATGAGATTTAAATGAAAAATGGTTTTATAAGAAGCATATGTTGCTTTATAGTTAGTTGAAACTCTGCTTCAAGTATGTTTCTAACAAACAATTCTTTAAAAAAAAAGTCAGAAATGTGCGTGTTGAGGCTGTTTCTTTGCAACAGTTATTAATGAGTTAAATACAGTTTCCAGCTCCACATTCCTGTTGAGTTCAGTAGTAGTGATGTGCATATCTGTTAGCAGTAAAGGCAGGAATGCGGAATACTGAATCAATGAAGATCAAATTATCCTTCTTGTGTTAGCGGAAGCATCTTCAGTGCAGGGTTGTGACTCACTGGGATCGGGGAATTTTGCTTTCAAAGTTGCATGTCCTCTAGCCGAGGGAGGAATTTGGTTACCACTAGTTTTGATTTAGGATCCTGAATTTTTAGTTTGGAAGTGTGACTGCCACAAAGATTTGTGGAAAGAGAAGTAAGGAAATTAAAGTACTTGTTACTATTGCATAAGAAATCCAGGTTTGGTAGAGATTCTGTAAAACACTGAAAGCACTGTTAGCATCAAGTAGTAAAACTTCCCTTCACATTTCTTCTTAGTTTTTTGTTTTCAGTGTCCTTTCAGATTGTAATAAAAATCAGAATAAAAAGACAACCTTGATTCGTGGTCACTTCTTCCCTCCCTCCCCTCTTATCTTCTTACCTCTGTTGAGGACACTTTTATGGATTCTCGCACTGCGCCTGAGTTTTGACCAAGGCATGCAGCAAAGGTTCAAAGCTACCCTTGCGTAGTTTTCTGAAGACCTATGTCTCATTTTGATTTCTAGCTATTTTTCCATTCACTTTTGATCATTTTACTACTACCAAATGTAGCATTTAAAATTAGAAAGATAGATTTGTCTGTAAAGTAATTATGTCTTTCAAAAAAAACAGCATTTGGGTACATGGCTTAAGTAGTCCACTTTAAACCATTGTGTCGGGCTGGATATACTGTAGATAGTTGGACAGAGACTTCAGCAAGAGACAAGCAGAGCTTATTGGTAGGGTCAGTGTGTGGTACCAGCAAGCCCATTGTAGTGTGAATTACTCCAGCTGCCCAGTTAGGTTCTTTGTTGCAATTGGATGTTCTGGTGACGAGATGAGATGGAAGAATTTAGGAGTGCAGACACACAGTCGGAAATAAGTTGTGAAGTTGGTAGCTTATTTTTTAAGAAAAGTTTTTTAATATTGAGTACTCTCAATATGAGTAATCCAGACAACCTCTTCTGAGGTCTGCTTTGATCCAATCCAATGGTTTCCATCTTAATTTTCTCTAAGTTTATGGAATTTTAATGCAAATTAAATTTAAGCGTAATGGAAGATTTTAGCTGTATTGTTTATCCATTTTTGGGTCAATAGCAGAAATCTTAAGATTTGTTTTAATTTATTGTGTTTGCATAAGATATGTTCCTTTGTAGTCTTTATTTACTTCTGGGAAGTAATGGAAAGGCTTAATTTACTAATATCTCAAACCTTAATTCTTTCAAGGTGTATTTATTTTTTTAAAGTGACATTAGGCTGATAATTCATAACTTTATTTACAGTTCAAAGATTTGTACTTCCATCAGAGAAGACCAGGCTCAGGATACATAACATTTTACCCATCTCTTGTGGGTTTATCTGGTTAGGGTTTTTTTAATAAGAGAAAAATTACCTTCTGTTGGAAGCCTCTGGAAGTTTCCCTCCATCCTATAGAGCAGGGCCAATGAAGGCCAGCTCCGAGGAAAACTT
>JAWWMO010000096.1:47950815-47964456 GCA_035047845.1 Dendrocincla fuliginosa | reverse complement strand
GCTCCTCCACGGGCTGCAGGTGGGTCTCTGCATCCCCACAGTCCTTCAAGGGCTGCAGGGGCACAGCTGCCTCACCACGGTCTGCACTATGGGCTGCAGGGGAACTGATCACTGATCTTGATGTCTGCATAGTTGCAGTTCACATGTTCTCACTCCTCTCTTCTCTGGCTGCAGTTTTGATCTGCACAATCACTTTTTTTCCCTTCTCAAATGTCTTATCACAGAGGTGTTACTATCATTGCTGACTGGCTCAGCCTTGGCCAGCAGTGGGTCTGTCCTGGAGCCAGCTGGCATTGGCTCTGGCAGGGATGGGGGAAGCTTCTGGTAGCTTCTCACAGAAGCCACCCCTGTAGACCCTCCCCTGCTACCAAAACCTGGCCACACAAACCCAGTACAAGAAACCATTTAGAAAGTGATAGGGCATAGACTATTTAGAAGATAACTATTTTCTCTTGTAAAATAAATAAAAGCTAAGGTAAAAAAGTTAAATATTAAGACAACATATGTATAAAAATAATAAGACTAAATACAAGAAGTATTAGAAGGTTCAATTAAAAAATTCTGAGCTCATGGAGAGCACTGAATCTCATTTACAGTAAAGACCAGGTCTATTTCAGCTTGCCCTTTGGTTGTTTCTTACATATCTGAAAAGAGTTGTTATTTTTGTTCCTTTGCTTTTTTGCGTTTTCATTTGTACCTTAAGCTTTTATCCCACGTATGCCCAGGCAAAGATCTGTGATATCCACTTTGTGTCTGATATTTGTTGAGTACCTAGACCTATGCATAATACAGCTTGATCTAGCTACATTCCAGGTTCTTTCCTCCACACCATTGAAAAACTGCAGCTGAAAAATGACCATCTGATGGTGTCCTGAAGATATCGAACAAGAGAGTAATTGGATCTCTTTAAACTTCAGTTTTTAAAAAATTATAAAAGCATTTCCATTTAGCTGTTAATGTGTTAATAACATTGTCGGTGCTCTACAATTTAATGACCTGCTAAGCTGTGGGCTGGAGACCTGAGCAGTGCTAGTTTGTACCGGGTTTTCACTCTGTGATAGGCTTAATTAGTTTTGTGTGTCTGCATTTAGAGTGATAGAAGGTTGAAAAATACATATACAGGAAAGGGCCATTTAAAGAAGGTTAAGTTCAAAAGTCTCTTAACAAAGTAGTCTCATCTCTTGAACACCAAAACCTGAGGCTTTAGGGAGGGGATTTTACAGGTAAGAGTTAGTTCAGTGCCATGCACTTCCCAGAGGACCTTCTCAGCAGATTACTGGAAGCTTCCATTTGCTATCCATATCGTCATCATACTTTCTAATATAAAAATTCTAATTTCTCCTCATATTCCAGATGTCTGATCAGCCATTCCCTCTTCTCTTTGTCTTTCCTGATAATGCTGTGATTTTTAAAGTGGGGTGAGTGTGCACAGTAGTCAGATATGACAGAGAAATCTTATGCAATTACATAGATACTACTTGTTTTGCAGTTTTTACCTCACTTTCTGGTGTTGTCTGTCTTTTGACTTCTGCAGAACATTGATTTTACAATTTTGCAATTCTCTGAAAATGGTCATGATTCCAAGATATATTTTTCCCTTGAAATTTCTTGGGGTCCGACAGCATGTGTAGAATATGTTTTTGAATCCTGCTCTTAATGTTCCAAGGCTAGCTGCATCACTTCTAACCAGTTTTTAAAGTGTCTCTAATAAGTCATCTTCAACTGTTCAGGCTCTGGTTTAGATTAGATTATCTTGAATAATTTTGTGTCATCTGACTGTCCCCTTACCTAACCTCTTAGGTTACTCACAAATCTGCTGAACAGCACATTTTCCCTTATAAAGCTCTGTGAGACATCTCTTACTGGGTTTTTGTGCTTTCTATTATCTAGTCTTTTCTTATTCATGAGAGTGTCGTTCCACCCTGTAAAGAATGACATTGTTGAGGGGCTTTCTCAGAATTTTTTAGAATATTAAATATGTATCATATCATCTCCTCTTGTAGAAAATCTTTCCTTGAAAACACCTATGTTCCAGAATTTGTCAAGTGCAAATTACTTGCAGATCTAATCTGAACAAGTCTTAAGGTGAATTGGTTAGACTGCATTGCTTAAACTGAATTAACACCAGACACTTTTGTTTACATCTGAATTATGCCTCTTTTGATTTTTTCTTAATTCATTTTAGCAATGAAGGAATGATTGCAAATCAAACTACCAAGAATTACCTCTGAGTGCCTCAGTTCTACATTTGTGTATTTTTTCCTATAGGCACACTGCTGCAGTCTCCAAATTAGTTTTGTCCTTTTTTCTTTTTAGAAGAATAATTTCTTATGGTACATTGTATCCAGCAGTGATTGCTTTCTGGGTGATGGAAATCTTGTACTTTTGGTGTGAGTTTTGTCTACAGTACTGCTAAGGCAAGTTTTTTTTTCTTTTGATGGCTGGTGAAATCTGACATCCTTGTTGTTCATTACAGACTTACTCCTAGTTCCTTCTAAAATATGGGCAAGAGTGTGAAGAAGTCTGAAGTGTTTTCTAATCTAGAGATAAGGAGAAGCACTTCTTGATGGGATAAAGACAGGATAAGGAGTTGCAAATTTAGAGAAAAAATAAGACAGTTGCATGCACCTTTGGAGAGCTTAATATTTCAGGAAAAAACATGTAATTTATGAAAGCAATTAAGAATTATCAATTACTTGTTTGGAGTGGGATTCTTATTACAAGAGTAGCTAACTGGGAGTTTTTAACACTACACTGTCCCTTCATCCACTGATAACAGACTTGACTTACTCTGCAGTATTCTTAGGTAAATACTGCTTGTTCCTATGTTTCTGATAAGACTTCACAGCAGAGGCCCTTGCTTTCTTTAATTTGGTTCTCCTTTCTGCCATGTTGGAAAGGTATCGCAAGATATGGCATTCATATGCTTGTATGTATTTCAGCTCTGCAAACTTCAGATTCCTAGCCCCATTCTTTTCCCTAAGAAACACTTTAGTAATGTATTTTTCAACCTTTATGTTCATAAATGACTTAATGATCAATTCTCATAATTTGATAATTAAATATAATAATAACTATGTGATTGTTTCGAATTCGAGATGAATATGTGACCTTTGGAGCACTGAATTGGAAGCAAATATTCTGCTTGAATAAAACACAATTTAAACAAAACCTCTACACTGTATAAGTTGTTCAGTCATCAGTGAGATCCTGTTTTAAAGGAATTCTATATATAGAGGTTCAAGTAATGGAGGAGTCCTTGAAATCAAAATCATTTGGAATCAAAAACCCAATACTTGTCTTTTGCTCCTGTTCTTTCCTCTGCACTTTTTCTTCTTGCTGTCAGTCTGCCATTTCAAATCAACTTTATCCCTTTTTACATTTCTGATTTCAAATAAAATTTAAAAAAATTGCTAGCTACGCAAATTTTCTTCTGGATGCAGATAATTACATTTCTCTGCAATTTGAATATCTCCTCATTTTGTGACATGTGGATAACCTTAATGGTGATTTTGAGTTGTACTTCAGCCTTGTGTGGTTTGTGATTAAGTTGTGAGCTGAACTACAATAGTTTTTTAATGGTGCTTAGACCAATCTGTAAAATCTTTATACTACCTTTCTCTAACTGCTGAAGGTAAGCAGTCTTGCTTTGAGGGGAGGGTCTGGCTGGTTTTCCTTTTTTCTTTTTTTAACCATTTCTTTATTTTCCTTGAGACACATAATGGGTTGAAATGGCAGTAGAAACTGCCTCCTGGTACTGAAGGCTTAAAAAGTGCACTTAACCACTTGCTCAGGGCATATGGAATAAAACATCAGGCAAAGTAATTTACAATCCTGTTTGCCTTTGAGGATAATGCAGAGCAGGGCTGAATAATGAAAGTATTATTTCCTGCATTTTTTGTCAATTCAAGGTCTCTACTTAAGCTATACTGGAAAAGACAGTGAAGGTCTAGAAGGGGCTTCATTTCTTGTTTGCTCTTTTGAGTGCTCTGGAAACAACAGCTGCAGGATCATGCACTTGATATTACATGGTTGAGAACTGGAAGACTTAAACAGGGGAAAAAAAGTCTGAAAATATTGTGTGATTCTGACCCTAAATGAATCCAGTGACACAGAAACATTGGGTTCATCAGTTCGACATACACTTTTCATTAAAATGGCTCCTGGTCAGGATTTGATTCAAAAAGTCTCTAATTGATATTGATTCTTGTGGCACAAAATTAAGTTTAACATATATACAGTATTTACATAGTAAGTTAACCACCTGGTTAAAAGGCAGAGTCTTACAAGAAATTTCATCTGTCTCCCATTGTCACTATTTTTCAAATTAATCTTCTTTTAGTCTCTTTGTATAACATTCTAAAACTAGTTTATTACTCTAACAATTGCATTCTATAAACGGGAAAACACTTGAAAGAGTAATACACTGTGCTTAAATGTGGTTTTACAATGTAGTCCTGACTAGGAAAAGTACAATAGGGATGTTTGTGTTCATAATTAATGCTATTCCTGAAATTGATCTGCACTGTGAGCTCTTTTTTCTTTATAAAAAGACAGTAACAGGAAAAGGGATGTTTCTAATAGGCTGCTGCCCAAACTATGGTACTTTTGTAGAATTCTAGTATTTTAACAAGTCTGTAATGAAATATTCTAGAAAAATAAATCTAGCATAACTGAAATCTGAAGTTGCCTATATATTCTTATTTAGAGGTATCTCTCTCTACAGCAGGCAACTTGAACTGTTCCAATACTGGAAAATTTAATGTACCACTCAATTACTATTCTTTAGCCCAATTTAAAATAATAGATTGGGTGTGAGGTCTTAATGCAGTGTAACCTTTGGAACATTAGAAATAACCTCTTTCCCTTCTTAAATCGGTGTACAGTAATGGCATCAGTCTTACCGTTTTGCAGATGAACATACTCTGACTGCATTTAAAGTTCTTACATGTAGTTGTTCATTTCTCTTGCACTGTAAATTCCAAGACTATTTAATTTTTTTGTCAATTTACATCAAAAAAATTAATCTGCTATTTCACTGAAAGTGCCAAGTAGCTTCAAAACAGTAAGACCTGTGTGAACTTCCTGGTCAAAGTGTTTTCAGTTAAGCTGGTAAATCCTATCCAGAAATTGAGAATTTGCAAAAATATGAATCTTACGGTCATAAAATTCTGAATAAAAATGAAGGAAAGATAGCAATAATTTTAAAGAAATCCATGTCCTTTTAAACTAGATAGGCATGATTTGAGAAAGCTATATTATTGGAAACAATTTCTGTATGAATATAATAAAAAAACCACACCTGTTTTGTTTCAACATGGTGTTTAGTGTAAGCTGGTGGCAAGGATTCACAACCACAACTTGAAAGCTTGGATTGTGATCCCAGTTTCCAGCAACTGGTACTGTGAACATCAGTGTATTACTTCTGTGTGCCTCTGCTCTCATTTCTGCCCTCTTTATTTCATCAGCTTGTAATGCATGGGTTTGGGGGCAGAATCAGCATCTTCCATTTCTATGAATATTTTGTCTACCACAGTGACCATATTGAACAGTATCTTATTTCACTCTGCATTTCTTGCATTGCAGTTGTCTTTAAATACCATTTGTCTAACTTGTTACTGAACACAGATATGTGGAGGTATGCAAGTAGCCTGTGAATGTGTTAATTTGGAATTATCAATGTTTTCTCAGGTTCCAGTAGCCAGAGCCAGCATTCTCTGGCTCATCGGCGAGTATTGTGAACGGGTTCCAAAGATTGCACCCGATGTTTTGAGAAAGACAGCCAAGAGTTTCACTAATGAAGATGACCTTGTGAAGTTGCAGATCTTAAATTTGGGTGCAAAACTCTATTTAACAAATTCAAAGCAGGTAAGCCTAAACTTAGAATTGCATGTGTCTAGTGTCGTGGTAGGTTTCGTATGGTCTGTATAGATAAGTAATGGTTTCTTCTACATAAGTAACCTAAACCAGTCCATATTGTTCTGTGAAGAAAAGCTGAACATAATTTTTCAAGAAGTCTAACAGACTGAATCTAACCATGAATCTAACCATGAGTCTTTAAGTATGTGCTGTGTCATAAATGTGAATGTAGTGATGAGATTACTCTTTTTTGTCTCCATCTTTCTTTGGGAAACTGAATTTTTTAATTCACATAAATAGGGAAGATTTGTAAATCATATTATTAATATCAGATAGGAGATTTCCAGGTGTGATTTACTGTTTTCTGGAACTAAGGACAGAATTTTCAGGAAAATGCTGTCATTTTGAACAAGAAACTGCTCATTTTTTTGTCCAGGATATCTAAAAAGAGATGCCAGTAAAAGGCCTCTTTTTGTCTTTCCATCTTTGCTTGTTTTAAAGATAGTAGCTGCTTTCCCTTTTCTTCCCTTTTCCTGATTTTAAGTTTATTTGTTTACTATTTCATTTTACGCTGTGGAGAAGGTTGGCTTTGGATACCTCTAGTAGTAAAGATAATATAAAAACATCAGCTAGTACAAAAAGGTGAACTTCCATCTCTAGGCAGCTGAATAACAGCTATGAGAGGTACCAGCTCTATCATTCTTCTCAGTGACAGCACTGTGAACTCCATCACTCTCTTGCTATGGAATATTGCATTTTAACACTAATTTTTCACAGTAATTCCAATTACAAAAGTAAAAGGTTCTAAAATGAAAGACTTTTTTTCCCAAATGTAAAGAAGTGTATTGTCTGAAAAGAATGAGTGAAAAAAAATGAAAAGAAATGTATTTTCCAGGCTGCTAGACCTCTTTGTTTTACAACAGTTCGCACAGCACAGGATCTTGCATCTCTGCCCTATGATTTCTTGTTCCTTGATAGCTATATCCAACTGCAGATGTGATCTGAGACTTTGTTCTGTAGGGCATGTGGGAGATGAACTGTCTTGCCATGCATTCAGATCAGAATGATTGCGTTGCTTATACGGTCTAAAATGGGGCAGTAACAAAAGGTGACTTCCTTTCTGTCATTGCTCATCTTACTGAAAATGCTGAGATAAGGAAGTACTGGTTTGACTATCGAAACTGTCTTCTTTTAGCCCATTACATAATTAATAATTTTCCATATAGTTTTTGTAATTTTCCATATAAATTTTTCCACACTATATTTGGTGAAAAATCCATTGCCTACAAGGGGATGATGATTTCCATGATGGTTTTTTTCCAGTTTCACATCTTAATACCCTTTAAAACATATAAGTATTACATAACCCTTTATTCAAATATAGTAATGATGATACAGCAGAAGAAACTCTCTGCTGAGATGCCCACTGGATTATGAATTCATCAAAGGGTGTTTTCCTCTTCTAATTTTAGGTTGTGGAAAAATAAGTTCTCATCTCAGGTGTTCAAGGTATCTGTACAAAAATTCTAGCCCTGTAAGCTGGTGACTTGGTTTGATTCAAAGCTCCTTTCAAACTAGAATACTATGGTTTCCCTTTAAGAGTTGACAACACTCGTGCTATATCTACATCCTTATTCCCAGGAGTGGCTCTTCTTTACTCACTCAGTATTAAAATGTTACGTTCTGGAATTACTTCAGTTTCTGAAAACTCCAGCCATTTTTCAGTCTAATTTTTAAAACTTGTGCACTTTATTGCTCATTGTCAGTCTGTTCATCTCTGCTCAGCCCCATGTTTTCTGCCTCTGTATCATATCCCACCACAATGTACTTTTATGAATACTTTATCAGTTTCATCCAAAGTTAATGGAGTTGCAAAAATCTCAAAGATACAATGCCACTTTATTGAAAAGTAGTGTTTGAATAGCAAAGAGGCAACACCAAGCAAATAGATGAAAGGAGCTCTTTCCCCGGCTCAGGGAAAAGCAGATTGAACTAATTTGTTAGGTCTTCTTTGGAGAAAAGCACAAAGTTCTGAAGGAAATAAGACTTGTTACTTTATTCCCTGTCTCTAAATCTATTATTTTATGTGCCTGTATTTTTCTGAGTCATGTGTTCAAACACTTAGTGCAACACATTCACAGGAATGCTTTTTAATATTCGGGATTTTTGTAACAATTTCCAGTATACTTTGACTCTTGTGATTACCCCATGAACTTTCACAGGCTGTTTTTAATTTAAGGAGTTGTTTCAGGTTCAGTCCTTTCTCAATATGTATGTAATATAAGCAGGCTTTCCTCTGGTTGTCTATACTATTTGGTAAACCTGCTTTGTTTTTTCAACACTTACAGTCATAAAATCCTTATGAGTGTGCTAGATATCTGTCTAAATGGAACTCATATAAGAGAAAGTGTTATGCAGAAAATATGCCATCTAGTTGCCTTCGATGTTTCTTGCATATAGCAGGATGGATAAAGAGGTTTTCATGAGTTTCTGTTGCCTAATATAGTAGGACTCCCGCCAGAAAAAGTCCCAAGTAGTCCTAGGGCATAAATAGATATGTCACTCATGGTTAAGCACAGTAGCCTTATCTTTTGTGTCTAAAGAATCAAGTTACTGCAAGCTAATGATATCAAAATGTGGCTAGATAACTGTTTCTCTCCCATTGCAGAGCCTCATCTATTGGTAATACATGGATGATAAAATTTTCAAGTGGGATCTACCAAAACGTTAATTGCTGCTAATACAAGATACGCAACGAATCCTTGAATAGTCCTGTTGTCACTAAAAAAATCTAGAAATGTTGAAGGATGGCTTGAATGTATGCTTTTCACACTAGCCATACCAAAGTCTGCAAAAAATAGTAATGGTTTCTAATAATGTGGGGATAAAAAAAATTATATAATGCCCATGTTCAATTAACAGATAATATTGACATATGATAATAAATGTATCATGTATCAGAATACTTTGTCAGTATTCTAAAAAGCAGTCTTGGTGTGCAGATTCTGTCATATTTCCCCAAACTTAACATGCTTGTATAAATGATTTTCAACTGATTATGGCAATTCCTTTGCTGGAGAAACTGATGTGTATTCCTTCCTTTATTTTGGTTGCACTACTCTAAGAAAAAATTTTTAAAAATACTGTTTCCTTGCTGTTTTCGTGAAAACTGTACTATATATGATGAATGCAAGGATACTTCTTGCCGATATGGGATATTTTTCCATATAAATTTATTGTGTATATATCTGTATTGGACAATATGGGAAAGATATTTTAGGAGACAGGAAAGGGTGAAGAGAAAAGGAAAGAGTAATGGAGAAAATGATCCCATTAAAGGAAATGCAGTTTTTCAGGATTAGTGCTTTATCTGTCTAATTTGTCTGTCTCTAATTCCGTCAACACTCTGTAAAAATGCCCACCATGAAAACAAGGCCCTCAACTTTTCCTATCACTATAGCAATTCACAGGCTAAGACCACTGCGTTTTATGATCCATTCTGCTGAGCTTTCTGCCATGGCAGCAAGGAGTCTTGTCTTGTTTTACAGGGGAGAAGTGATGGCAAAGGCTGCAGGAGGTATCCCTCATTTAGTTTAATTCATGGTACCTGGGAACCCTCCCTTCCAATTCCATTTAGATTGAACAGCATAAGTCCTGCATGAGTGCAGATTACGTATGCTCTGTCTGATGCAGTTGTTTAAAATTTTATACCCTCATACAGAAGTAGCTGCCAATAAGCTGTGAAATACATATGGTAAAGTTTTACCTTTACCAGAGCTAAGACAGTACCTTGGGGGAAAAAATATCTTTTCACAGAACCATTCTGGGGTATCAGAGAGAAAAAAGAAATGAAAAATATTTCACTGAAGGGTTTTTTTCTAACTATGCTTTTAGTATTATTCTAGTGTAATATGATTAGCTTCTTCAAATCTTTAGTACCCTAGATTATTTTGTGGAATACTTGCATATATTGCATTGTATGCGGTTAAAATTAAAACCTGTTTTTGTTTACTGCGTATTTCACATAGAGGAATTAACCATTATTCTGAGAAAGTATTTTTACATCTCTAGGAAAAAACCCTTCAACTTACATCCTCAAGTTGGAAATTGAACTGAACTTTTTTTAGCAAATGGCATACAACAAAATTGACTGATTTTTTTTTTAATGTATTTTTTCTGCTCATATGATTGCAACTTGGTTATTGTCATAGCAATAGGATGATAAACAAGATATATATGCAAGCTTGATTTCTTTTGTAAAAAGAAAATAAATCCTTCATGACAATACATTTTTAACCCTGTGTTATATATCTGTTTTGAGCTGGAATACCAAAATTTGCTTCCTTAGGATGGTTTACTATTTTTGCTCTTTTTCCTGTTTGTTTTT
Source organism: Dendrocincla fuliginosa (assembly GCA_035047845.1). Lineage (NCBI taxonomy): Eukaryota > Metazoa > Chordata > Aves > Passeriformes > Dendrocolaptidae > Dendrocincla > Dendrocincla fuliginosa. The sequence continues at coordinate 47,954,210 of JAWWMO010000096.1, read as the reverse complement.
ATATAAAGGAAGTGGCCTACTTCTTTCAAATGTGTCTAATGAATGCAAGTCTATTCAGCACTATTGTTCTGGTTGCAGTACATTATTTCTAAGATACTGGGAAATTCTCCCTCCTTTTTTATATTATTGTATTAGCTTAAAAATTAACTGAATTATTAGAATTATTTAAGACATGTTAGCATTCTGAAATTAGGAAGCCCTATTATGCTGTAAAAACCTGTGATAGTATAAGTTGCTGTCTTACATAAATAAATAAATGACCGATATTACTGGAGGCTTTAAGCTTCAAGAAAAAAATGGAAGAAGTCTTTTATCCTGGTTTTTAGAGGGCATCAGCAGCTTGCTTTTATGAAAAAGTAACAGCTAAATGCACTGCAAATAATTTGCAGTAATCCAGTTCAGTGATTCATGTGTCTGCTTTAATGGGTCATAATTCAGGATAAAGTAACTGAGTGCAGTCAGAGTGCAGACACTGCTTATGCCAGGGACAGTATCTCTTCATAAAACACACCTCAGCAGAAGCAGTTTGCCAGCCCCCTAATACCCTCTGATGTTTTGATGTCCTGCATATTTTTCCGATTAAGTTTTGAGTGCCATGTTTTTAGTTGTATTTCCACATTCATTATCCTCACGTAGACCCTTCAGCGGCTTTGCCATATATGATTATTTTTTTAATGATGCCTTTCTTTCCACTTCAGCAGTTTAATAATCTAGCACATGGCTGCTTCTCAGTACTCAGCATTCACCTCCCCAATACAGAAGAGGACATGTGCTTTGGCTGCAGAATTCCATTTGCAGCTTTAGAAATGCATATTCCCTATGGAGCAACATTTGTTTGACATAACCATTCATTTTTATTACCTCTTTAAATATGTTTATCCAGAGTTATCAATAATCATAAATAACTTGTATTCTGTTCTTGTCCTGTTTTTTTTTCACAGACAAAATTGCTTACCCAGTACGTATTAAATCTCGGCAAGTATGATCAAAGCTACGACATCAGAGACCGTACAAGATTTATTAGGCAGCTTATTGTTCCGAATGAGAAGAGTGGAGCTTTAAGCAAATATGCCAAAAAAATATTTCTGGCACAGAAACCTGCCCCATTGCTTGAGTCTCCTTTTAAAGGTATAACTACCAAAATCATTTGGTAAATGTTCATTGTGTAAAGGAATGTGGGAGCTTATTCTATGTCAAATGCTCTCACAAATTGTGTCAGTTAGAAAATAGAAAACATTAATATGCAAGGATACTTGGTCTGCTTACTTGCTTTTCAGCATGCAAGAGTTGCATGATGCAAACACAGTGCATTTCTCTACTGATAAACCCTGGCAAACTGATCCATTTCTATTCGTGTGGATTTTAAATTTGATTTAAATAGCAGAAGGTGTGTCTTTTGAGGAAAACTATTGTTCAATTTAGTAGAACAGCTCTAGTATTTTATCTGGCTTTATTAGAAGATGGTTATTATGACTATTGCAAATGTTTTATGAATCTGAAATAAATTGAATCTCAGCAAATTAGATTTTTATTATTTTTCTCCAAAATAATACTTTTCCCTATGTGTTTCTGTTGTCTTTTTTACAAGTAAGATCCATTGTCTGTCTTCTCAAATTAAAAGGTTGTTGGGTTATCTAAACTAAAAATACTCTGTTACTGTGATGATTTGCAATTTTTGGTTTTACACTTACTTAGATCTAGTTTTGAATCTCTAAAAGGAGCTCCATTTTGAAGAAAAACTATTAAAATTCTGGATGTGTTTGTGCCAAGACATGTATATGGATTGTTTAACTGTGCTGTCATTCTTAATATTCACAGTAAAGTAATTTTTAGAGAAGCTACATTTCAGAGCAACACCTCTAAACACACTGACTGATTAGCTTTTTTATTGACCATTATGGGGGAGATTATTGTAATCTATGGACTGAAATCAGTTTTTTGACCTATGAAGAGCTTCCTAGTTTATATTTATTCCATGACATTTGAGGTAATACAATGGCAATTACCTTTAGCCCTGATTAAGATTGCTCTTTGTGGTAGAGCTCACGGTGTTTGTGTATTTCTCCCATCCCCTCCCCCCCTTTTTTTTTCATAGACCGGGATCATTTCCAGCTTGGCACCTTGTCTCACACACTGAACAGCCGAGCCACTGGCTACCTGGAACTGTCTGACTGGCCAGAGGTGGCGCCTGACCCCTCCGTCCGAAACGTGGATGTGGCTGAGTCGGTATGTCAGCATCATTAAAAGTAACTTCACTGAAAGCACTTGTCAATACAGAGTATTAGCCTAAAATGCAAGTATTTAAATACTATCTGTGTGCTGTATTGAAAACCATTGATGCACAGGAACATTTGTGTTGCTTCTTTCATCTTAGAAATGGAACATTTGGAAGCTTGCACAATGCTTGCTCTTTTCAATGAGAGAAGTGGTTCACCTCTAGGCCACTTCTGCTTCACTTGTGGATTAAATGGGCTTTTTTCACCTCCATCTCACTTCTGTTTTCATATTTTTTTATATTCTATACCCTCTGCTGCTGTATGTTAATTGAGTGTAGCTGGACTACCAGAATAAGAAATAACTGGAAGTTAATTTGTGTACAAATCCAAGGCTAAACAGCAACAACAAAAACCAAGCAAAAGGCAGGAGCAGAAAGTTGCATTATGTATGTTTTGAAGTGCAATGTTTGGAAGAGACCAGGGTTTACATTTCAGATAAGCTGGAGAGAATTAGGAAAATTTATCACAGGAAAATGCCATCTATTAGTGTGCTAGTCATGTGTTGACAGAAAGGGCTGGTCATCTACTAGCAATACCTTTTTGTTGCTGTAGTGTAAGCTCTCAGGAAAAATCATGTTTTTGTACCAGAGCTGTGATTCTTGTGTCAGATACCAGAGTCCTACTAAAATGCCAGTGAAAGCTGTTGGACAGTAACAGAAATGTAAATGTATTGGTATACACTGTGGTGATAGTGCTCCTGGAGGTATGACATTGTATCAGGTACATGCTGAAAAGCACACAGTCCTTGTAATGAGCCCACTTCTGCAGTAAATTGTGGATGAATTAATTTGCATATAAGGTATTAGGCGTAGAATGGGTAGAGAAAATTCTAAAAGATAGGTCTGCCTTGCAGAAGCCAATGGGCAGCGGTGTGGTAGAACAAGCATTAGTACTGTAATATTACATGTCTGCCTTCTTATATTCCTTTCAGGAAAAGAGGTATTTATGTACAAACCTCTGAAAGTTTTTATGGGAAGAATTGGGGGGTAATCCGCTCAAACGGAATCGGCATAATAGAATGTGTAAAGGTGCCTTTGTCCATAAAACCAAAGAGCATTGCAAGAAATCGATCCAATGGAGTAACAGCCATCTACAGCATAGTAGAAAACATCTACCTCC
>JAWWMO010000096.1:47847470-47879592 GCA_035047845.1 Dendrocincla fuliginosa | reverse complement strand
CTTTTTAAAGATGGGGTTTCCCTTTTTCTAGTCACTTGGGACTTCCCCTGACTGCCATGACTTTTCAAATATCAAGGAGAGTGGCTTGGCAACTACCAGCTAGGTCCTTCAGGTCTCTGGGATGTATTTCATCAGGTCCTGTAGACCTGTGCACATTCAGGTTCCTCAGGTGGTCACAGACCTGATCGTCACTTACGGTGGGAGGGACTTTGCTCTTCCAGTCCTAATCCTGTCATCAATCCACTGGGCGGGTGTGGGAAGAGAGCTTCCTATGGGAGACTGAAGCAAAAATTTTTCAGTACCTCAGCCTTCTTGTTTTTCATTCTTATCTGTTCACCAGCGTTGTTTGTCAGAAGGGATACACCTTCTTTGACCTTCCTTTTCTATATACCTGTAGGAGCCCTTCCTGTTACTCTTTGCATCCCTTGCCAGGCTTTTCCAGTTTTGCCTTGGCCTTTCTCGCCCCCTCCCTACACAGTCATATTTCATGTCTATTCCCTTCCACAGTTACTTGGCCTACTTTTCACTGCTTATTCATCTGCTTCTTGCCCTTTGGTTTGAGCAGCAGGTCTCTACTCAGCCATGCTGGTCTCCTGCCTTCCTTGCCCAGTTTCGTGCTTCTGGGGATTGCTAGCCCTTGCACTCTATGGAAGACTTTCTTAAAGATCTGTTCCACTGCCTTGTTCCTGAGGGTAGTCTCCAGGGGATCCCACTGACTATCTCCATGAAGACCTGGAAGTCTACCTTCCTAAAATTCTACAGCCTAACAGACATTTAAAGAGATATATTTAAATAGCAAAGTATCTCTGTGTGCATTATGGTTCAGCCCTTCAGAAACTAAACAAAAGCATGTGTACAAGTCTTACATCAACAGTGAAAGTTGCACTCAGTCATAACTGAGCAAGTAGCAGTAGTTAACAATAGTTTCTTGGGTTTCCCTATATATAATTTTTATTCACTTTCTTCCATACTTTTCATCATTTATAGAGGCATATTAAAGCTTGATGACTAGTCTAAATTGCAATCTAAAATTCACTTCAGAATGATTCGCTTGTGGCAGGTTGCAGCAGCTCCTACCTCTGTGGGCAGTGTGTTCAATCAGGAGCTGTGTACTGAGAACTGCATGGCTTCAGCAACTATCTAAAGCTGGGCAGCCTTGTGCACAATTTGGGACACAGCAGCAAGGCTAAAGCATAGTATTGCAAGAATTGTAAGGCAAGTTTTGATAAGATGAGTAGGAAATTGTATGAAGGTTTAGTTTAAGGAGTGAGAGATGAGGGTTATGTACGTAAAGCAGGAAGGGTTCAAATGCAGCAGAACCTGCAGAAACATAGTAAAACCAGTAACAACTGACGACTCACATATGTTATCATAAAGAAGAAATTCAGGTATAATTTTATTAACTTTAATTCACTCGTGCCAAAAGTAAGCCTCAAAAAAGTTACAGGGTTATTGTGGTCTAGTACAAGCTATAAAACTGGTGCTGGCAATTATGAATTAAAGAATTATGCAGCAAGAGTAAGGACAAACAGATGAGAAAGTTTTTCCATAGTGAGAGTTTGATAGTTTACCTTTTCTTTACTTCCTAGCTGTTTCTACAAATATATTGCCCTTTTTGAAGAGTAAGGGGTTTCTTTCTTTTTTTTTTTTTAAACTGAATTTTCAAATTCAGTTATTCCAAAATAAATCAAGCTATTTTGAGTAGGATATAGGGAAGAGTTGTTATGTTACTACGGATGGCAGAATATAAACATAGGTTTGATGCATGACAGTCAAAATAACATAATTTTTTCCACTTGTTTTCCATTGACATTTTATGATGTTGTATAAAAGGATATTTTTTTCCCTGCATCCCCTGCTTTAATTCCCATAATTAATTTTTGAAGAAAAATAGCAGAAATAAAAAGGGATCTAGAGCTAGGAACAAAATAGTGGAAGGTATAAATAGAATACTATGTGAAAGGATATTGGAAATAATGAAAGTGTTTTTATAACAGGCACATGATATGGTATAAGAAATAATGAATGACATAGAAAAGATAAATTGAGCTTTCCTGATGATCTTTTCTACTAACTCAGGTACAAGGTGACATTCTGTAACATTTCCAAAGCAATATATGTAAATTGGAGGAAGGCATTTACTTTTTATTTTCTCCCATGTTTCTTAAACACAACATGTACTTAAGTTCTGGTCATCCACTGTCACAAGATAGTATGATATTTACTGAAATTGGAACAAAACTAGAAATGTGCACTAACAAAAAAATATACATACACGTATATATATATATATATATATATATACATTGGATAGGGTAAAAACCCCAAGACCTCTAAATTCCCTGAGCCTTAGGGTAATTGCTAATATTTGGTGATAGGATGAAATCTGTTTGCACACTTTGCTTTGCAATGGTCCATTAGCATAAGTAGTGTTAATTATTTTTTAAAACTATTCAAATACTGGTCTGTCTAGTTTTGCATACAGTATCTTATATGCTTGAATTAATTTAAATGTAGTACTTAAATGGCCTAACATGGATTCTGGGAAGCAGTATACAGGTAAGTTGAATCCTACCAAACCATCACCTGACCTTCAGTGTGTGCCTGAAACAAGCAGATGAGGATTGGAGTCGGCTCCCTTTTTTTGTCAGTTTGTCTTTCTCCCCTTCCACATGTTTTTGTTTGTTTTAACATAAAGTGTGCAGTTTAACACTTACGTGTTATATTAAATGTTTTGTGGTGCAGAAACCATGCTTTGCTGTGTTTACACAGGTGGTTTGATTGCTGATGGGAGCCTTTGTGCACAACCTGATAAAAGCAATAATTCTGCTATCTTCCTCTGAGATGGTATACTTGTGCTTTATGTAGCACAGTCCAGTGAACCAGTCTGAAGGAGATTGTGAATGCCATTACATTTCCAGTCACAGAGGTGACTGGTTTTGCTTCAGAAGGTACAACATGAACTGCTCTTCACTGGCTGGTAACTGAGCCCCTGCTGTGACCATACTGCCCCAAATTCTGATCCACTTACCTTCCTCTGTACATTCTGGTCCATATACCTTTATCTTGCCAGACTGGCAAGATACATATCGCCCAGAGAGACTGTGCATTCCCCATCCCTGGAAGTGCTCAAGGCCAGGTTGGATGGGGCTCTGAGCAACCTAATCTAGTGAATGACATCTCTTAGCAGGGAGGATTGGAACAAAATGGTCCTTAAGGTCCCTTCCAACCCGAAACATTCAATTAATCTACGGTCTTTTTAAATAACATAATTCTGAACTCCTGGTTTTTTATTGTGCCTGTACAAGAGAGGGGACAAAAGTGAGTTTTGCTGGCTTCCACCACTGCTTTTCCAGTCTTCTCCAGGTCTCAGCCTGCTCTTATCCAAGTCCTGGTGCCTTGCCTCCTCCTTTGCCCACCTTGCCAGTCGTGGCTTTCAGAGAAGGGGAAGATGACTCTGCCCTTGACACCATCTCATCGAGCATTTGTGTTGAGAGTCACCGTTCACATCTTCATGTTCCTCCTCTGGCTCAACCCTGACCTTGTTTTTCTCCTTTATGGAAGGATTTAGACCAAGTCTTGCAAAACCAGCTGACAAGTTACCCTTCTCATTCAGGAAAGAGTAAGAGCTGTTAGCACAGTTGGGTCCTTCACACCCTCCCACCTTGTAAAAATGCCAGTGGACTCTGGGCTTGTGGTGGGAAGGTGGTGGAAGGCTTCCTGGCAGCTGTTCACCCACCCCAAATGGCAGGTGAGTGAGGGAGCACCCTGGTGCTTCCAGCCACCCTGCAGAGCTTCAGCATTGCCTTGGACTGTGGGACACCTGCCAGCTCAGGCTCACAGCAGCACCCCGAGTCCAGCACCTGGAACAGAGCAGACAAGGAAGGTGCAGGGAAGGCACCTCACCTTGGGAGAGGCAGCGTTGGCTCTTCTGCTGCTGCAACACGTCTGCTGGGAGAAGTTCTAGGCTGAGCCGGCTACAGCCACCTGAGGCCAACCTGTTGTGACAGCCTTCACTCCTTGTGACCCTGGCAGACCCCAGATGCAGCTACATAAGGGGCAGCTGGCTCTGCCCTGGGTCACTGCAGACCCTCTAATCTTCTAAATGGTGCCTGGAGGCTTGCTTGTATGCAATGGGGTACCTCACTGTGGGGGACACTTCCCTCTCACTGCAGATGGTGTGTAATACATGGAATAATTTGAAAGTGCAGTATCTTTTATTTCCTATCATTTTAATTTTGGGTTTTTTTTCCCAATTTTTTATATCTGTGTGTGGACTTTTAGGCATCTAGCTCTCTGCCATGTGCACCAGCAGTGCACAACATGCCAACACTTGCTGAATCCTGTTTGGAAAGTAAATGTTATTCTCTGAAATGTCAGTTGTGAAAGAGATAGAAGAGAAGAAAGAATGACAAATTCAGTAATTTCTTTAGACTTTTTTTCCAATTCTGGCAAAAAACAGGTATCCATCCCACTTGGTACTGTTGATTCCTCCCTCAGCTGTCTTTCCGCTCAAGTTTGCAGATTTATCCTCTAAGACAAACCAGGAAGATGGTTTGGGTTGAAAACCTTCATAACCTTTTCTGTGAGGCAGTAGTGTTTTGGTGGGATTTGGGTTGGTTTTGGCAATCAGATAATTTCATTGACACGGTTTGGAGCACAGCTCTCAGACGTTTGGATTCAACACAGCTAAGAGGTGTGGTGAGGCAGAGTGTACTCCCTTTCTGTTCCTCTTGCCCTTACTGTCTCAGCACCATGCTAGAACAGCACCAGAGCTGTTATTTTTATCAGAAAACAGGGCGCCTTTTGATACCAAGTCCAAAAGTAACTGTTCTGCTCCATATGGATCCGTGGGCCTCTGCCAGTGTGTAGATTTGTGCAAAGTTAGTTGGTGGCTCAGCTTCACATAATTGAAAGTCATTCTGATTTCTGCACTGTGGTGTAATTGCTTAAAAAAGCATGTTATTTGATGATTAAGATTCTGGAGTGAATTGTGTTCTTTCGGGTTCTTGCGCTGTTTCTCCATCAGGGACTTGGTTTCAGTGGTGTGCAGCTGCTGGAGTTGATTTACAGTGCTGCGGCTGTGGCTAGTCATAAATAAATCCTCTTATATAGTTGTTATGAACACCTGTTAGATCATCTGTCAGCAAAGCGCTGTTCACATTTATCATAGTGCGGTAGTTATTTTACCTCAATCCATTTCCGACTGACTCGGCCTCCATCACTGGATTACTATTACCACACCATAATCGCTCGTTTCCACTCCATGTTACAACTTGCAGATAAAAGATTTCACTACTTGGCCAAATTTCATAAATAAAGGAGCAGTTCAGTGCAGTAAAAGTTTATTTTTGTCATCATTTGTCACCCCATTATTCTATAAATCAAATGGAATAGCGCTATTGCTAGCTCAGGCGTTGCTGTCAGCCCTAGGCATGGAAATGGTCCGTTTCTTCTTTTTAGATGAGATGACATGTCTTTCAGACTTAACTGGCTTATGGCTTTGTTTCACCCATTTTATTTTATCAGCCCTTCAGAAAAATCCTTAGGGACTGGAGAGACTAAAGAAGTAAAATGGGATCAGAAAACACAGTAAAACATGCTGCTTTAGCTGTGTTACGTACATTTCCCTCCCCCGCAATCATTCATTTACAAACTCCTCTGCAAAAATAATGGATCTGGATATAAACAGCCCCTCAATGCATTCTCCAGCTTTGCACAGATTTTATTACTCATGTCAAACCTTGGGACTGAAAGGGCTCCGGAGAGGATGCTACAAAGTCCTGCTAATGCTTTTGCTCCTAAATGGACTTTCAAACTGCTCAGTGATTGCATTGTGGGGTTGTGCTTTTGTTTCAAAGATCTGTGTTGATGACTTGCATTTTGGGGTCTGAACCAGCCAATAATGCCGTGCTGTGTGTTGCTATGCAGTTTCACAGCCAAAACCTTAAGGGTTCAGGGCACTTCCCCATGCCTTCCCAGGCCCAGCCTTCACAGAAATATTGTTTGCTTTCTGTTTTTTCAATGATTTCCTAACTCTAGCTATAAAATTTGTTCCTGGGCCATGATTTGATTTTTTTTTTTTTGTTGGCTCCACATCTGTTACAGATGCTAGGGGTTTTCTTGATTTATTGAGAAGTAAGGAGATGGATCTTAGACTAAATTTTGAAGATAGCAATATTCCTTGGTTCAAAAAGAGCCAGATAAGATGATGATAAAGGGATGGGATAATAGAAAAGGGTTTATAGTTGATATTATACTTCTGAGTTGGTTCTAATTCAAGTTACATTCTTCATAGTCATTATGTAGCTCATAAATTCAATAAAGTGTTTTACTATTACTATAAAAATGACAGGAGGGGGGTTTTATGTTGTAAGTTTCGTTAGTTGCTCTTCCTGTTTTATGTTGAAGTTCTCAGGCCATTATGTCATTAAACTCCTTGGAGTCTGAAGGGCTCAGACCCCTCTGTTCCTTATTGCTGGTGCAGCACCTGCTGTGGGGCAAATGCCTGTGTTGTGGGTCTCTGTCACCATCACCTTCCTTGTCAGTGGGTCTATTTGGTTCCATTTCGGGCTTGTTTTTCATTTCGAATCTCACATATCCACCTTTGTGAGGAGGCAATGGGAGTTTCAGGGTGGCTGCAGCCCCACTTTGGATTCTGAGCTCTGGACATCAGTTCTCAACTGTGGCTGAGCTTCTCATGCATAAAAATGGCTAAACCCTCTTACTGCAGTGAGTCTTGGGTGCTGTGAGAAGAGCCTGCTATCAAAGAGGAATGCTGTGCTATGGAAATAAAATTACTTTCAAGAGTTCACCCTCCTGTTTTCCTTACCAGAGACACTTGCTGTGACTTTTCTCCCATGACTTTGTTGTAAAATTATGAGTTTGTCTTGGTTTGAGATTCTTGTTCAGTTTGTCTGTGGGCAAATAATTGCAAACACAGTTTTGTGCATTTGCTGGGAAGATCTTTAAAGGCAAATCCAAGAGGGTTTTTGCTTTTTCATTGATGGGAGGGGGAGGAGGATTTTTTTTCAAAGGCACTGTAGAATTTCTGTTACTTCTGCTTCATTAGAGGAAAGAGGCATCAAATATCTGACCCTGAAGCCTTTGCTTTCTCCAGATGTTTGTTTTGCACACAAATAATCTGCATGAAAACAGTAACTGCTAATTCAGTGGCCAAAGTGCATCAGAACCCTAATCTAAAACCTCCCAATCCATCCAGCTGTCTGGCATTTGCTATTATAGGGCACCAACAGAGAAATGAGGCTGTGGCTTTATCACTGCACCCTGGGTGACAACTTGATTTTCTGCTTTCACCGCAGGCAGCAGCAGCCCAACATGATGGGGCTGTTAATTTGTGCATTTCATGGTGTCTGTCAGGGGGCCGGGAGAGGAGGGTTTCAGGGGAAGGGAATGGAGCATGTCCCAGCCTCGGAAGCACCTGTCTGCATTGACGGCACAGAGCACTTCTTATTAGCGTGCAGGTCTCTAAATGCAGCCCCGGGATGACAGCCTGGCATTCCCAGCACCCACACAGTGTGACAGGCGCAGGCAGCCGGTCCCATTGTTTGCCCTTGATGAGCATGTCATTAATGGAAATGGAAGAAAGTGAGGGCCACATCAGTATTCAAATAGCCTCCATCCCCTCTGCCATTCAACCGCCTGGCTCAGGCGGCTGCAGATTTCCTTTTGCAGCTCCACTTACACGTTTCCACAGATTTATTCCCACTGCATACAAATCCCCTCCATGCGGCTCTGGCCCCATGCCCTCCCATTCCCCTCACATGCACAAACATGTTCTCCAGCATCATCTGATCCGCAAAAAGTAAAGTGGGTGTTCTTCCCTTCCTCCTCCTTTTGTGAATTGCTTAAGTACCATTACCAAATACTTGCTATTTACAACCCAGGAAATGGAAGGTGCTATTTATTTAAACTTGAAGCATGAAGCAAGGGCCTGGTATGTTGTTTATAATGTTCTTGTTTGTTCACAAGCAAGTACTGATGCTTGTCTGGGTGATCTGTGTCTCTATACTATTACAATATATTTGTTTTGGAACATACCACCTAGTAGGTATGGAGTAAGAGGGTTGCAGGGAGAAGGAGAAATAACTAAAAAATCTACATGCCTTCTTAATGACAGTCTCACTGGAAACATGATTAAAGTCATGCTGTTCTCCCTCAAAACCCTTTTCCAAAGTTCTGTAACTTAGCAATAGCTGGCCCGTGGATACCTGGAGACAAACACCCATCCTGTTGGGGTACACCATGTTAGGCTGTCAGTACCCCTCTAACCTCACAGGTACAGTGTGAGCTCTTTCGGGGCAGATGGTGTGTTTGCCTTCTGGTTTCTTATGGCATGGACTATGGCAGGATGCAGGTTGATGATTAGCACTCCTGAGCAGTCCAGCAAAACAAGTAACACCATATGATAGTTCACCTGATATGAAGCATGTACCTTGAGCACACTGGCACCTGGCCAGATCTTAAATGTATGTTTTTGTGCTTCAGATTTGTGTTAGTCTGTTTCCGTAATAATATAATTAGTGCTCACAGGGGAGGCTATTGACACTACCACCAGGATCAGTTTGCTCTTTGCAGTATTTCCAAATCATTCTTGTTACGCATCCAACTTGCAGGTTGGATATGGTACCCCTTGCCTTTCGTCTGCTCTTGTCTTCTCCAGCCAATGATTTAGCCTCAAAACTAAAGACCTCTCCACTAATAAAAGGCTGGAGCCAAAAATGAATGAACACTGCTGGGTGATTTCCAAATCTTGTAACATTTTCTAGCCCTGTTTAACCCCAAGCGGCATCAGAGAAATGAGCCCAGAGATTTTGCATTGGCCAGTTCCAAAACAGATACCGCAGGACTACATAGCAAAAGCAGAGCTGTTACAAAACATTTTGGTAAGCAAAACCACTGCCAAAACACTGTCCTTCCTAATACTCCTGCCAGCACTCTTCTGGAGTCAAAAATCCTCCTGGGATGTGATAGGGTTGGGTCTTGCGTGTATTTCCCCTAATAGGTTCTTTTCTTCCACTGGTGACTGTGGAGACTGCCCAAGTACTCTGTCCCCTGCAGCTTGGGTCCTGGCACCAGTGCAGTAATGGCTTCAATCTGGTTTTGGCTATGATCTCTGAGAGCAGGATGGTGAAAGGTTTGGGTTGCCCCTTAGGTGCCAAAGGTGCATCTCTGCATGATGACCTGATGAAGCTAAGGCTGCATTCTCTTGCCCTGGCTCCTACTGTTTCCTCTACTCTTCTTTATTTTGCTGACCAGTTTGGTACTGCAGAATATGGCTTGGGTCTTGCCTCTCTGTACTTTGTGCAGTAACACTCTGATTTCCGTAGGAGCCTCTAGGTGTTGCTATGATATAAATAATAATTGTCTTTGGGGATTAATTGAAAGAGGGCAGTTGAAGTTGAGTGAGACCAAGAGAAGAAAACTGTAAGTTCTCTTGTTTAGAATTATTAATAATTTCTGCATAGTTTAATAATTCAACAAATTCCAGGCACTGCATTTTATCAGGCTTCAGTGACCTCCAAAAAAACAAAAACAAAAACAAAAAAATAATAAAAAAAATCTTTTCCATTGTTTCCACTGGCAAGCAACCAAAGACCAGCCTTTCTTCACCAGAAATACATCTAGAAACAGCTGTGAGGACTCGCTGAACATTTTAAAATTAAACCCTACTGTGGTATTATGGCAGGTCAAGCACCCCCTTCCCAGGTCACAGCCCCAAGCAACGTCCAAGCCAAATAAGGAGGCAAGTGGCTCACCTACAAAAGGCAGAAAATTTCCAAAACCGATATATTGAAACATTGTGTTCTGAAAACCAAAATATTACCATCTTAAGTATTAAAGTAGGAGTATTTTATGAAACAGCATCTTGCAAAAGATACATTATCAGGGACAACAGGAAAAAGTTAAAAATAATACTAAATCCTGCTCTGGAGGAACTGGCTGCTATTCTTCTTTTAAAACTAAGCCGTCATCATTTAAAAAGTGATTCAGAAGATGTGACAGATATGCACCTAATGTGGCACCATGAGGTAGAACTGACAAATGGAGAGCAGACTTTCACAGAAAAAAGTTTATGGGGTACATTTTCAAAAGCAATGAGTAATTTTAAATGCATCATATGTTACTGGAGACTATAGACAGTGCCTGATTTTCTCAGTTCAATTCATAGTCCTTTGAGAAGCAAATCCTAGCCCATCTTCATTTGGGCACCATAAAAGCTGAGACAAATGGAAAGTCTGCATCCATCTGTACCCAATGGCTTACATGTAGGGAAAGTCATCTTACTGCAGGCTTGGTCAGGAATGTCATTATCTCAAACAGACTTTATCTGCTTGAGGTGAGATTGTGCTGCTGCATTTGTATCACCTTGACTTGTCATGGAGCCATCCATACTGTGCTTTACTGCTTGGCTCTCCTGTGAATTCAGTGGAGATCAAAAGTTGCCAATTATTTGTTTTCTTTGGGTTTGAACAAGTTGAAGGTAGATTTTATCTTTGGCTATGCAATTCAGACATTTTGTGCATGACATCTGAGGTACAATTCCAGATTTGTTATCTAGGGAGCAGGTCTGTTTGCATGCATGTGCTTACAAGTGCATATACAGCAGCACACCATGAGTGAGTTTGACAATCAGTATGTAGTGTTTTACTCTAACAGGCTTGTATGCCTTATTCTTTAGGGAAGGTATTGCTTGTCCTGTGTATATGGTACCACAAAGGTACAGCTTTGTAATACAGAGATTATACCACTGCTTCATGGAGGATCATATAAGAGACTTCAGGTAACGTGCAAACTGTTGTTGCAATACCTAAAAGACCTTTGGGAAGTTGAAGAAACAGTTCCCTGTGTTTGTGACGAATAGGTAGCAACATAGCAAGGCTCAGGTTAGGCAAAGGAAAGCTATCTGACACTAGGGACACTGTAGGCACAGAGCAGGCTGGCTGGAGAGGTTCTGGAGGCTCCAGAACCAGCAATCATTACAAGCTAAGTAAATAATGTGTCAGGATGATATATAGTACAGCTTCAGGTTACAGAAAAGATGATTTTCAGTCTTTTTTTTTTTTTTTGTGAATGTGTAAGGAATATTTAAAATATAATTGGTCTTTCATCATACATTCCCCTTGCATATGCTTTTGTACTTGGTCTATGTTTCTAGGGAGCAAAAACTGGTTTGCTCAGTTGCCTTCTGCTTTGCTCTTTCTTGTGCTCCCACCTCCTGGCCAAGTGTCTGCCTTTCTTTTTCTCTGGTCTGTGAAGTGGTCAAAAATACAATTATGAAGATGTGGAGTTATATATATTTTGAATTAAGATTACCTACCTTCCAATACTCACATTATTGCTATATCAGCTGCTGGTTTTTATACCACTCCTGCCTTTTCAGAGGAAGAACACAATTCTGCAGTGGCTCTCTGTAGCACAGTTATCTGCCCATTTTGCTTGCCATAAACACATACTTCTCAGGAGATGTAAAAGCTTCCTAATGAAAAATTAAGCAGTAGCATAACACCGTCTCTACTACTACTTTTCCTAATTCACATATTGAATTCACATATAGGTTGTTACAGTCCATCATATTCTCTTGAAAACATCTCTGTTCTGCCTTCCTTTCTCAGGGTCTGATTGTCAAAGCAGTTCTTTGTAGCTTGGCACCCATTTTGATCACTTCATCTTTTCTGTGCATTTTTCCATTCAAAAAGTTGTGGTTTGTTTACCAAGCACTGGGTCTAATATGTTTGAAGCAAACATGTAGAAACTTGTTCTTTTTTTTTTAAAGAATCAGGTGAACACTACCATTTATGTCACCTTTTTCAAAGTGCATCTTTTAACTATGAAAAAAAATTTGGAGCTGAATTTCCAGTGTCCCTTTAATGTTTTTTAGTAGACTTCATCTTTGCCTTCAATTTTCATAATGTTGGGAGCAAATTCATCCATCTTTTCTTACCAGTTTTTCCTTCTGGTGGTCTAATAGTTGTAAGCAGAGTTTTCAAGGAAGTCTCACTTCATTGCTCAGCTTCTGAAGGCAGCTCCTCAGACTGAGTTGCAAAGCCCAGGGGAAAGGAAAAGACAAAAACTATTGCCAGCACAATGCTCCCAGCAACCTTCTCATTGGAAACATGCTGCTTCCCAGCATCTGAATGCAGAAACCATAGTGAGCACTAGTGAGACTGGTAGGCTGCTGTTATATCTGAGTTCACGTCTTAAGGGGATGGCACAGTTGTGTTAATTGAAAACATGTCCTTTTTTTCTGTTCACATGCTTTGGAGTGAAAGTTGCCCTATGATGCTTCCCATTCGGTACTGCATTTCAGCTGCAGTTAGTTAATGGGTTTATGTCATGGGTTGACACCAGGTGCCCACCAAGACATTCTGGCACTTCACTCCTCAGCTCAAGAGGTGATGGAGAAGGATGAGAAAGGACTCATGGGTCAAGATAAGGAGAGGGAGCTGACCACTGACCAGCTACCATCACAGGCAAAAGTGACTTGACTTGGGGAAATAAGTTTAATTTTTTGCAAGCAAATCAGAGTAGTATAACAAGATAATGAGAAATAAAACCAAATCTTAAAAGACTTTTGCCCACCACTCCCGTCTTCCTGGGTTCACCTTCATTTGCATTTTTCTCTTCCTCCTCCCTCTGGCAGCACAGGGGAATGAGGAATGGGGCTGTAATCAGTCCAGCACACTTTGTCTTTGCTGCTTCTTCTTCACACTCTCCCCCTGCTTCATTGTGGGATCACTCCCATGGGAGATGGTCCTACACATACTTCTCCAAATTGGGTCCTTCCCATGTGCTGCAGTTCTTTGTGAATTACTCCAGTGTGGGTCCCTCCCATGGGGCAGTTCTTCAGGAACAGACTACTCCAGCGTGAAGTAGTCATGGGGTCACAAGTCCTGCCAACAAACCTGCTCCAGTGTGGGCTTCTCTCCACATGGCCCCAGATCGTGACAGAAGCCTGCTCTAGCATGGGTTTCCCTCAGCGTCACAGCCTCCTTCAGAGTCATCCAACTGCCTCAGAAGACTGCATGAGGTCTTCCATGGGCTGAAAATGGATATCTGCTCCACCACAGACCTCCATGGGCTGCAGAGGCACAGACTACTTCACTGTGGTGAAGACCACAGTGGGGCATCTCCTTCCCTTCCTTCTACACTGACCTGGGTGTCTGCAGAGCTGTTCCTCTCACATATTATCACCCCTCTCTTGGGCTGCGGTTTCTGTTATGCAGGGTTTTTTCCTGATTCTTAAATATGTTGTCCCAGAGGTGTTACCACAGTTGCTGATGGGTTTGGCCTTGGCCAGTGTTATGTCTCAGGGATGACTGGCTTTGCCTCTCTTAGACAGGGGGTTTTCTCACAGTTTCTCACAGAATCCAACCCTGTAGCCCCCCACTGCCAAAAGCTTGCCACACAAACCAATAAAGTTTGGCTGAAAAGCTCTAGCTTTTCCTAATGAACCTGTACACCCACTCTAGATTCTTGTGTTTTCTCCGTGTTCTTACAGAGATTACTGTCATTTTGAGTACATTCATGCTAGTCCAGGTATGGAGGAGTCAAACAGTCTGAGGTGATATTATGGTAGAGTACCCAAATGTGGCAAAGAGAATAAGCAGCTTTAGGACCAATGGCTCAGTAGTGTGAGAAAAATTTTCAAAGTGATCATTAAACAAATCTGAATCAGAAATGAAATGTCTTCATCACCTCTAATTTTAAAGAAAAGTAGTAGGTGTTGTTTAGATCTCTGTAGTGTATTTATATCTCTTTGTGTTTCCCATATGACATAGCCCTAGCTGTGAGAAAGGACAGTTTCTCAATTTGTATTTACAGACAAGGTGTTACGTGTGCTTAGACATAGTCAAATATACACACATATATTTTAGGGTTAATTTAGTGCTTTTGTGGAATTTTAAATAAAAAAGTATCATGTCATTCACATATGATACAGAGTCCTTTTACATTATACCTCCCTTGATCCATCTCATGGGCAGGAGGGGTTTGGTCTTGAACTGTGTGTAAAACATACAGATAGGGAAATGTGTGATTTTTTTTTAACATGTGTGCAAGATTGATTCCATAAGAAGGTAGATGTCTTTTTTTATGGACACATATATCTCATGTGAAACTCATCCAGACAGGTGCTTTGGAACTGGCAAAGCTTTGAGCTACCCACCATTTTGTCTATATGTTTTTTGGGACTGCTTTGCTGTTAACTTCTTATAAAAACCAGGGAAAAAGGCACATGCCAACACAGTCTTGTCATGAGAAAGACTTCTTCTGGAAACCCACCACTGGAGATTGTTCTTGTTGTGCTGGAGGTCATTTAGTATGACTTTCTATCTCGTATCATTGGTACTTTGCATGTTTTGTACATAAATGAGTCACAGTTTTGGGATTTGCATTATTTAAATACCGAAGGCATGTGAAAATACCTCACTTTTTTTTAAAAAAAAGGAAGAGTACACATTTGAATGCAAACTAAATATATGGTTTCTTTCAGATTAGATATGTAATGTTGCCCTCCTCTTTATATTTGTTTTGTTTCACTGACTATAGTCTAGTATTCTGACTGTATTCCCTGGTATTTATTTTTAATGAGATGCACTTCTGTTCTTTCACTGCTTACTAACACTTTAATTTGAGAAGTTGTTTTCGCTAGCCCTGCAAATATCCAATGTTCTTTGCAAAGTCAAGTCCATTTCCTGCAATAACCTTGCTGTGACCTGTTATCAGTTATATCACAAATTATTCAGCCTCTAATTGGTTCATCTTTTAACTACAAATTCACATGACTTAGCTTTATTACATAGCTCTGTGACAAGCTTGTGTGGATCAAAGTACTCTCACATTTTCAAGGAACTTTTTCTAGCGGCTTGCAATTCCTTTTGTTTTACTGTGAAAAAACATTGTTATAGTTGTTAATATTAGGTTTTTAGACTGACTGTTGTCCTGCCTAGATGTCTCAGTTGTGTTTTAGCCCTCATTATGTGGAACTCTTTTCAAAACCTAACAAGACTTTGGCATGGAAAGCATGATATAGCAGTATGGAGTTGTTGCACTGCATTTTCTCAGAAAATCTGAAGGTGCTGTAGCTTGTTATTCCTTTTAGCCAGATCTTAACCAAACAAAGGGATGAAGTTTGTGTGGTATCTACCAAAACCACAGGGTAATACCAAAAATACCCGTACCTAGCCTAGAACAAACACATGGGTGATAAAAGGCTAGATGCTGTCTCTGACCCCTTGCTCTTTCAACATAAGACAAGGTCACAGCACCTGTTTTTGCTATGAAGTGGACATCCAAATTAGACAAAAGCCCTACAGAAGAGGAATTTCAAGACAGTTCATAACACAGGCCAGCAGTCAAACGTAACCATTTGCAGTAAATGTGCACTGGAGATGAACAGCTAGAAAGGACTGGCCTCTCTCCCACAGTCTTTGTAGAGAATTTTAAAGAAGCAAATGGAGAAATTATCTATTTCCATGAAGAATATTATGTTATCTACTGTGCTAATGTTTTGCCTATTGGTAAGTTTCCTAACCTTTATTCAGATGCATGGCCAGGTCTCTAGGATGCATCACAAAAAGGGAGAAAGAGTCTTATCCTTGATGCAGCCACCACCTAAAACAATGCTTGAAGTAGAAGAGCTATTCAGTCAGCCCAAGCATCCATTCACATGGCATAGGGCTTGTTGTTCTGCAGTCTCTCATCTCTCCATTAATTAATGGTGAAAATGCATATAACTAGGAAAACAGCAAACATAAGCAGGGAATTAATTTATTTTTCATAAATAGAGATTGCTTCATCAGTAGAAAAGCAAAGACTTGAAGTGTCTCTTCATGTTCCAATTTTTGTTCTGAAGCTGCCTGTTGCGTTGCTTTCTCATCTCTTCTATTTAACACAAACAACAATCAATTGATTATGACATTAAAAAAAATATTGTGGCTAAGGAAGAAAGTACTTTTGACTGAGATTCAGGTCCAGCAGCTGGAAATGAGGGGACAAAATTGGGACTACACCAGTCTAAATGGTTTTGTTATGGAACAAAATTAGCTGAAGCCAAAGAGCAGCAAAATGCACTCAAGTTTATTGTAAGCATTTGAAGCTGTGCAAAATGGAAAGAGGAAAAAAATCTGCTCTTTGCTTATGGCACAGGGCATATTAGAAAATAAAAATAATTAGTTGTGGAAACGAATTATGTGAAGTACTTTGCCTGGATTCCAGGAATGGTGGTTTTAATGAGGCCCTACACTTAACAAATGCTAAAGCAGTTCCTAAATGAGGTTTAATAGGATATTTTCACCTTGTTTCAGCTCTTTGTTCTCAAACACGTAGGTACCCCAGAGTGTACGGGTTTATTTTAAGCAAGTTTTATACAATTCATCCCCTGTACTTGATGAATATACTACTAAACTTACATCTCCCTATCAGATCCTCACACAAGAAATCAGTGGCCTTCAAATCAAATCAGAGACCTATTTGCTTCTTGTGCTCTGAATTACAAAAAAGGATTTTAATTAGCCAAGAGACACTGTTCCCATTGCCTGTGAAATGCAACTGGAATCCTAATTTCTTAGCCACACCTAAGAGTAATTAACTTCTGGGAAAGGACGTTTAACAAGCCACTGCTGACCGGAATTAGGAACATGACCTGTCACGATACACTGTGTGCCTGATGAGCTTTATACTTTGGGTTGTGAAGATAATGGTTTAAATTCAGAGATGTGTCCCTTGAAAAGAAGGAAACAGGTACAACTGTGCTGGTGTGTTGCCTGTTTTGGAAATGCACTGAATCTTTAGGAATTTTTGCAAGTCTTACTCTGCTTTGCTCTTTTTGAGAGGCAATATGGCATACTTGAGACACAGATGGGCCATCACCTCAAGAGTTATCAAAATTGAAATCCACCATTAGAGGAAGTGCTGTCATAAACCTGCTGAGACTGAACTACTGGGTCCTAAGGCTTCAGGTCTTCTTGATCTTGTATAGGTAAGCAAAAATGCTGAAAAATAACCTCTGTTACATTTTGATTTGCTTAGAAAGCATAACAACCATATTTTTTTAACATCAGAAAACAGAGTCTGGAAGGAGGGGTGTTGCTGTTGGTGTGGTGCTCTCTTTAGTTTTTTCCTGCTTTATTTAACAATGTTATTGGTTAGTTTTGGCCTTTCCAAAACAAGATATGAGTATAAAATGACAGGAAAATATTTTGCGGTCTCATCCTGTTGGTTTCTGGAACAGTTTGCCCAGAGCTGAAATCCGGAGGGATGATCACACCTTTTTAAAAGACTCTTTCAAGAATTGCATGTGGATGTGTGTGGATGTGTGTTTGTGAGGTGGCTTGGGGGCTTTTGTGGTAAATTTTTAGATGCTTTACTTTTCTAGCACCATTATTGTCTTTTACTGTTTAGGGAACAGAAAAAATTCTTCCTTCCAGCTGTCTTCTAGCTTCTTGTTTTAATTCTTGATATGTTTTTTAACCTCTTCCTAGCATTGCTGGAATATCTCTGCTTGTCAGGACATCAGAATGCAAACCAAGCAAAGCGAAAGGTACTTGATATACACTTTTAAATTTTCTCAATGTAGACACTGCAGGGAAGGGCTGAAATCCTCTGTGGGTTGAATGGAAAGCTCCAGAGAGTCTGAGAGTTTCCAGACCGCCAGCAGGCAACTGCTGGTATTCTCTATTGCTACCAACCCTGCAGGTGATAAAAAGGATTGGTGGCCTCTTCCAAATTGAAGCATCATTACAGTTTTCAGTAGAGCAGCTACCTATTCTGAAAGAAGCAATTATCACACTGCATAGCAATTTAGAGAAGACACCAAATGGGAATGACGACAGGGTGAGGGAACAGACCAGTGGCCTCCTTGAGTTCAGAGTTGAGGTCCATTAAGGATGCTTATGTGATTGCAGTCTACTTTGCATGTAAATACAAATAGGAATTTGATCATGAAGGATCTAAAATTTTTGAACTGAAGGAACTTTTAGACTGGGTATGACAAGGCAGCTAGCACTTGTGGAGTAGATTCTCAAGCTGCCCATTCTTTGACTCGTTGAACAAAAATAGTGTACAAACTTCTTGACCACAGCACATTATAGAAAGCATTATATAAGCAATTGATCTGAATAATAGATGAAACAAGCATATAAACATCCAGACAAAGTGCTACATTCATGTAATGTTGGNNNTCAGGATAACCTGTATAAAAACTGTAAAGGTAGCTGTTTATTCCTTAATAAGGAACTGAACCAAAAGGGAGAGTACATTCTCTTACTTTAGAGCCACTCCATGAAACAGCTGCATACTTCAATATACTGCCTAATGAAAAGTCTTCTGGGTCCTGGTACAGATTTGTCAGCGTGTTTCTGATAGCAATGATACTATAAAAAGTGAAAATAAGAAATATTTCACAATTGAATATCCAGAGAAAAAAGCATGTACCTTTGTGAGACTAACTATGCTTTGTTAAAATACTGTTGCTGCTCTAAAGGAGAAGGGAGATTAAGAGCTTCATTTCTACTGGGAGGAAAAATGATTGTGTTTCTTATACTGTCCATTTTATGTAGATCTAGATCAGCTGGTCAAATGTCAATCAGGACAATATGTCTTGTTCACTTACTTGCCTAGAATCAGAGAAGGAAAAAAACATGTGATTGGTTCCCTAACAGAATCACACAATTAGACTGATTATTGAATCCATAAGTGAAATCTGAATGCTCTGTTACTCAAAGTTAAATAAATATTTACTCTTTTACGACCATCACTTATGATAAAAACAGGTTAGGAGCTCAGACTAGAGTTTAAATATATATCTAGCTGTGTCAGAAATACATGCAGTTTGAATTCAGGCATATTTTTATCATCAGGTGGTGATTGGAAAGCGGCATAGCAAATGATCAAGGAACCAACAAGATGAACAGCTGCCAAAACATGTTGCCTTTTATGAGATTAATACTCAAATGTAGTAATAAGATTTGGAAATAAAATTGTGTTTGCTTTCATTGGAGAACTGGGGTGATGAAAAGACTGTAGTATGTACTATCTGTTTCTCTAGAGTGGCACAGGTGGTATTTGGTGGTATTTATACGTGGGCAAAATAAAAGAAATATTGGCTACATCCAAATGCTCTAAAAATACCATATTTATCATATATATCATATATATAAAAGAGAGGAGCAAGGCTAAAGATGATTCCTTACATAGAGAATAAATTAATAACTTAGTAATTATCCTTTGGAGAAGAAAGACATAATTTTATATAGAAAGACCTAAAGCTTTTATAGAGAAGGACCTAAGGCTTTTATTTGTTGTCTCACCAAAACACTAAAATGTTGAGAGCATAAAACATATTACATTTTCCATCTACTAATGTACTAAACTTTGTGATGAACACACTATATATGTATTTTATGATATGGAGTTAGGGTCCAGATGAAAACTTTGAGATTTACATTTTTATCCTGCATTGACCTTTTGGCTTCACTCCCTAATTAAGCAAGGCATGGTAAAGAAAGAGATTATTATGAGGTGGCTGAGTCCCCAGGGCGTTATGAGGTACCACACACAGTTAAGCTATCTCAAGACAACCATGTTCTCTAGAGTTACTTTATTGCTATTATAAAAAATCTTTATTATGGGGGAAAATATGTATTTTTATGCTAGAAGAAGATGAAGATGACAGTTTAGAATGTTGAACGGTAGTTTCAGCTGAGCTTTGTGCCCACAGAGACTGTAAAACATCGAGGACTGGGCGGCCTTTGATTGGATCCTTTAGATCCTAGAGGGGTAGATTAATCTTTGTAAAATTCATAGTTGGAACATTGTACCATTAACTGGCACTTTCCAGTTATCAAGATACTTTATGAAACTGAAAAAGTCCCATTACACTTGCTAAAAAGGCAACTTCAGGGGTGTGGCTATCATGAAATGATTTCATCTCTGGAGTATTAGGTACTTTCCTCTGTGCCCCATGCTTGATAAAGCCCCGGACCTGGATCTTCATCTGATAACCTGCATCAGCTTCTTCTCTGTTAATTACACCCTATCTAAGTATGCAATCATACAGCATGTGGAGATTCCTCAATTTTCTCTGTGTTTCTGTAGCACTTGAGGACATATTTAAGCCCTTGTGGGACCAGGCCTTACTTTTCACTTTTTAAATCCCACCTCTGTTTTTAAAGCATGATGTCTTCTTTTTAACGTCTGCAACGAATACGTGGTGCACACACAGGAGCTGGTGTCTTCTTGGCATCTGAGAGGAGTAAAGACACAGTGTTCCTGTTGCTTTTAAGCCTTCTGCATTATACCTTACCTAGAAATTTTTGTGCACCTACCCTCTGCACTGTGGCTGGAGTATCAGAACTACCCGTGGGTATCAGAAAATATGTATTTACAGAACTTAAAAGGCAGTCCTACTTTGAAGAGCTGTTCCAGGAATACAGTGATTACACTAAGGTCCTTGGGCTCATGAAGTGCTCTTTGTCGTAAAACAATATGAATGCCCCATAGACCAAGGAAGGATACAGAACAGACATGTCTTTAAGACCAGGTATGGCCTGCTTGACAACAAATTGATTTATGCCCGCCACTGTTCTGAGGATGGCTTAGAGATGTTTGATTTGCAGTGGATAGATTGCCTCCTGCTAAATAAAGTCCGGTGTCATTGTTCATAAACCTGAACTGCATTATAGCAATCTGGGTGCTTTGTTAAAATACCACTGTGAAGTTCATAGCACCTTTTTAAGCTCTGTAGTTCAAAGATTAATTGTTAAAAGGATAAAAACCTTTGTGCAAACATCTAACAAGCTTCTCAAGTCAATGACAATTATCCTTGTGAAGTACTCAAGAGCTGTCTGTCAAGAAGTTCAAACAAAAGTGACACGACTTGGTCAAAAAAGCACCAGTTGCTCCCATTCCCACACCCAGTGGGATAATGGATTATCCCTCAGAGGCAGTGCTTGGCCATCCCCCAGCTAACAACTCTGTTTGCCAATGTCAGACATCATAGCTAATAGATGGAAGGGGTCCTGAGGAAGAACAAACCACCCATAAATGAAAACTAGTAAAAAACTCTAATTGGTTCTCTATTTTTTCAGACAGTCCAGGGTGTTAGTGATACTTTTCAGGTGAGCCCAGGTGTTGGTAGAGGTGATGCTGTTGCGGTAGGTGGCACTATTCCTCTCCTCCAGCCACAACCACACCATCAGACACCGGGAAGTGCCATCTTTGGGATGAGACATAAAACTGAGGCCTTGACCAGTTGCAGTTATTAAAGGTCCCATTGCACTTTCCACAAGATTAACTGTGTTAACCTCAGTGTCCTGGCTGATTGCATTCTGTCTTCCTAAATTCCCTCTGTAGTTTCAACTGGACAAGTTAATCTGCACTTCCTGTTTTAGATATCCGTGCAACTGTTGCTGTGCTCGGACACACAGCTGCTGTGCTTCACCCCATGACGTGCTCCAGTGACAGCCACGACAGACAGACTGAACGCTGTATGGCCACGCTGGTTCCCCAAGGACAGTGGAAGAAGAGGGCATAGTTGCACCCTGCATTTTCAACAAAATGACAGAACATCCTGGTGAGGCAACACACTCTTCAAAATAGATAATCATTACAACACCAGCAAAGGGCAATAGCAGTTATTTGGTGGGACATCCTGCTGAGTCACCTAACTCCATCTTTTCAAGACACGATGTCTTCAGGGCCTCTGGAGCAAGTGGCTGTGGCTGCCATATAATTGCAGGCCTCTTGTTTGACCAAACCCAGTCCTAGATTTTTAGCTCTGGGCTGGAGAGGCAGGGCAGGAGCATACTGCAATTTTGGCATGGTCCTACATTAAACCCATTCCAACTTACTTCTGAAAATCCCTTCTTCTGCAAGTGTCCCTTTCCAACACAGACCAGAGTGAAACTCCATGTGAATTAAGCCATCCTGTTACAAAAGGAGATTTGCAGCAAGGTGACCCACTTCGTCAATCAGCATAATTTGTGCATGGCTTCCACTCTTCTCAGAGTTTTGAGGTTTGGTAGCTAGACTCGAGGTTGGGGAAATTGCATTCTTTCTAGCTTTAATTCTTTCTGTTGTTTCAGTTGGATACTTCCTTTGTCACTTCATATCCCAAACTATTGTGTTTTATTGCTGGAAAATGTGTGTTTCATTTCAACAGCTTGGGATTGCACACACATGCCATTGAGTGTAATGCAAGGACATTATGTGATTGTAAGAAAGGATTATTTTTGTGCTTATCTAGAGAAAATAAAAGGTTTTTTTTAACATCTTCATAACTAGGTGGAGAGTAATATTAATATTTGAATTCCATGAGAAGCCTGAAATATAGTATGGATATAAACTGACTGGGTGATTGGGTATTTAAAATGAGACAACTGTCAAGACAGGAAGCACATAATTATCACAGAATAGAGAAAGTTTCTAAAAAATAAAACACAATTCATTGTCTGTTTTCTACTTCATGACATTTCCACTGAAGATTGTAATTTCTTTTTGCATGTCCTATTCCCCCTTGTACAGAGTGTCCCCTTGGGAAGTGGGGCCCAAGAGCCCTTTCTCGGATGGGACAGGATATTACAGCTTGGTTTGTGCACCAGCATCCTTAATATTTCCTTCCTTTCAGAAGCAAATAGAGCGTACCCTTATCTGAATGCTAATTTCCTAGTTAAAACCCTCCCTTGCTGACAAGGGACTGAAAGAGTTTTAAATCACAGATGTAGAGTATCAAATGCAATAATGCTCTTGCAATAGTGCATTGAAGCCTCAATTAATTAACCCTTGGGCTAAGTAGGCAGGTACATGGTGGTGGCCACAGGCGGTGGATGGATGAGATTTAAATGGGCATCTCATTTCCTCAGCACGGAACATGCCGTTTGGTTCAGAAAGGAGTCATTTTACACACTCGCCTCATTTACGCTCAGCTTTAATCCCTTTAATTCCACCTGAGATCCAAGCAAGAATGGGGGAAAAGAGAGAGGTGCAAAAGGCTACAGAGCTGGGCTTTGTTTACATATGTTTCCCCAGGGACAACCACCCCAGCAGAGCCAGAGGCTTCTGGCCTTTTCATCGCACTGCAGGGATCCAAAGCAGTTGTCATATGGAAATGGTTAAAGAGAGATTACAGGGAGCTCTTCACTGCAATCCATCCTGTTTAGAACCTGAAAAGTAAGGAGTAGGGAGAGGAGGCTGAGAAAAGGGGCTGCATTTTATCCCTGCTGATGTTGGGATGCAGCAGGGACTCGGTGGCAGAGGGTCAATTTGCAGAGGCCATGGTGGTGTGGGCCCCCCATGACACCACAATGACAGCTGCCACTTCCCCTTCAATGGCCCACATGGGTGCACGTTCACGTGTGATGTAAATCATGTTACGTGGGTGATGTAAATCGCTGACATCCCTCTGGATGGCTTTTACACATGTAATGTGAGAGTGTCCCTACTGAGCAAGGGGACACAATTCTGCCACATATCAAGGGTAGCAGACTAATGCTGTAAAAATCAGTAGATCCCCCAATGATTTCTTTGAATTACTTAGACTCTTTAGATCAGGCTCGGTTTTACTTCTCTGTTTTGCTTGCTTTCAGTGGTTCTCCTAATGCAGAGTTCTGCTATCAGAAGCTTCTGCCAAAATTTTAAGCAAATGTCACAGAATATTTATGGATAATGAATTTTGAATTTATTACAGTTATTGCACAGGAAATCTGATATCTCAGCACTGTGCTCCTTCAATCAAGGATATGCAGACAAACGCGTGACCTATGCAACTGATTAACCCAGGTAGAATTTAAAATATTGGATATTTGCAACAAACTTCACTTGAATAAGATGGGGAATTGTTCACAGAAATGGTTGAGCATAATGAACTTATTTTTAAAAATCCAGAATATCTTCCTTACCAGTCCCTGAGAAAAAAAAAAAAAAAGAAAAAAGAAAAAAAGTAAAATTTATTGTATGATTCATTATGGTTACATTAGGTCCCCAGCTCTGCTAAAACAGCTGTATACAAGGTAGTGCTACTCATCCAAAGGTATATAAAGAAGATTTGAGACAGGGTCCTGTTTTTAAGGAGATCCAAGTTGCTGTTTGCTTGCATGCAATGCTCTGCATCAGTGTGTGTTTGCTCCCACTGTGTGTAGCAGTGTTGTAGAGGATAAATTTGGATTGGTCCTGATGGGACTGTATGGATGGTATGTGGTTATTTCTCCAGACTTTACTCTGTGCCAACCCCATTTTTGCACATCCAGAAGCCTCTGCAGATAAATCCAGCCAGCAGGGGGTACAAAATGAAAAGATCCCCGAAGTATCACACTCTCCTTTTCCCCTCTGTCCACACTGATGGCTGCTTGGGCCAGACACATTCATCACACCTGTGGGCTGCTGCCATTTTGTGCAACGCGTGGAGAGATGTCACCCGTGTCTGGAGGTGTTGGATGATGCACTGTTGTGGGATGATGCCCGCTGGAGTCCCTGCCCGCCCTGTCCCACCTGCCGCCCCCACTGGGCCACCAGACTCTTCATCTCATTTCCCTCCACACGATTTACCATCTGTGAGCTTGTCTTTAACCTAATAAAAATCATCTCGCTTTTGACTAACAAGAAAAGGAAACAGTGCTCATTGTGGGGTTTGGGGAAAATGGCTTCACTAATCTGCAGGATGAGAATGGAGTGATTTATAGGCGGATTTAACTGTGGGCCATGATTAGAGGGCCGGTAGTAAGTGCATTAGATGTCTAAGTGTGGCAATAGAGTAAATAGGCGTTTTATTTATCGCAGTGCCAGGGGCCTCTTAGCGGAAGAGCGCTTCTCCAAATTGAAATATAGCAGAGTTTACACTCCTGATTAGGGCTTCAAGCGCAGAGCCCAAGGCTATCAGCGAGCAGAAACAACGCTCGCTGACACCTAATTGTCACTGGATTAATGTGCAAACAGGGACAGCAAACAGCAACAACAAATAACCTGGTGTCAGAGCTGCTGGTGGCAGTGTCCACTAAGTGACTGGGGGCCAAATTGAAGTTTATATCTCAGAATCCACTGAGATCAATGCATCAGCTGGGTAAACTGGGCTAGAAATATTTCGCTGTAGTATGTATTTACATATTGCACAGGTGTGGAGCCAGCTATTAAAAACAAAAAGAGAAACAAAAACCCAAAGGAAAACAAAAGGGTTTTTTTCATGCTGGGTGTAAAGAGTATGTGTGTGTTGTACTGCCAGGTACCAGGAGAGGCTCTCCCTGCAGTGATCCATGTCCCACTTTGAATGTCCCCAGACTTACCAAAATCAGTTCTTTACAAATATGCCTAGCATATGTGTGTGATTGTGTCTGTAATAAAAGAAGTAAGGCTTGTAAGGTAAGGTAATACATTTTATTAGACCAACTGATAATGCATGAGAAAAGATGGACAAGCTTCTGAGCTAAGAAACCCTTCCTTATGGAATAGAATGCATAATCCCTACGTGTGAATTCATATGCCGCAGAACAGGCAACTGTTTCATTCTTTGAATTAATTAGGGGGTATCCCCATTATTGTATGGGTATCCCCATTAGTATATTGATATCCCCATTATTATATGGGTTCACAAATATACCCACTGTTAACTGTATATCATGTGAAGCTACATACCATATGCCTGTAAACTAAGTATGGGCAATATTGTTCAATTTATTTCCTTTATGCTTCATAGCCATTCAAGTAATTTATGTGAATAAGGTCTTTTGCTCTATAATCTTGTGACTTTCACTGGCATCTCCATATAAAATTTTATAACCCTGTTTGTGAATCAAATCATTCCCACAACTACTGATTCAATCTGGGTTGCCACCTGTCCAGCTTTGGATTGGAGGAAGCAGTTTAGGCATTTGAGCTCTGGATTTTCTACTTCTGAATCTAGTTTGGCTTGCTTCCTCCAAGGTGTTATCTACTTAAGATCTCACCACTGCTGATTAATTCTTCAGAGGTAAGAGGGACAAAAAAACCCCTTTGCTGTTCGTTTACAGCCATCACCTCCTTTTAAATTGGGAAATTACTATGATTTCCTTGGAACAAAAAAACGTGATTAAAAGTGAGCCTGAAAACAAAAGCAAGAATAGGTTAGCAACCATGGAGTTCACGTATTCAATCATTTTTCCCCATAATTAGCTATTGAAGGAGAAAAAGTCACAAATATATGATTTATGTCTCTAAATGTATTTCTAAAGTTCTTAAGTTTTATTGACCATGAAAGTTGGTCTTTCCCTGTGTTAAGAACTGAAGAAGCTATAGACCTAGCTAGTAGCTCAATGGTGCAAAGTCTTATGATTTAATCTTGACATTTGCAATTTTTTGCTGTAAAATATTACTTTCTTTATTTCAGGACTTTAGTGTAAAACCTCATAATTTCCTTTAAGCTCCATTTGATTGTCAATTGCACAACTCTCTCCAAATCTTAAAGCTTATGATTTTCATACACATAAGATTTATTTCTTTTGTACCACAATAGAATATTCTTTGGTGCAAATTCTCCTTATTTCCCTTGCATCCTGATCTTTCCTACCTTATAGCTAGGATTTTGTGTGTGTGTGTGTGTGTGTGACAGTCAGGTTTGTGAGCTTTGAACTTTCTGTAGATTCATTTAGAAACATTTCAAATATCCATATCTGGGATTGAACCAGCTGTATATCTGATCTATTCTGCTTAATGATTTCCAGGAAGTGGTGGTTTTGCTATTGGCATATTTGGAGAAGGAATAGGATCAATTTTCAATATTGAAACAAGTCCAATAGCTATTTACACACAGTTTATTTCAGAGATTCAAAACTGCACGAGGCTAGGGAGAAAAGGTTTATAATGCAAAATTACAAACATTTTTGGTTTTCTCTTAGGTCATTTAGAGTCAGAAGATCATAAAACTGGGTTTGCAACAGGGAAGTCCCAAGTTCATTTTACTAACAATATGCTTGATGAATTCAATGTATTTTTAATCCAAGTGTAAAACTCTAAGGACATCCAAGGTGCTGACTAGAGCATGAAAATCTAAATTAATGCTCTGCCAGAATGACACTACTTAAACAACCAAAATATCACCCACAGGCATTAGGCTTTTTGAGAAGTTCATAATCTATATATTGTTATTGTAAAGATTGTGATTTCATGCAGAAAATAATTCACAAATCATAATTAACATCACTCCCAATAGGTAACCAACGGCTTTAAATACACATTTTATATTTTGCTGGTTTAAAAAGGTATACAACCCTGTAATACCTAATTACTACAATACACACAGCATATATTGGGCTATACTGTTCAATATATCAGCAAAGACTCATAAATCAAGGGATAGTTCTTAACTGTGTGTAATGTTGATATTCTACATTTTAATTACATAAAATCTGCCAGTTAATATCTATCAGCCATATAGAACCACACATGCTTGTTCATAGTCAATGAACTGTTTGAAACAGGTTAGAGCTGGAAGATGCTAGTTTTTACAGACTGTTGTAAAATGGGGCCTGTTTCTTACTTGGGCAAAATGCCCAGTGGAGAGAACAGGAATTTTGCCCAAACGAGGACTGCACAATTAGCAGCAAACATATCAGTCAGATTGTTTTTCACCAAGGACCTCTGGATACTGTTGTCCAAAAAGAAAATGCCCATGTCTCCCCCACAAACCTGAAAGGGCCACTGCAGTGTGTGAAAATTTAGACCCCTTCCTTTAGAAAGAGGGTGGGGGAAAAAATAGAGAGGTTGATTTGTAGTGCTAACAAGTGAAATCCAATAGTGAAGGATCTCACTGTGTCGTCCTGTCTGCTGGTGATGCCCGCTGCCAGGCTCTGCAAAGGCACCGGGCTGCTGGCCAGCACAACCAACTGCAGGACTGGGCCTGAATCTATTCCTCACTAGCAGAGCTGACTGCAGAATTAAAGCTTTCAGCCACAATTTTCAAGTTGATAACACATGGACACAGCAATCCCACCCACGTGATAGCAATTGCAGTATTCAAACAGTAGATTGTAGGCTCCTCTGGGCAAGGAATTTTTGGTTTGTTTATATATAAATCATCCAAGTGCATCTATCATGCTGCATGGATGATAATAATAAAAAGATGCTCTATGGCTCCCAGTATAAATGCAGCAAGGAAAACACTGGGAAGTTCCGGGAGGAATGTGAAAAAAGTGAGAAGACAATAAATTGCATTTAGTTCACTGAACTGTGGAGGAAGGAAAAACAATTAAGCCCTGGCTTTAAAAAACCCTTATTGAGACACTGATTGCTCTGTAACAGAAATAGTTGTGCCACAGTGACATTTGCTCATTAACCAGTCATGAATTTGTATCACACATCAAATACTAGTAATGAAACAATATTAAAATGATAGTTTGTTTTTTAGCCCAAATACACGATGTGTGTTAACACAGCTACACAAACATGTTAAACATCACATTAAAATGTATGTTTGGACAAATATGATTTGAGGGTTGGTTTAAATTACTACAGGTATTCAAGAAAATCTCGTTTGAACCAAAAGGGGTACCGGTGTGTAAAAAGCACAAGAAAAAACAACACAGAACAGTCTTTCAAGTGCTGTGGGGCTGCCAAATTACTCAGCCAAAATTCCCATTATACAAAGGTGGGCTGAAACAGAAACACAGCCTTGGCTTTATTGAACATTTTCACACAACAAAGTGTCATGGAATAAATTAAAGTCTGGGCACAGAAGACCTAAATTGCAGAATTTAATTTCAGTGAATCAGCTTCTTTATTAATCGCTGTTTTTCTTACCACTCTGTTTTTTGAGCACCAGCCTGTTAAGTGTATTCTCTTTACTAATAAAAGCTGCTGTGGTTAGAAGGGTTAATAACATTAATTAACAAAGTAGAATTTACCGGTGAGTTTGAACATCTGTAACGAAATGCAAGTAAAATATGTAATCAATTACTGGATCCTGTAAAGTGCCTTCATATTTTGGGCTGTCTCAACATAAATCATCCAGCCAGTTCATGGCCACCAGCAAGGGCAGGTCCTGCTCCCACTCCATTTCTTCTTCCCATTTCCCCTTGCTCCCAACGAGGCACTTCTGGCACTTGTCAGGCACACTGACCTTCCCCAGGCTCCTCTGAGAACCAATTCAACATGCCAACCTGGCAGAAAACTAATGCAGCTAAAAGGGGGTGATTTTTTGCTGGGTGAATGAGCTGCAAGAAAAGGAGGGAGGTTCTGATGAGCAAAGAAGACGGTGCAAGGCAGGTGGTGAGACCATGTGGCCAAGAGCGAGTGAGGGAGAGGAAGAGCAAAGGAAGAAAGGAGTAGCAAGGAGAGGAATCAAGATCTGCCTCTCTGGGAATCAACAAACCATGAGATAGGTAGAGCTACTCCTACAATTACAGAACTGGATTGTGATTTTGTTGTATGAAGTGTCTGGTGACAGCAGTAACTTAAAGCATTCCTGCCTGGAGACCAGCAAGACAAATGCAAAGTTACTACCAATACTATTAGCATTCACAATGAATAGTTTGTGAATTGGAAGCAATAGGGCACAACAAGTCCAGTAAAAGTACTGGATTAAAGACAAGTGGCAGCTTGGTAGACTGTGCCTCATCTAACAGAATAATAATTTAATTGAATCTCATGCTGACAAGTGAAAATAAGTCAAGGTGCAGAAACCACCTTTGTTACTTCCAGCCACAGTGGGGCAGTTTTGACTGAACGGGTCACCAGCATAGGGTCCTTTGAGAACCTTCAGTTCAGATGAACAGGTTTTTCCATTGAGGCAGCCGAGGCATACAGAGCCTTTCACCTTAAGCTACACCATATCAGGTTTCAATTCCCTTGCACCTTTCCATCTGAGTAGGACAGCAGTACCCAGCTGGGAAGACCATGTCCCATTACTGAGAGGCCAAAGAAATTCTGATGAGGGCAAACTCTACTTTTTCTCTAAATGCATCTGCTGTCTGCTTATGTCTTCGAGCATCAGTATGCCTTTACCTGTATACCTTTACAGCAAGATGTGTACTCCAAACAGTAACAAAACTTTCCAGACCTCTAGCTGGTAGCATAATGATCTGATTTTGGATTTGCTTTTCAGCATTAGAAATGTCTGCTTTAGTTCCAGAAAAACTAAGGTTATATGCAGAAGAAAAAAAAGTATTTCAAGTGTATTCTGAGTTTGGAAGAGATTGCTATTTTGTTTTTTAACAGTGTTTTTTCACTGCCTTAGGAAAAAAAACATCTAGAACGTAATAAGCTATTAGTATAATAGCTGTAAAGGCCAAAATATGAGCTTCCCAGAGACTGCAGTGGTCAGGATTATCCATAAAAAGTAAGGATTCTGCACCTGGGATGGGGCAGCCCTGGATGTACAGACAGACTAGGGAATGAGATGCTGGAGAGCAGTGCCATGGAAAGGGACCTGGGGGTCCTGGTGGATGGCAAGTTGAATCTGAGTCAGCAGTGCCCTGGTAGCCAGGAGAGCCAGCCCTGTCCTGGGAGCATCAGGCAAAGCATCACCAGCCGGGCGAGGGAGGGGATTGTCCTGCTCTGCTCTGCACTGGGGTGGCCTCACCTTGGATATTATGGGCAGTTTGGGGCACAATAATATAAAAAAGACAATAAGCTCTTGGAGAGGGTCCAAAGGAGGGCAACAAAGATGGTGAAGGGCCTGGAGGGGAAGGTGTACAAGGAGTGGCTGAGGTCATGTGCCTTGAGATAAAAGAAAAGGAGATTGAGGGAAGACCTCATTATGGTCTGCAATGTCCTTGTGAGGGGAAGACGAGGGGCAGGCACTGATCTCTTCTCTGTGATGACCAGTGACAAGGTGAGGAGATCTCATGAAGATGTGTTAGGTGAGGCTTAGGCTGGATATTAGAAAAAGGTTCTTCACCCAGAGGGTGGTTGGGCACTGGAAGAGGTTCCTCCGGGAAGTGGCCACAGCACATTGTTTGATTCTAGGGGCTGTCCTGAGCAGGACCAGACATTAGACTTCAATGACCTACATGGATTCATTCCAACTCATAATGTTGTATGATCTTGCATAAATACACTGAATGCTAAGAACATGCATGAAAATATGTACAAAGATGTGTGGGAAACACACTGGATTTTGTGTAGGCATAGAGACAGCAAAGTAAATATAGAAAAGAGAGTGGCTAGCAGTGGACCTGCACGCTTTATAGACCCCCTATTTTGAACTCTCCTAAACCAGACAGGGGTATTTTTTGGAGGTCCCAGTCTACACAATGCTGCTTAAATCAAAGTGGGGCATAGTACTCTGAGACCTTTAGTCTATTCTCTTCATATGAATAGAAACTGTGATCATCTATGCTTTTCATAGACCAGGTGTAGCCCTCCTAAAGGGAGTGAGGATGTCCCAGTGAGACACCTCTGGAAAGTTCTAACCATAGGGAAGATGGACATCTTGGAAAAATTAAATTAATCCCATAATAGTATATAAATCTGTACAATACAGCCTTTTAAAATATTCCTAAATCTCAGAAGACTTAATCAATGTTATACAAATTATGGAATCATTTGAGAGTGTTGCTATGATGAAAAAGCCCATGCTTTTGTCCCTGTGGAACGTTAACAATATCAAGACAAGCTGGCTATCCAAAATATCAGTGAAATTACATCTTTTCTGACAAGGTTGATGAAATTATGATTACTACATGTCAGTTTTTTCCTGTTTAAAGGGAAATCTATGGTCAAGTATGCCTTGAAGTTCTTCAGGTTCATTAACAAGGTCAAAATCAATGTTATTTTACTGTTTGGAATCATTTTTGGCGGAACAATGAAAAGAAACCATAGTAGAAGTAGTCTTAATATAATCATTTTCTTTTCATTGTTCTTTATGGGAAAATAATTTGGCCCGAAATTTAGTGGTCCCATCAGGGAGGTGATATCTTTAAAAAGGTGGTCTGAAGGACAGGTTTTACTGTACTTTAATAGGCTTATAGATTAATATAAATCTTAATATTCATAATCTGTACTATTCCTTTTCTCAATATCTCGTTCATCTATACATCTATTTGTAATGTGTGTTTCAAACACAAGTTAAACTTTATTTTATTGAAAGTACTGATAGTGCTTTTGGGATAATAATTTCTGAAAAACTCAGCAGATCAAA
>JAWWMO010000096.1:47801182-47818621 GCA_035047845.1 Dendrocincla fuliginosa | reverse complement strand
TTTTGGGAAAGCAGTTTTGCACCTTTATTGGATTTACCAGTATCAACAATCATGGATACTTTTACAGGACCTGCCCCACCACTCTGTTTTGCAGATTAATTAGCTAATATTGCTTCAGTGATTTGCATATGTAAATGCTATATAAATGCTAAATAGATATTAGCTCTGAAACTTGCTGCTAGTGCTCACATCGCCATAGTAAGCACCACTTTCTTTCTCAGTGTACAAAGGATAATAGGGTTTGCCCAAAGACAGACCTTGCCACCACTGCAAGGCAGCTTTTCAGTAGTCTTTGAGGGGTTTGCATCAAATTACTCTCCATGATGCAAATCATCTCTAACACCAGCATTCTAGTAAAATTGACTGTGAAATTTTTTTGTATGATTTCCACCAAATAGAGTGGCTTTCCTTCCTGTGTTCTTATTTTCTAGTTCACCAAAATAACAGAATATGTAATATTACATACCTTGGGGTTTTTTGTTGTTGTTGTGGGGTTGTTTTTTTCTGTTTCGGAGTTTGGTTGTTTTTTTGTTGTTTGGGTGGTTGGTTGGGGTTTTTTTTTTATAACAGTGACTGTGGAATCCACCTTGTGGTATGTGTCAGCATACCATCCATATGATGCCTGAACCATCTTCTCAGCTATGGGTTGTTTGAAGGGATGCACACAGCTCCAACTTACCTGGTTTCCCCTATCTGTCAGTGTGAAACAGGCAGCATAGAAGCAGCAGATCTCTAAAACTTGCACCATTTAGAAAGGAAAGACCTTGGTGAAAACAAACGGTTTATGTTTTCAGCCAGAAATAAATAAGGCATGGACTATGGCTCTCTCATCTACGAGTGAGTTTTATTAAAGAGTTAGAGCAAGCTCCAGTATACAAGATATTCAGAACCATATGTATGCATTAATTAAAGGAATGTGGAGGAGGAGGAGGGGATCTGAGAAAATAACAAAGCAGCAGTGTATGCATGCAATGATTTTTCATTCTGTTTCGCTTCAGCTCTGCCCCTGCAACAGAGGATCTAATCAATCTGCCGGCTATTAAGTTTGTTAATTGATAATGCATACTAATTAGGCTGTGCACAGTTACTTAAGAGACTTTGCTAAGGTGATTGTAGGCACAAGTCCAAATGGAGTTTAAAGTATTCTGTGTGAGGTTAAAACCCATCAACCAGAATAGATGGATTTTATATTATAACAGAAGGCACAACATAACTGTAAGTATTTAATGTATTGCACAGTTATCCATTGTTACATATCCTAAGTCTACCAAACAATTAAAAATTATAAAAACAGCCTATAAAAATATAACTAAATAAAACATGTTTATGAATATGTAGAGATGGTAGAGATGGAGGAAAGCTGAAACTGAACTGGTCTTAAAATAAATATTCATATTATTTTCACACTTACGTCCAGGAACAATAGTATGAGTTCTGCTGCAAGGAAGGAGCTAGCATGACGAGAATGCAGCCTAATCTAGCTTTATGAACTTTGACAATAAGCTACATAAAATTGACATGCCTTTCTGCCCCCATCCAATAGGGCAATAAACCAGTAGTAACACAGTAGCAACAAAAGCATGCCAACTAGCTATTTGTAATATTTAGAGAAAGTCAGAGCTATTATTTACATCATTATTATATTATTACAACCTAAGAGTCTCCTTTCCATTTCTAGTGACTCTGTCTGTGGTACAGTTTGAGGTGCTCCTGACCTTAAGAAAGTAATTTTTTACATATTAATAGTCTTGGTCTTCCCTCCCCCCCACTTCTTCTCCTTTTCTATGCATCATATAAAATGAAAGTTCTTTGCAATATAAATTTGGAGTTGGCAGGCACTAGTGATGGAGGTAGTGGGCATTTAATTAGGGAATGAATTGTATTCCTATGGTGTGACCATTGGACCTAAATTCCAAGCTGTAGTGCTTTATTTAACTATATGAAAATGACTGGGTGCCACAATTTAGTATGCAGGAAACTATTTTTAAGCACTGAGTACTTAGAAACCAAAAGAAAAAAAAAACAGCTAGAGAGAGAGCTGATTTCATGTCTCATAGCCTTGTTGAAGAAAATTCCATGCAATGAGATATGTCATATTGAAGAAAGAACTATTCCGGTGAAGATTTTTTTTATTACGTGAATGTAGTCAATGGACATACTTGGAGTGACAGCATGTATGTACTCATAAAAAAGTTTTGGTACCCACAAATTTGTATAACAATAAGTGTGTATAGCTTATGTTACAATGAGCTGGTTTGTATGTATGGGTTATGAATATATTACATCAAGGATTATGAGAAAATTAGCTTTTATTTGTTTCATACCAGCCAGTGACTTCAATTTGTGTGTACTACAAATCTGGGGAGACATAAGGACACTCATCTAAATAACGAAGATACGAAAAGATGGTGTTCACTAGGGTTTTAGGGGGTTTTTTTAAAAAAAGTCAATGTGCTTTGTGATATTAGCAATACAGCCTTCACAGTAAGAGACATAAACACAACTTGTAACAAACTTTCTTGACATTTTCTTCCTCTGAGGGTTCTGTCGGAGCTGTAATACCTCCAATCCCTTTCAGTGCTTCACTTAACAGTCTGTAATGAATGAGTAAATAGGAGGAGATGAGCTTAAAAGGCAATCAAAGTAGCAGGGAATTGTTGGCATGAATGAGTGATTCTCACTAGACTTCTACATATCTAGGAAGATACAAGGAAGATAATTTCACAAGGGAGTTTGATAGCAGGACTGTGAAATTCTTATATATCTGACACTAGAGACAACAGGGTCTGAATTTTTCCCTCCCAACACAAACACCTTTCTGAGGCACTTCCACTGAATGTTGTGTCACATCCTTGATGGGGAAAGACAGGCACATCCGGAAAGTAGTTCTGATCAACCAAGATCAGAATGGCCCCCTGGAGGCCCTGTAGCTCTCTGGACCTCATCACATTCCAAGGAAGGATGAGGTTCCTAATGCATTGAAAAATGTGTGAGGTGAGTGTCTACAGGGAGGTTGGGTGGATCCTTTGCCTCTTTCCGTAGAACAAGATATTTCATGGAGAATAACTTGATCTATCTATCTACAGTAAATGTAAAACAAGTTACACCACTGGTCAGTCTGTGTATGGCGAGCTCGCATGTCAGCAACAAATATATGCTCCAAAGAAGCCTGTCTTCCACCAGCAACAAGCTGACCACTGGTAATTATGAAAGAAGCTGGATAAATAACTTTATTGATTAACTCTGAAAGGGAGCTCAGAACAAGGTACAGCATGGGTTCTTATATTTTGATGTGTGGTTGAAACACTAAAGAGGGTTCACTTAGCCATTGAACAGTCTACTTTAAGACTGCCCTCTGAAAAAAAATAAAAGTACAATTGCAGGTTAAATCATGCTATGCCTGTTCAGGAGACCTGCCTGTTCCAGGAATATTGCACCTGCATTATTGAAGAGGGTTCTGCTGTGACGTCTCTCTTTAGTGCACATCAGTGAGATTTTAGCCCATAATGTCAAGTAAAGCAAAGTGAATAGTAGGAAAAATGTTCCGTGAATATTTGCTCAAAGTGGAAAGTGGATTTCAATTAGACCATGTTTGCAATGCTTTCACGTTTGCTTTCCAGGAACACTTGAGTGCTCAAGCTTTATTAGTATGAATAACTCATGAAAAAGTGAATGCAAGCTCAAATATTCACCAAAAGCAGATTTTGAAGAGAAAATTCATGGGAGAAGTGCGTGACTAATTTTGAATAAGAAGTACTTTTGAGAATTTTACAATGTAACTATCTCTTTGTGAGCAGTTTACAAAGAGAAATAAAGGTAGCATCTTTGGATAATTTTCAGCAAATAAAATGTTCACTCAGCTCTAATGCAAAAAACCTCCCAGTGATGTTGTCATTTCTGTAAGGATAATATTCATTGTTTCTGGTTTCTTATGAGACAAAATTCTTAGCTTGTCATCTAGGGCATGCTTCATAGAGGTTCAAGCACCTAGGGTTCCCATGAACTTTAATAAAATCTGAGATTGCTTGGTACCCTCAGGACTGGATCCCTAATCACTAATTCTTGCTAGTGTATATATTCCTGCTGTAGTTATTACAGGTTACACTTTTAGAAAATTGTGCCTGCTCTCCCACTTGTGTCATCTTGGAAATTTTTTTCTTGATGAACTAGGTGAAATGTACAGCATTTAACTATGTTTTTCATTTTGCATATTTTTTACTTCATGCTCTTCATTACTATATTCTATAGAATTGTATTTAAGATAAAAAGCTGCAGGGAATTTGCTGTATTGTGGTTTCATAGCTCGGTATGGGTTGGTGTTTTATTTCAGTGGAACTCCTCAGAGTTCAAGAGACTATTTAGTATAAGCAAGATTATCCTCCTCTGATTTCAATTAGAATTCAGATATTACAGCTAAGGACAGAGAATTTAGAAAGGAAAAGAGTATTACAATATAAGTAATACTAATTGTAATTCTAGTCTACTAGGAATGAAACCAGATCTGAAAACTAGTTTTTGTAATACCCCCTTCCAATTTGTGGACTGCTTCCTTTTACACTTTCACTCCCTTTTTGAGTCCTTTTGACCTCTTTCATGAGGGGAGAAGGAACATTACTGCCATCTCCTACTGTTACTTATGTTGTAGATGACAACATAAGAGGCTTCTCATCTTCTTGGATATCTTGATTCCCTCTCTGTATATAGAGCCAAAAGCAGAAGCAAAGCAAAACAAAAATAAGAGAGAAATACTTTGCCTTTCACTTTCACAATACACAAAGGAAAATTATTAACATTCAGCTTCAGGCTCCAGCGTGAACTAAATTATATGGACTTAAAAATGCAAAAATGAAGATAAATGAAACTCTCTCTTCCTTAGTGATCAAATATAAAGTAAACATTTCCCTAAAATGATTACCATTGCTTAATACATTTTATATGAAATAAGATACTCCGTTGTGCCATTTCTCACAATATGTAATGCTTTGCTTTTCCTCAGTACTATTTTGCTTATTTCTAAAATATTAAAATAGATTCTTTTGGGCTGTTCAACAGCAATTTCTCTATATAAACAAATGCTTCTCTATATAAACAAATGCTTCTAAATGCTTTAAGAAAAGAGGTATTAAATTGGTTAAAACACAAACCATTAGTAAGCCTCAGAGAAAAAAAATCTGCAAATGTGAAAACAAGAAGGGAAGAGCACAATGCACATAGTAATTATTGCAATTCATCAAACCATAGCATATGTACTAGTATTGAAATTATATCACCCAAAAGCACAGACTTCTTACACAGCCTGAAAAATTCTTTGCTTTGTTATGGTGTGGTGTACAAATCACTCATTTTATCTCTCTTATAAACATATATGCATGATCTCTCTAAAGGCTGTGTTGTATTTGCTGTTGAATATAGTTTACACAATTTCTATATAGATTCTTCAAAGGAGAAAATCAGAAAGCAACTGTTCACATTCCATAATTCAGTATTTTACAAGGCAATGGAAGTACTGAAACTCATATTTTCTTATAAGATTCTATAAAAATAGTGTTCAAGGAAGCATGGAATAATGAATAAACTCCAGTCCTGAGTCTTTCTGCATATAGATGGGCCACTGATTTGCCAAAGTAATATCTGGAATAGGGTACTCCTTAGGTACAAGGTGAGACATCCTTTACCAAAAGCCTGTTAACTTTTGAGAGCAGTGTACACCTAGAACTGAAATAAAATTGACTTCTAATTTCCATTTCCATGTTTATCATCTTTTTTCTTTAAATGATGTTTTGAAAATGCCTTCTTCCAGTAAATATACAGGTATTCATCCTTTCAATTTAAAGCAGAGTTCATCACTGATATAAGCTTTACCAGAAAGGAGCAGAAGAGCTAAAAGCACATGTAGTAATTCTGACATATGAATTTTTTTAGTTGGACAAATGCATGCAATGAATTTTATATACATCAAAGTGTAAGTCTCACAATTCCAGTTCTCAGATCAGGTGAACCAGAGAACTTCAATTCTCATGTCTCTTACTTAAAACTAAGGTGAAGTAAAATGGAACTGAAGACTTTTTCTATTTTGTTGTTCATTAATAGCTTCAGTTTACCTCTTGATTTTATGATTTTGTATCATAAGCAACTTACTGGCTTAGGTAGAGTTTCTCTTGATTTATACCAGTATAAGTAAGAACTCATATTGGCTCTTTTCTCTCACTGAAGATGTTGCCCATGAGATGTGTCAGAATAATGACTCAGGAAAATGAAGTCATAGACTAGACAAGGCTCCCAGAGAACGAGCGGCCTTGCACACTTCACTGGTCCCCACAACAGTGTGCGCTGATCCTGCCGTGATGAGGATTACCTGGGGAGGTGCCTGACATCC
This sequence comes from Dendrocincla fuliginosa, assembly GCA_035047845.1. Taxonomy (NCBI): domain Eukaryota; kingdom Metazoa; phylum Chordata; class Aves; order Passeriformes; family Dendrocolaptidae; genus Dendrocincla; species Dendrocincla fuliginosa. The sequence continues at coordinate 47,812,245 of JAWWMO010000096.1, read as the reverse complement.
TCCATGCCTGCTCAATCTGTTCTCTGTGGCAAAAGGGGTGATAACTGTGTTGTGGACATTTGTCCTCAAAGAGTACATTTCTCATACCAATAGGCTATTGGCTTTCAGTAATTGCAAACTTAGGGAAAATGTTTATTGGTGTGCTGGAGATAAAAGATCTCTTGTCCCACTACCACAATCTTCCACAATGATTAAACTGAAACTGGGAAAGAGAAAAATTTGGTCCCCTTTTCTCACCCTTCTGAACAGGGTACTGGTGTCTACCTACATAATCAAAGAAACAGCATAGAGAGATTCATTTCACAGTGGGACTTGCACCACAAAACTGCAAGACACTTTGTTAAGATCATTTTTCAAGTTTTTTAATCATAACTGAATGATAATAAGGGATATTAAAGATGAGGGAAAAAAGGAATATCTGATTAATAGCCTTCCCTTTAAACACAATTATTTAAAAAAAAAAAATCAGTAAAACTTTATAGACTCAATAGTTTTGAAAGATTAGTTTGGCCAGTTATAGTACTTGTTTAAAATATAACAAAGACACCTGGAATTATAATATCTTTTGCACAGTGAATGTCATATTACGTTTTTTGGTGATTACGTCAATTTAGTATTTCACGTATTATTAATAATTTCTCATTACATAAAATTATTACTAAACTGGCAATTAAGTGAATGTGAAGGATCCATATGCTGAAGTGTTTGTAACATTTCAATTATGAACTTCACATCAGATGTCTTCCAGTGTACATCAATAACATTAATGAACAATATTTTTGCCAAAACCACCCAAATGCATTCTATTATCTTATTATATTTTCACAGAGTCTTGACTACATCTTCATAAATGCTTCGATACTAGCTTTTTGAGGAATAAGGTAGTCTACTCTCTTGCTCCATAGCACAAACAGGTTTCTTCATATCCCAATAGTTACCAAATCTAGATATTAGCCTTTCAGCTAATGGGAAGTTCTTATTTTAACTTGTCTTCATCAGCTTAATATTTTATTCTTAATATTTTTCTTTGTATTTTTACTTCCTTCTTATTGTTTAAACTAAAATCTCTCCTAAGTTAAGGACTCTTCCCTTCTCACTATTAGTCTTCAGAGACAGGTCTATTGTCCTAATATAAACCAAGTATTTCTCAGACAGCAGCTGGGACAATTTGTGCACTGTAAATCATAATATTATCTTTACTTCTTACTTTCAGTCTATGAACCACATAGATTAATTGTCATCTTTTCTGTAAAAGCATAAATCAAGCCATTTTTGAAAGACAGAGAAGATTAGGAAAAGCAGTAAGTGAACAAAGCAGACAAGTAATATGCACACAAAACTCCCTCCTTGCTCAGCTGTGTGTTTCCCCTAGCAAGGACATAGAGAATAGTGCTGCAAAGCAAAGAATATTAGTAAGAAAAGTGAACTTCAGAAATGTTCCTCCCTTCATCTTTGGCTTTCTGGTTTAGCCCATCAGGGACTTCTGTCATTTGTTTCCTTGTGCTTCAAACTGACGGACTGTGGGACTACCAGTGCAACATATGTCTTGGCTTCCTGCAAAAAGTTGCGGGAAGTTTTGCAAAAACCTTTGAAAATCTGCAAAAAAGTTGCAGAAGTTTGGCCATTGGTCATTACCAACCGGTGTTTATTAGACAGGCTCTGGCTGTTCTTCTCACTTGCCCCTCCTTAAAAATTATGTATTTGTATGTGCAAGGTATAAACATGAGATAAAAAAAAATGTAGAGGATTTGTTTCCCCTTAATCAGTGGCAGTGGTTTCCCCACAGATGTGTATGTCTGCCTTTGTATCCAAAAGTCTGAACTGATAAAGTAGCATTCTAACATTTGTATGATACAAGTTAGCAGCAAGAGAAGAAACACTGATGTCTAGGTTTATCCCAATGAAAAAAGACATTCAAGTTTGAGATTGCTTCTCTGTGACTTACCACACCAGGATGAGGCCTCTAATGAAGGCTCAATATAGAAAGAGATAACTTATCTTTCATTTATTTTTTGACTGAGGGTTTTTAAATTTTTCCAGGCCCCTCATCACTGTGATAAAATGGTGTTCTCTGTATTTGCAGTTTATACTCTTTTAACTCGCCCAGGAAACTTATGCAGACACACGGATAATCACATCACATTGCATCCCTGTCTTGGAGCCCATACCATGTGGATATGATATGGTACAACCCTGCAAAGTCTTTTAGCACAAGGGCATTTTATTCCTCCGGTTTTCTATTCACAGGTCAGATTCATTCTATAAAAAAAAAAAAAGTTAAATATTGCTGAAACATCTGGAGTACTATAAACTGGGGAGGTTCTGGGGAAGAGGAGGGAAAAATCTTCTGTATTATGAGATTTTTGGGTTGGGAGCAGGAAGATCTACTCCTCCACAGGGCCAGAAACTATGGTAACCACTTAGAATATTGTGAGTTTGTCAATAACATTTCATGAAAGTACTAAAACACCAAGTACCTATTGAATTGGTGAGGATAATTCACTTTTAAGAGAACATTTTGGCCAGGATTTTCAGAAGTGGATACAGTTTGTAAATGATTCAAAATTCAAATACCTAACCTCTGATTTCTAAATCTTCCTGACAGGTTTGTGAATAGAACATGAGTAGCAGCATTTCTTTTCAACATAATCTCTTTTAAGGTCTGTTCAAGAACTCCAAAATTTATTTATAATCACTCACAACTTCTACTTTTTCCTCCTTTCTTTCTGAGAAGATTCATTAGATACAAAATTTTATATAAGCATTTCTCTGCACTGCTTTATATGCATAGATGGTATAATATTAGAAGTCATAACTTGTTCAGGGTTTCCATTTTTTGATAGCAAAGTGGCCTTTTGGAAACTGATTTGAATTTTAGGTTGTTTGAATGGTGGACTTTTGCAGAACAGCTATTAACCAGAAATAACACTGGCTCTGACAAGGATCTTACAGATTCTTTTTGTCAGCCAGACAAATTCCCACAGGTTTGAAACTGTCATTATGCAGTGCTGAGCAGTTTAGGAAAGGGAAGAAGGGGCAAATCAAGGCAGTTTTCCTAGCGGAGTTTTGATATGTGCACATCGTCAATCTGTTTTACTGTCCTCAATACGCTGTGTCATTCTCCCTCTGTCTTTCTCTATGGACTTCTCACACAGCCACTAGCCACTCATTCACACACTCATCTGCCCTTCAGCTTTGGCCCCTCAGGTGATCATCTATTGCTTGTCCATGAAAATACCTTATCTCCATCCTTTTCCTGTTCACAGAACCTCCCTTCATGATGCAAACAAGTTCTCCTTACATATTAAAGTATGAATAAGAAGCACCCCCAAGAAAAAGAATTATAAAAAGATCCAGAAATACTTTCTGTGTTGTTGCAGCAATGTAATCAAAAAGAAAATTGTCAAAAGGAAAGATGTGAAACAAATTCTTATGCACTGTTACTGAATAAAAAGGGTACCATCAGAAGTAGGATCTAGAAGTCATGGACAGACTTGACTACAATCAGTATGGGTTTTTTAGAAATAAGGTAAGGATATTTTCTGACAGTTAAGCAAAAAGTATTTGTTTTTTAGAGCAGGTAAAAATTTCAATTCTGGTAAAAAAGAAAAAAGATGGAAAACTTGAGTCAAAAATCCAAATTAGTCTAATTGAAAGTATCAGTTATTTTATGCTATATGGGAATTTTCTGTTTGCGTTTCCTCTTATAAACTTGTCCTCACACAGTATGCATTGCACCAGGACCTCTCATCTAAGAAAAGGCAGTGTATCATGGGAACCCTGAAGATTTATGTGCTGTGGAATACATACCAAAGCCAGAGAGCTCTAAGGAATAGGTGAGGCACTTGGTAACTGAACAGGAATGGAGCACACCACCGACATATTCAAAGAGACATATTTGGGATATCAGATGTGGGCTTTTTTAAACCAGAATTTGATCCTCCTTATAAAATATTGTTCTTGTGACCTTGTAAGTTATTGAAAGTAAAAGCTTTTTACTAATATATTTTGGAAATGTTAAAAAAAAACCCTGCTTCTTTATTTTTTATTAAGTCCAAGATTTTTAAAAATTGCTTGTAGTCTAATTAGTTGGTAAATGAATTCAAAAAAAGCCAATTTCAGTTGGAGACTCTACCTTCTGTGAAGCTTCCATCACCAGGAAATCTTTTGGTGATCAGTTAAGTGAGCAACAGTGCAAGTTAGAGCTGTTCTGAGGTGACTCGCACTTCAGATTTAACTGAACCTTTCCAAGACTGCAAAGATTTCTATTTGCAACACAACTAGCCAAAAATCATAAGAACACAAAAACTTAATACACAATAAAGTATGCTCTTTGTCCAACTGAACCAAAACAAAATTAATGCATCAAGTAATTATTTCCAGAACAAGAGCAACCTTTGTCTTCACTAATTATTTAACCACACAGACACAGAAATGAGCAAAAAATATCCAGGGATTTTCTGACTGCCAATAGCTGATACTTCACTGGTTGTTAAAGACAAAATGCTGATGGAACTGTTCCAGGTTTACCTTTTTTTAAATTAGAAAGCCCTCATAGTTCCTGTGAGGTTGCCATTTTCCTGAGAAGCTACATAAATCACAGAGCCTTCACATCTGTGAGAGGTCTTTATCTTGTGTCTTTTTTGAACATCAAATGTTCAAGCATTCCTGGGTTTTAAAAATTGCACAAAAATCAACAATTTTTCCATAAAAATTAAAGTCAGGCTTTCTTTTCACAAAGTCTTGCTGGTATTGATATATATCATTATCTTCCAGCTCTCCCAGGTAGTAAACAGTCCTCAAAACAGCCATGGCAAATATGCCTTTATCTTGTTAAACTTAAAATTTAATCATCCAATATTTGTGAGGCTTAGTCAACTCCACCATATTAACACTTGCTTTTTGAGCTTTCTGGAATATAATTTTCATTTTGCTTTCAGCTATTTTTCATTTTAGTCTATTCACTGCTGTTAATATTTATTCTTTGTAGTATAGAAATAAAAATACATAAAATAAAAATATGTACATAAAAGTACATAGAAATAAAAAACAACCCAGGACTCCATTGTGAAAAGAGCTGTACAAAAGCAGAAGTATAGAGTCTCCATGAAATATGCAGCCTAGATAACACAATAATTCTCCCATGGACAACGAAATAGATCTGTATAACGTTGATCAGTAATGGTGGGAGATCAACTCATCCATTAGCAGCTTCAATTCTCAGGCTTGTTTGTTGGCATTGCAGCACAGGAGAATTGCACAGTGCAACATGAGAATCCACCATTATGTGAAGGGCAGCAGCACAGGATAGAGCTCTGACAAAGTCTTCCTGGTATCAGTATCTCCCGGGTATCACAGAAGGTAGCAAACTCTCCTCAAAAACAACTTTAACAAATAAAACTTTGGATTGAAAAAGTACAAGTTAGGTTTTCATCTTGTTCTTTCTGTGTTTGAGCCAAAGGACAACCATGAGAAATGACACCATAGTTAATGTGAGAAGTTGCATGAAGGCACAGCATTGTTTAGTTTCCTGTACTGAAGGCTATATTTTTCTGGACTTAGAGGGCTTGAAGGTGTTGTGTCTGTCTGGCTTTCATCAGAGTTCACTTGGAGGTCTCTCAGACATTCTTTGTTTTGGCTTCAGATACGTGTGTGTTTTACAAATTTTACTTTCTGAGGTCAAAGTTACCTTCTTTTCTTTTTTTTTTTTTTTGGGGGGGGGGTGGGGGATTTGTGTGGGGTTTTTTGTTTGTTTGTTTGTTTGTTTTTTAATTATTTTGTTTTGTTTTGTTTCATTTGGGGTTTTTTCCTCTCCTTATACAATTTACAATCTTATTTTCCAAAAACATCTCTCTGGAAACTGGGGACACTTTTGTAAGAGTAATGACGTATCCCACTGATCTTGAGTCTTAAATGAGGCTTCAACTAATGTTTCCTTTGAAAATCAAATGTAGTTTTATATTCAGATTGAAAGCCCCAAACTGGATCTCCCCTAGAACTCCATAAACCACTGACATAAATTCTTGGATTTATGTAGAGCTGTCATGCAACAGGATCCTTTGGATCTTCACACTATTCCAGCACACCCAGAAGAGAATGTAATCAATGAGAATCAATTCATAGCCCAGCTTCCCTGCAATTTGTTTTTCAGTATATGTGATGCAATGACAGTTTGTCTTTATAGAAGTGTGATCCTAATTCCCAGGATCTGCTGAGTGTGGAAAGACAAGGGTTTCTTTCCTCCTGTTGCTACAGGGTGTCTTGGCAACTGTAATTCCCAGCTTTGCAGGGGCAAGAAGCTGCTCTCTTTCCCTGTGGGAGATATTTCTCCCACTCTTTCTGAGTGGGAGCATGGCACTACGAAGGATCATCAGCAAAAATCTGAAGCAGGGTTAACAGAAAAAAGGGAACACTTTCACAAGAGATTTTCACATGCTGAAAAGACTTCATGGAGGAGGGTAGAAGGCCTTTTTACCTACCTAACACGGTTTTTAGTTAAACCAAGTGGCAAACAAAGCTATGGCACCCCACACTGACTTTTAAGTCAAAAGTTGCACATTAAACACATCTTCCATGTATAGTTTACCAGTGAAAATGTTACGCCAACAAAAACAGAGGTAAGTTGGTAGGTGCTAAGATTAAATACACTTCTTTCCCCTGTGAATGGTTGGTTTAGCAGTATGTCATAATGATGTTTTTGTTTTTATGGAATCAATGGGGAAGCAGACTATAGAGTAACAAATTGGGGACTTACCAGAAGCAAAATAAAGTACGCTTGATGGACTCCTGACAGAAATAAACAGTGTAAATCAACTTTATTAACCACTCAGACATGGAGGCCAGATGCAGTCAGTCCCCAGTGTAATAGAAGAAAACTGAAGACAAATACCATTTGGAAAATACAGAGGTATTGCTGCCAGCTCCCACAAGTCACATCACTCTCATCCACTTGCTGCTCTTCTCCAGAGCATGCCCTGAGCTCCAGCAGCTCCTATTGTCCTGCAAGGTGGTCTTGAACTGCAGGAGAGAAACTAAGAAGGCAAAGGACTGAGTTCCTGGCTTCCCCTGCAAGTTGCCTTTGCTGATCCATAATTTCCCCATCCCTCCCCGGGACATGCCTGCACCTAGAGCCCTATACAAAGGCAAACACAGTCTAGTCTTGAGCCCACATTCAATCTCCTAAAAGTTAATGCCTAGGCAATACCAGTTCGGGTACTCATCTTACCAATGCCTTTATTCATGGGGACAGTTTACAGGTAAATGGAGACATGACAGACTACTGTTGGCATTGTGAAAGAGCATAGTTTAAGTTAAAACTGAATTCATCAAACTTAATTAAATCTAATTACATTAAATTAAGCTTCTAATTACACTGCCCACACTGAAACAATTCAGATCTATTTTAAGACATTTTTAGTACTACTAAAATTTTCCTCTTTGTTACTCACCTCCCCTGACCTCTGCCTGGAGTCTACTTGTGTCTCACAGGAAGGCTTTCCCTACCTGCTTGTCCCAGTGCATAAAAGCTGGTGTTTTCTCCTAAAACATCAAAATATCATGAGTACATTTGCCCTTACCTACAAAATCTGGTATTGTTTATGCTACATAACTACAATGAGTGAAAGCTTGGTATAAGCTGCTTTCCTACAGAGGTCTCTATCATTTCCACAAGCATGTTCATCCACTCTGAAGTGGGAGCATGTTCTTTTTCAGATTAGGCTTTCCCTTTTATAGATTTATTTCTCGTTGACTCTATCATTATACAATTAAAGCTAATATAGGTAATTTAAACATTTAATTTATTTAATGGCATTGAAGAGATTGCTTAAGGTCAGAGATCTGAGGTTCTAGAGACTCACAGAAGTCATGATTCATGAGTGATTTCCTGCCTGTGCTGATAGTTAGCTGGGTGACATTGGAGGATAATGACCACAGGTCTGAGATAGAAGCTGCCAGAAAAGCATCTGCTGCCAGAGGTACATAAGAAACTTCAGAGAGGTCTTGCTTATGTGAAAATAGTATATATCAAAGTTTATTTTAACATACAATGAGGTGGAATTCCTGTTTCCTTGTTATAAGGAAGGCTTTCTCTCAAATATTTCTGTTTTGGTTTACATGTAGAAAAAATCAATATAAGACATGTGTCCTGGCATGTGTCCTGGAACAAAAGTTTAGGAAGCAGACTGGAAGTACAGGGAAAAAGTGCATATGACATTAGAATCTATGAAGGGCAGAGCATTTGCTAATGATTTGTAAATACACTAGTAGCATGAAAGACGGAAACAAATGCAAACAAATATATAAAAGCACAGAATCCAAAAATGAGCCAAATAAATTAGTTTTCATTCTACTGAAGCACATGCTACGGATGCAACCATGTAGGGAAAAGTGCCTACTCAGGAAGCATCTGATCATGTGTCTCTTTCTATTGTACCTGTTTGTATTCCTACAAAACACCTCTGCACCTCATGTCTCAGAGGTGGTGAAAATCCTTGGATGCCAGAGGAAACTGCCTTCAATATATTCTTGTAAAATGCCACTGGGAGAGTAGTCAGTGAGTTCTGCTGCATCTGCATTGTCTTCCTGTGACACCAGTGAGTGAAAAGCCCTTCCAGTAAGTCTGGGCAATTAGACCTATGGATGTACAAAGTCTGCTCATCATTGCACTCTTGCCCCTGCCTCTCTGCCATGTGTCCCAGTGACGACTCCTCTTGGGACTGGCTGTGCCATTGCATTCAAAACAGGTTTGCCCCAGTTTCCTCCCTTCTGTGCTCCTCTGTGAAGAAGAAGAGCCTGTACAGGATCTGTATCTTATGTCACATTCAAAAGCAGATTGGACCAGTGCTCTACTGAAGTGTGACAGGAAGTAAATTTTGATCGAGGGTCTTCAGCTGGGAAATCTTATACATGCACTGGGATTCCAACACTGTAGTTGAGTGTTTGCAAAAAACATCTGGAATTCCTGCATATCAGGGTGGCCTAAATGCTATGACAAGTGAAAGACAAGTGAAAGAGGAACTCCATGTGGGAAAGCAGCTCAGAACTCTGCAGGAAAGAAGATATTTCCAGAGTCCTACAGGTCCATAAGTTCTGCCATAAGTCTGTACTAAGTCACAAGTCCCCATAAGGCTATCCCTCCAAAATCCCCTCGCTCTGCTCCCAGGCTAACACAGTATCACTCTAACATGACTTAACTTATATAAACACATCAAATTGTGTGCAGACATGTTTTCTCTGTGAATATGCTTAACTCATAAGGACAACAAGGACTTACTGCATGACCTGATAGAGGGCATGGCTCATAATGGTAAAGAATGTGTTATATGCAAGGGGTTGCAGAACAAAGGACTGCCCTTGTGAAACATTTGAGAAGGATTATGACTTTATCTGCACTCCAGGATCTGGTTGGTGGCCCAGTTCTAGAATATTTTGGTTCTTTGAGGTTACCGGTAGTTTAATTTAGATGCTTGGGACAACCCTAACCCTAACATAATTTGGCAGTGATACAATGTTTGATCACAGCAGACTTGACTAAAATCTATTTGAATGTCCCTTGCTAGAAATCACAAAATTTGCTGGGAGGTCGATTTTTGAGGTTGCTTTGTTTTCCGACCAGCATTATTGTTGTGGAACAATATGGGACATTGTTGTACTAACAGCCTTTCAGTAAGTATTAGGAAGACCAGAACAAAACATAAAGTAAGGCATTTTCCATAACTTATAATTTCATCTATATAATATCAGAATGGCAGAAACTGGTAGTCATTCAAAATTGTCTTTTCTCAAAACTTGTAAAAACTAAGGCAAGTCCTGTTTAGAAATGGCTTCAACAAAATAAAATAATAAAGCAAGCAAAACTAAATAAAAAATGAGATTAAGGCAACATCACAGCCCTACTAGTCCCAGCACCTTATAGAACACCCATCCTTTTCATTATCATCTAGCATTGCCCAACTCATAGCTCCTTTCTGGTGTGTACCAGAGCCTAAGACACAGCACCAAGGACATCCTGATTAAGATTAATATCTCCGCCTCCAGCTCTGGAGTAGGGAGGGGGAGGCAGTATATTAATAAAAGAAATCCAAATACTATATTTCCAAGAAAACATTATTTTATAAACTAAAGGGGACACCAAGCTTTGCACAGTCTGGTTAAAAAAAACCTCAACTTTTTAAGTAGAGGAATAAGACATTTCCACCCATAGACAATTTTCCCATTTCTTCAGTCCATGAAGGAATAGAAAAAGCAATAGTAAAGTTCATGTCAACATAAATAGGAGACAAAGTGGCAAAATTTTGGTTGATACCCGACAATGTGCATTTCACCTCTGACAAAAAAGAAAATGTAGTCAATGGATTTCTGCAGGATAAAACCAGTGAAGTTTACAGTGCTGTCCTCACCATGTCACTTCCATCAGAGGAACACAGACAAAGTGCCAGAAAAGTTTTGGGTTGTGTGGAGCTGCTAGCAGCAGCAAAGGACAAATATTCTACTTCTTAACCAGTTACTGTGCTGATTACTAGTATCCTTGCAAACTTGATTATGTAAGAGAGGTTGTTTCTGGGAAAAAAATTTGCTTGAAAGGAAGAGAAAGAGAAATCTTTCAACTTTAATTTACATTCCCCATTTTAGAATCTCTTAACTCTGCCTACACAGGGATGCATTCTTGTTTAGGTGGTTGAGGGTTTTTTTCATTTGGTTTTGTATCTTTAATTTTCTTCAGTTTCTCTCTTCATTAGCACAAAGCATTTCAGCAATTTCATTTAAAGAAATCTGAGGGAGGCCTGTGATGATATTTACCAGAAATAAAGAGGAACAAACCAGGAAAGACTTGTTATCTGAAGGTTTGAGTATCACAGCATTCCTTGAGAAGACTCTCATGTGAGCCAGGGTTCCAAAGACTGTGTTTAGTATCTTGAACTGCATCTCAGAAATAAAATTGAAGGTCTTACAAGAGTCTATCTACTTTATGGTTTCAAGTATTAGTATGAAGAGGGGAGGGGAGCGGAGGGGGAGGGGGAGGGAGGGGAGCGGAAGGGAGCGGAGGGGAGCGGAGGGGAGCG
>JAWWMO010000096.1:47755923-47773423 GCA_035047845.1 Dendrocincla fuliginosa | reverse complement strand
TGCTCTTTCAGCTGTGCCCTGACTGCCTCTTCCTTCTTATAATGAACCTGAGCTATTCCTTCATCTTCAAGGTCCTTTAAAACCCTACTGTTATCTTAGCTCTCATCTTTGCACTGAGACACAGATATTTCCCTGAATAGCTGCTGGTGCCAGTTTTCATTAGTCACTTGTTAGTTTTTAAAGGAAGCTTCTCTGTGCTCTCTTGGGCTTCCCAGTGTGCCCCAGCTATCTGCAAATCATTCTCCAGCTCTTCCCAATCCCCTCAAATCTTCTCTACCATCCAGAAAACAGGACCTTGTGTAGGAGTTGAGTGCACTAGCCCCTGCCAGTCCAGAAAGGTGCCAATAGATCTTCTTGACTCCCTTGTATTTCCTTGTGTGGAGTTGCTGTCCCATGTCATACCCTTCAATTTTCTGCTTTGGGTCAGAGTACTTCAGCACAGCATTGCGTCTTATTTAGGCACAGTATTATACCAAATCATAATGGAAGAACAGATTTCTTAGTGCTTTAAAATATAAAATTCCCTTTGGTGTAAAATGTTGCTTTCCTGAACCTTTTTGTCAAGAGGTAACATATTCTTGAAGATGACTCACTCTTAACCATATTCTTTCTTGAGGACTACTTTCAGTTGCTGGGTCTGTGTACTCCTTAGATTACCTTTCTACTAATCCATCTCATTGTTAAGAATCAGCAGTTTTACACCTATATTGATCTCAGAAGCTGACTGAGCTTCAATAGGAGCTAGGCACTTGCATGTAAAAGCAAGCTTCACCTCCTTTAGAGGATTACTATCCAAATACAACAGCCAGCAGAAAAGCTGCTTAAGCAGATTGTCTAACAAAAGAGGGTTTTTTTTAAACAAATCAACATAAATTACAACTTTCTTTAGTTGTTCAGGGCTGATTTAATACAATATCAGAATAAATTCTATACATTCAAGGATGGGCTTTTACAAAGAAGGATCAAGCCATTACTTTAATATTTCAGGTCTTTTACTGTTTCATTTTAAATAAAAGAAGACAGAGATCTGTCTGGCATTGCTCAGCAGTGTTAAGTCAAAGGTTCCAAAATGTTTCAGAGAATTTTAACTTCAATACAAAAACCAGTGGTTTAGCATGGAAACTGGTCTATCAGCAGTTCCATTGAGGCTAGGATTTTCACTAAACTTAGCTGTTAGATTATATTCTTGAATATAATAGATTATATGATTAGGTTAGGTTGTATTACTGGGGGGGGGTTATTATTTTTATTTCATATTAAATGCAAAATTTTACCTAAGTGAAACGTGTGAAATGGAAATTATTTCAATCTGTTGATCTCAACTTAAAAATTAAGCCATATCCAAAACTGAGTAAATATTTTGGTTTTGTGCACAGTCATTATGCAGATATTTGAATACAGATTTTCCCCATGCTTCCTTTAGCTGTAATCTTTTTCCTATATCTATTGCATAGAACTTTATGAACTTCTGTCATGCACTACAATAATTTTCCCCTGAAGAGATATCTAGTTGCATCTCTTCATCTGGCTGAATTAAACCCACTGCATTTAATAAAAACAAGGAGTATTTAATAATAAGTTTTATTCTATAGCATTATTAAGGTTAAGGTAAGGCTAGAGATTAGTGCAGCATTTTTATAGTCTTTTTGGATATGTTGAATGCCACATATCCAGAGCCTGATTTGCACTCCCATTTTAGGTATCTGTGAGATTAGAATTAGGTCCGTGGCATTTGCAAAACTTTTACGTAATGCAATATATGACACAGCTGGAGCAATTAGAGGCAAAAAAGGAAACAAATACAATTTTCAGTTATTCTGATGTGGAGTTTAGTATGTAGAATTAAAGATACACTTTAAATTGTATCTTATAATAATGTATTTGTTTTGCCTTTAGCTCCTATGGTTCTGCTTTGTGAGCTCACCTCTGAATGAAGCAACTCTGTGGACATAAATGAAATACTTTTAGATTTGCACCAATAAAACCAAGACTACAAGCTGACAAGAACTTCAATTTACCTCATTTAAAACTCTATTATTACAGGATTTTAATGAATTCCGGAAAAGTAGACTCTTCTTCTACAATGTTAATTGGAAAAATTAGACCTACTAGATTTGTTTGGTGAATCTTTCTGAACTTGAAAAGAAACACAGATTCTGTCCACTGACTGCAGACAGGCAATCAATCAGTGAGCACACTTTCAGTTCCAGCTCAGCTCCTACTTACAAGGAGTAGAAACCTGTTACAATAACCTCAGTCACCACCATACAAATAGAATAAGGCTATTTGGGACCAGTGAAAACTAAAAACCCTAACCAACAAAGAGAAAAAATACCTCCATCACACAAGAACAACAAACTAGTTAACTGAATACAATTCCACTGCTCACTAATAAACACTAATTGTTCTTTAACATAACTATACCCATTGTTACAAGACTCCAACAAGTCTATGTTTCCTTAACACTCTGTATTATATCACAAGAGGGAAGCATACTGTTTTCTTGACATTTTCCAATAAAATTCCCCAGGATAATTTACCAGAATCTGACATTCTAACAAAAGCTCAGATGTATTTATTAGGATTATTTTTGTCCTTGGGTTTTTTATTTGCTTAAACCTTCTTATTCATAATCTTCCTGTTGTGCATTGTCCAGCTTATTTGATTAGGTCTGTGCAGATGTAGAAAATAGTAATGGTACCTGTAACAGTAATTTGTGTGAATATCTGTGATAAGGTGGGGCATGGAGTTTTTAATGAAATTAATATTTGCCAGTTTCATGTTTTACCTTAAAGTATCTGGAATTTTATTTAAAAGGTAAATTAAAAGTAGATGTAATAAAACTTATTGTCTTTCAACAGAGTTACAAAATAAAGCCTATTTAATATATGGCTGTCTTAACTAATGCTGGAATCTAAACATAATTCTTGAAGTCTCTTTCATACCCAGGATGTGTAGCACACTAACATGAAGAGATACAGTGAACAATAGAGAAAATCAAATGTTTACACAGATTTCACATTGCATAAAATGTGACAGACATTGAATGATAAATATATTCTTCAAAAATGTACACTGGCACCATGTTACTTGTATGAAAAATATGAAGCATTCCTGGTTTCTGAAAGCTGGAGAATTAGTTATTCACCAGGTAATATGGCACATCACAGGACCCATGCAACTGCTTCACTTTTGCCATTTTTTCCACTTTCAGGAAGACTTCTGAATGCATCTAAAGCGTCAATTGCTCATCAGGCATGACTTCAGATATGAATATCTGAATTCGGGTTTTCCCTTACTTTGATGTCACTCTACTAACATCAGCATGATGGAATTTGCTCATATGTCTGGATTTTCATTACACCAAGTCCTTTATAGGGCATCTGAATTATGCACAGAGTACCAATGAAAAGTATGATATTTATATAGAAATGGGAAAGGTACTGAGTGAGTGCATAAACTGGGAAGAGCTGCTGTAAATTGCTTTGATGTCAGCCAAGCATGATGATCTTTAAACATCTGTACACAGAAAATGCAAGATACTAGAGAACTACTTGACTGTTATTTGTATGATTTCCTTGACCATGATTTCATCCTGTTGTCCAGCAGAATAATAGCCAAAATAACCAGTTCTTGGTGATGATGGTATAACTAGCTCAGTAAATCTTCCTGCACTAGAAACCATGAAGTGGGTAAGCAGTGCAAGTCCGAAACCTCCCTTCCTGTCTGCACAGACATGCCATCTATTGGGAGAAGTTTGTCTGTCTGTATGCCCTGTGTTCCTTTTTCTACTGCTATTTCTATGTCTCCAAGCTTTCTGTGAACCATGGAGCACACAAATAAGCTTTCTTGAGCAAGACCTTGTGATCAAAACGCAAATACTATTATTCTCATGGCTGTTTTTTAAAAAATTTCTGAGTAGTATGTGAAAAAAATACTGTCAAGTACTGATACACAGTAAAATCACAATAGATTTCCATGGGACAAAAGAACTTCCAAACAGTCTCTATGGAACTTTGTAGACATTGTTCAAATGACTTTAGGCATTGCTTCTTTTATGGACTCAAACCTGATAATACTATGCTGTCATGATCTCAGATTTTTGAAAACAGAAGTAGTTGTCTTCTGGGTCATTCATTCCTCTGACTAAATGTAATTTAAGCTGCAGGGAAGGCTGAAAGAGTAAGTACATGTTGTAAGGAAATGTTGTTACCCTCTTTTTACGAATGAAAAAACACAGTGCTCAATACAGCTAAAACAAATTGGCTGCAGAGATGCATTAGAAAACAGGAATTCATTGTGCAATGCCCGGCAGAAGTGCACCAAAGATAGCGCTTTGCAGAGTAATCAGCCAGTGCTTTCTGTTGACTTTCCATGTAAAACATCACAAAGACAGCAGTTTGGGAATTGAAGATCATCTGTGTTGCCAGTCTGTCTCAACGGAGCTGGGTAAGGAATGAATTAGAGGGTTTTCACCTAGACCTCCTTTTGCTTTAACCAAACCTGCAGGAATGCCCTGTTTATGTTCCCAGATAATCAGTAAAGGATTTAATAACATTTTCCAAAAAATATCAACTGAGAAAGATGAGGTTTGTGATACTCATATGAAACTCCAGAAAAACAAACTCTATGGATGGTTCAACCCTGCTTAGTTATATGCATAAGTCCATTTACACAGGTCTTCTCTGATTTCTATAGCTACATACATTCGAGTGAATTATGGTTGAACCAGTGATAGAGTTCAAGTGTGGGAAGCCAATTTTTCTTTAAAAAATCATTTGTTTGCTAAACTGAAACTGTCATTTGCTGCTATTTTTCTTGGTCTTAGAAGCTGTTGACTTACATGATTAAAATAAGGAGAAAGTGCTGTATTGGTGTGCCATTATAGACAAAAAAATCTTCCTGAATAGTTCAGAATGTAAGGGCAAGATGTGCATGCATGCAGGGGCACTGATTAGCATAAAATAGATATACTTAAAATCCTTTACTTGGTGTAAAAAGAGATTTTTATGTTTCTCTTGGGAATATTTTCTGCATTGTTGTGCATGCAGTTTCACCCTACTTACAGAAACAGAATAAATGTATTATTTCACTATACAAAGTGACATATTCTGTAGTTCTCCAGTGCAAAATTTCCATTTTTTTGAACAGAAAGAAAGAAGGAGTTTCTGGTGGGAAGTGCTTATTTACTGATGTGTCAGTATACACAAGCATATATTTGATTTTAACAGGAATTTTTACATAAGGTATAAACAGAGGACCAGGAATCTTGGAAATATCTACAGGGGGTATTCCAGTTATGGCATTTTAGCTTCAGACTTGTTCTTCATTACAACTGCTTTATAAAAATTCACCTTACCTCTGCACCACAAGTGACTTCACATGAAGGATGTCCCACCAGCTTTATTTGTGTCACACAAGTATTTTGATACTTACCTCCTGTGCAAGACCACGTCCACAGGTAATTTCCTTGTGAAACCTATGGTATTTTTGACACTTAGAAAGAGTTTCTAATAGCTTTTCCATCCTCTTCTTTCAAAAACAATAGTATTCATAATACAGAAAGGAATTAGTAGAACCCCTAGATTTCTGTACTATTGTTTAATGCAAAACATAAAATAATCCTTGCTTCCTCCTCCTAAGAGCCTTTAATTTCTCTTTCTCAATAATTTACAGTCTATGATATATGTTTCTTCCAAATACTTGTTCCAACTGAGTTAAGAAACAGATAGATTAGCCTAAACTATTGCTTTGAGGACACTGCTCTGTTGGTTTTTTTTTTCTTTTGATGTTAGGTGTACTCACTCAAGAGCAAAACTGAATCTGTGTAGGAAATACCAATGCCATATTTAATTCTGCAATGTTGTCAGCTGGTAGATGAATTTTTACTTCCAGAACAACACATCCATACTTTGAAAATCACAAACATCCCAGCTTTAAGCACATGAGATTTCTGCCTGAACATCTTGTGCAAAAAGATGAATAGATTAACACAGGATAGATAATTTGTCATAAGCACTGCAAGACTGGTGTGCTGTCTCACATGTGAGGAAGGACTGATCTAAAGTAGGCAAGAATTGTATGAATATAGTGGTCTCTGTATTACTGATGTTACAGGATTAAAAAATATATGGGTACATGAGTGTGAACGGCTCGTTGGATTAAAGATGTGCAAGGAACACGCTAGATTGCTATGGCATGACAGAAACAGGGCCTGACAGGATCCACCTGTCCTGATGGGGAAAACACATCTTTGGGCATAAGCTGGAGGGACTGACTGAGAGGCCTTTAAATTAGAATCAGTGGGGGAAGAGAATACCAAAAGGATTGCATAGGTAAGCCAAGGGTTGGCATGGCATCACCTGGCAGTGGCAATGCGAGTGGGAATGTTGACACTGTTCCTGGGAGCACAGAGGCCTCTAAAATGCTTCTACACCACTTCATGCAGTATAAAAAGCAATCAGAAGAGTGCATCTTCTGCTCACACCTCTGATTCAACTGATGAAGTATGGCCAAACAACTTTGTTTGGTTGGTTTTATGTCATAGCACTATGTTTTCACATAATTATCTGATTTCCAGATCAGAATTTCCAAACCTCAGACGACATGAACTGAATAAACTTGTATCCCTCTTTGGGTTATTTGCTCCTCTGCACATGGAAATACCATGGATGTGATGGGTGATGGGATAGGACAGTGGGTGGCAGAATTCCCTTAGATTTTGACATAAATGTAGAGATTAGTTAGAGCTACTTATTATCAAACAATAATATCTTGTGGCAGAATCCATCTCTAAAGAAACATATACATTAACAAGCAGTGATGTGAGAACAGCTATTCAGGATGAAATAGTCACTGTTGAAAACCTGCTTCTACAGTAACAGGTTTTAGAGATGAGAACATCCTGGGCTCACATGGATTGAGTACTTGTTAGGAATTGACATGCATCTTCTGCTGCTGCTTAATTCCAAGGGAATCCAGCCTGGGCACTCCACCACCACCCTGCAACATGAAGAAAGACAAGTGATGATGGTCAGAAAATTCACATTGTAAATGCACTCCTGATGTAACTAAGGAAAATTGCCTTAGGTACTAGGAATTCCAGGCATGAGATAAGACTAAGAGTTCATGAGTTATACAAATGTTTGATTTCTGTTTTGCTAGGGGTCTGTGTTCACTGAGGGCCAGTCAAGCCAGATGTAGTGGGATGGGCTTCTCCTTTGTGACTATCTCTTTTGTGGGGTTGTGGAATCTTTCATGTCTATCATCAATTATGGACTCAGGAATCAATTAGCAAAAAGAAATTTAGACAGAATTCATGCTTAATATTTCTTTATTTCTGCACTCATTTACCTGCATATTAAAAGAAAGGGAGGCAGGAAATAAGGATTTCTGGCTAAAATTATTGGTTCAACTCTAAAGCATCAGTTCTGTCCAGGATCTGTCCCTTAAACCTTTCTCCCCAGTGGGGATTTAAGTAGATTGCTAAGTATTTGACAGATCTCAGTATCAAGATCAATACTGAATTAGGAGACATAGCTAAGCATAACCAGGGGAAAATAATTAACAAAATTAAGGAGGTTTTTGCTCTATAGGGAACTATTAAAGTTATCTTTATGGGGTCATGTAAATGTAATAAAAGATTCTGCCTGCACCACAATTTAATTCTCTACCAGAAATGGTCCCTGTAGAGGTACCAAAAGATTATTTTACTAAAATTGGATGTGTATCCTTTTTTGGACTAAGGGAAAGGAGAAGAAAATCTTAAAGTTGTGAATTTTACACAACACATATTTAAAGCTGCCTCAACTCCATCTGTATCAATGGTATTCAGTGGTTCAGAGGCCACAGTTCAGACAAATGGTTATCCTACTCTGTGAGAAAAGGAGAATATGGTGATATAGCTGTGCTCTAGGACAGTAGACCTACTCTCCCATAATGGAATTTACCCAAGTGTTTTTTGTATTTTAAGACTACAGAAAATAGTACTAAATTATCTTTTAGAACAATCCCAAATAACACACGTCTCTGTAAGTCTCTGAGTTAATTGCCCTTTAAAAACCAGAATGAAGACATAATTTTAATTTGCCTTGTACCAGAAAAGAATTCAGACTGGAGAGTGTGATGTTTTAATGTATCTTGGAGAGATGTGTGCAGCAAACCTGAATTGTTCATTACTGATTTAAATTTTTCTAACTAAATGCTAGCATGCAGCTCTCTGAGGATCTGTTGCTCTTTTTTGCCTCTTCCTTTTCATTAGTGCTTTTCTAGTTACACTAAAAACAATTTAATTTTGTCAGAAGTTCTCTTAAAATAATGTCAGTCCTTAACTAAAAAAACAGACATCGTGGGGGAACGTCTAACTGAATTAATTTTGTTCTGTCATCACAACATGTTTAGTGACCTTCATCCTGGTTCACAGCCTTGTCCTTAGTTGAAAGCATCCATTTAATCTGAGATTTGATCATCAGTAGAAGGAAAATGGGTATGTGTAGGCAGAGAGACCTAAGGACACTTTGTGGGTGCACACCCTGCCTGTAGAACAAATCCACGTCACTGCTGTTCCCTGTGCTTTCTTTAATGAGAGCCCAGGATGCAAGTGCAAGGAGGCCACATCATGCTCCTGGAATATACTTTCTGGCATCTGTTGCAGCTCTGTTGCTTACTTTCTGTTTCTTGGAATTTTTAACCTAGAATAAGATGAATAACCATTGCCATTTCATCAAAATGTTCCCCTACCAAGTGTCAGGTCAACATAAAATGTTATGTGTACCTGATTCAGTAATTTTCATCTGTGAGATCAATCCCTGGTGGCACAAAGAGCTGCTTTTCTTGAATAAAGTTTTAAAGGATTGGACCTCCAATTTCTGCAGTGAACTAGTATTGCACTAAACACTGGTACTTAGCAAATACACATAATAAATCATGATTAAACTTACCTCTAGTCACTTTTCTTCAGGACTGATAATGTTCAACTACCACAAATTATTAAGTTAATACAAAATTAGCACTCCTTCCAATGTTTAAAAACCCCACAATTTTACATTAGGTGACAAACAGTGCAGTTATTACCATCATGATCACAAATCTAGGCCAAGTGCAATCTCCATAGTGCTTCAGAAGGTAGTATGAACAGGACAAAGATGTGGGCTCATGTATCCCACATAAAAGTAATTTGTAAATTAACTCTTCGTATCTGGAGACTAGTTTAATCTTCAAAGCTCAACTTTTACATCTCTTTCAAACACTTTGGCATCAACATGTAGGATTTAGTTTTTCACAGCAGAGGCTAACCCTTTCTCTGAATACTGCTATTCTTGCTTTCTTTGATATTCTGTGACAGTGACTGTTCAGGTAATTGCCAGGTGTAAACAAACTTTTCACCAATCTGAATTTGCTGCCTTCTTATTTCTGTGTCCTGTAGCGTTTGTGTTGTAAGACAGAAAGGAAAATGTCTTTACAGGCTGTTACTTTAAATATTTTTATCACATCCTCTATTATTGGCATCCTTTTTATTCATACAAAAGAAGTCCAAATTCCTTGATCCTTCCTCTGCATTTGAGTTTTTCCATGCCTACAGCTATCTGAATTTCCTTCCAGCAATTTTCATTCCCCAAATATTCTGGGGCCATTCTGATCCAGTATTGCCACGCTGATCCCACATCCAACCCTGAACTTGAGTCCAGTCTACTTCCTTTTCCATTCTTTGGATGTAAGATTGGACTTTGATAATGGGATGTGGTGAGACTCAGCTGCAGTCCATCCTGCCTTGAGTGCAGTGAACACAGAAGGCTCAGCCTGCCCCACAGTCACACATGCCAGCTCAGTGGTATTACCGGAGGCTGGGCAGAAAAATCAACTGCTGGGGTCCTTCCCCTGGGATTTCTTGTGCTGTTTTTCACTGGTGCACTACAGACCTACCCTAATTTGCAAACGTGCCTTTCAGATTCAGTGACCAGAATAGAGCACCGTATTCCACAGCAGGCAAACTATTTATATCACCACAAAAGATGATGCCATTTTATTTTCTGCCTTATTATGATCCAGTTTCAGATACGTTCAAACACATTTCCTCCTTTTGTTGAGCACAGTCGTTTTTGAGTTTAGAACTTCCCCAAAATACATACGAGGATACTTTCTCCTTACAATTTCATTTTATTTCATCAGTTTTCACATTGTTTATTCAGTTGTCAGGTATTCGGAGACTTTCATAGTCTTCTGTAGAATCATGTGTCTGAATAGCTTTTATCTACACAGACAGTTACTGTCCATACATTGTTCATTAATAAAGCTGCATATAATCAAAATGAGGCACTCACTTTGGGACTGAACAGGGATTTTGGAGGACTCTGGGTAAGCTTACAGAAAACACTTTGCCTCCTCCTCAGCATGATTAATTGAAAATACATTAGAGGAAAAACTGTTCTGGGAATCATGGTGATGCATGATGTTGTTGAGTAGCTTTTAGGGATGTTGAATGATATTATGGACAACCATTAATGTGAACAAGAATGTTTTTACTGCCTTCAGTGAGACTCAGCTGGACCAACTGCCACATAACCTGATGCAGTCTTATTATGTGTACATGTTGTTGAGACTTAGAATCAGAGACTCATTGAATTATTAAGGTTGGAAAAGATCTTTAAAACCATCGAGTCTACTCATTAACCTAACACTGCCAGGTCCACCACTAAGCACAATATCTACATGATCCTTGGACACTTCCAGGGATGGTGATTCCACCACCTCCCTGGGCAGCCTGTTCCAGAGAATAGGAGTGGTATTTGCAACTTCCACCCTGGGCTGCGTGGTTTTTGTTATCTAATATTCAAAGACCTTAGATCATAGGTTCATGGATAGCTAGCTCTCTTTAATAGCTTCCTATTCGCCCATGAGCTGAAAAGCTGAGAAAAATGTGAAAGAGGATATGGAAGGGCAGATGGGCCACCCCTGGAAACATTCAAAGTTAGGTTGGACAAGGCTCTGAGAATTCTATCTAGTTAAAGAATTCCCTGTTTGTTGCAGGGAGACTGGACTAAATGACTTTTAAAGGTTCCTTCCAAACAAACCCCTCTGTGAGTCGAAGAGTCTATGATATTGTAGCTGTCTTTTGAGAGAAATGATTGCTCAGATGACAGGCTGCCTACTCAAGTCCATTTATCCAGCCTATTCAGACATCTCTTTGGGCACCTCTTTTTGAGTGCTCTGTGCTCAGGATTTGGAGTATTAATTTCTTTACTAACTTGCTTTTGTGGTCATTGATATTTTTAAAAATTGTTTGGTAAAACCAAATAAAGTTCCCAAAATGCAAACCTGCAGCATTCAGCTCCCTTCATCTGACTATCATTAGTAACTTAAGTAGTAAAAAATAAGCTGCATATGTTCAAATCACATTCTTTTAAGTTAGATCATGATTTTCATCTGGTAATTTGAGGAATAATAATGGTGTGAACTTCTGTGTAAGGAGGCAAAACAATCTACCTGTAAAGGGAAGACACACTAAAAATTCCCCTTGGTCTGCAGTGATGCAATGTTGGGACATGGTAGCAGAAGAAATATAAATGATACTGGAGTCTTTCATTCCAGACACTCTGTCTCCCTAATGATACATCAGAGTATTTTCATCTAACCTCTCCTGCTAAATCATTGGTAGTATTGGCTAGATATTGATGATAAATGTATCATATTGATAGCTAAATATTGGTAGCTAAATGTATCATAATGCATCATTGTAACATCTCCAATACCTGCTGATAAATGGCTTCAATTTCTTGCTACAACAGCAATTTATGAAAGAATATCATATAAACTTCAAGATAAAGTCCCACAATTTGAAGAGATTGCCTCTTTTTACACTTTATAAATAGAAGCAAAGATTGTACATCTCCTCCAATATCTCTGTTGAAATGGTCTAGTCCTATTCCCAAAGGGAGTAGTATAGTGCCCAAAGGGGAGCTTCTTGCTGGTCTAAATTATCTTAACTGTGGGAGAGCTAAGGCAGTTTACTCCGAAGAAGGATCTGTCCCCAGAAGCCTGCCTGTTGTTACCTCTCCATCTCTCAAGCTTTACTGAATTGGTTTCTTTTTTCTCTCTTTTTGCAAGGAACTTTCACCCAAAGACACCTAGCTGCTTGGGGATCCCCAAAATGAAACAGTTGAAGAATGCAATAATTTTCAAGGAAATTACCTTAGTGAAATGCAGTTGGTGCTTCCCCTCTTTGAAGTTATTTCCAAAGGCAAATCACATTTGTTAATAATGTCAAGCATAAAAAGGCTTAAAACATTTATTCTGTGGTAGGAAGCTTTTATAAGCCAGATAAGAAACTGATCTGACTCCCCTTTTGCCTGAAATTGCACTTGTTAACATCTTGTGCTGGGCAGGAGGAGGGGTAAAAAAATTCTATATTAAATGTTGTCAAAATATTTTCCAAACAATTCAATAGCCATTTTCCATGAAACACAAGTGGAAGGCACAAAACAGGTGACAGAAAGGCACATGGTTTATATAATTGCTCACATTTTCACATCTGAGTAGTTAATTTATTTCCAAGTTGTACTTGTAAAAGCTTTATGTATCACCATCATTTATTTGTAGTATGGAATAAATGTACACATGCACTTCATCTCATCGAGGCAATATACAGGCAGGAACAAGCTGACAAAATGTTCCTCATGATCTTTTAATGTTTCTCTTCTCTTTCCTATATTCCCTTCAAATGTCATCTTCTCTTGTCTTCTGTCAAACTGTTTCAAGCATGAAAATAATAAATAATACATACTTCATATTCCAGCAACTTTATGCAAGTGCTTTTAACATATAAGCTCTTCAGTGAGACATGGGAGAGAAAATTGGAGTTGTAGGTCTCTTACCTTAAAATGAGTAAGAAACCATTATGTTTCATTTGTGCCACATCTCACAGACAGCACTTGTGAGCTGAGGGAGGGAAGATCTTCCCCCAGTACATACAGCACTGGCATATCTACAGTAACACTTGTTCTTGAAGCAGACCCCAAGAGCCTGCAGGGAAACCCCCAGGAGATGCAGGTCCATCTGCTTCCCTGAGACAGCTCATTGATCCTGAGTTTAGCTCAGTTGGTTAGAGCACAGTGCTAATAACACCAAGGTTATGGGTTTGATGCCTATATGATCCACTTAAGAGTTGGACTTGATAATTCTTGTGGGTCCCTTCCAATCCAGAATATTCTGTGATTCTGTGATCTCTCATCCCAACACTGCTGTGATGATGTGGACTAACCCCCACACAGCTTTAAGGTCCTTCTTTCTCTTCTGTCACCACAGTGAAAATCAAAATAGCCTTTTGTGGCCAACATACTCCCCTGTGCAGAAGGAATAGGGGTTGCTGGAGGACTAATCCAGCTAATCAAGGGCTTCATAATTAAATAATAAAAAAAAGGAAATGCTGGAGTCAGCCACTGGTTCTAATGAAATGGTTGAGGGTAAAAAAGCCCAAACAACTCATGCATTTATACATGAAAGCAAAGCTGGTATGGAGAAGATCAAGCCAAGAAAACCCTGTCATATTCAGCTAGAAGTTTGTATGGTAAAACTGAGCATATTTCTCAATTCTCAGACAAGGCAGTTACCCTAAGTGCACCTGTTCAGTTTTGCTTGGGTTTTTTTATTCCTTTCCTTCCAGCTGCTCACAAGACCAATAAATGACTAAGTAACACCATTATTTTAAAACACACTGCACAGCACAAAGCTGTATTTACTGGAATGATGTCACATTATTGTTTCTATACCACTAAATGTTACTTTAGGCCTTTTATGAACCTTAGAGGTAAAAAAGCTTATTCTTCAAACTTCAAAGAAATGCAGTAGGAGGCAATTTTCCAAGTGGTGCAGAAAAGTTATGCACACAAGTCTTGCTATTCCTGCACGCAATAAGAAAATTTAGCTTCCTGCCCATCCCCACCCTTCACAGTTTCTCAGCAAGGTCCAACAGGATTTAGGAAACTAAGAGATAAAACATTTTGGCCTGAATGTTGGTGAAAAGAGAATGTTATTTTTCATCTACTATTTTGCATTAGGATGTGATCTACTTCATTCCCTGCACATTTTAAGAAAAGCTTTTTGCAGACCGTAGTGATAATGCATACAAACTGTGTCATGTATATGCCCTTTTCAACTTGATGATATGAGATTTGGGGTATGTTCTTCCCTTTTCTTAAGCAATGTTGTTTTTCCTCTATTTTATTTGCCAGATAAACAGAGAGGAGGAATGCATTGAGGGTTCTAAACCTCAACTTACTAAGTTCAAGCATTCAAAGGCCCCAGCTGTTTCTTGGGATGTGTTACACAAAAACTAAAACGCTTTGAATATTGTGGGTTATTACCATCAAATGTTATGTGTGATGTGCTGGAACAGAGTTAAGGATAATAATAAACTCAGAAAACAGGTCACCTACATTGTGTTATGTTTGCACTGATTAAGGCATGGAAATCTTCATAGATCTGAGTCAATAAACAAAAGGACAAGGTGAAATATTTTTTATTATTCTGGAAAAAACAGATTTAAGAAATTATGAGTTCACAGGGCTGTATCTTAGATCCTGGTTTGTCTTTACCTGCTCATAGCAAGTTAAGTTCCAGTTATAATCAGGATTAAAAACAGTGATAAGGAAATCTTGATTTAGATTTTCTTTGCATTTGTACTTGGTAACTAGCTTTGATCTTACTGAGTGGCATAATAATTAACACAAGCTGATTTGCAACCATATGTGCAATATATATTTGATGTATTTCAATATCTTTTCTATTTTATCATATAAATATACACAGTGAAAGTGTGAGAGTTATTGTAATTTGTTCAGACTTATGTTTTACATTCATTTTATCTCAGAAAATGGCAAAACACTTTTCTTTCCTAAGTGATGATTTTATTTGGGGTTTGTGTTAAAATGCATTGGGGTGGAAACTAAAATTCAATTTAAATGGATAAAACTCATTTAATTAATTGTATTTAGCTGTCTTAAACATATGGCATTGCTTTATTTCCTTGTGAAAAGGAAGCTTATTTAAAACTAGCCACATTACTAAATGGAGTGGGTACATTATTTAGTGAACTGAAAGATTATTTCTTGTCTGTGGGAGCTAATACTTAGATGTCTAACATGCAGAGGAATGGCTAGTGAAATTATTGGAAGTGCCTATAGGGGCTACTGCCTCATTTCCCCTGAAGTCAATAGAAGTTAGACATTTAATCTGTAGAAGGGATTTTGAAACACCCACTGGTCATCTGTCTCCATCTCCAGGCACCAAAATATTGTCGAAAATCTGACCTTTCACCATCAGGCTTTTGTTTCTGTTATCCTCTCCACCTTTTTTATTCAGAGATTAGAGGAGAAAAGAGTTTCACATTTTCAGCTTTCAATCCCTTTCTGAATTTTGCATGACCAATGCTAATTAAATGGCAAAAATGCTGTACCTGCTAGTTCAGCTAAAACAAAGAAAACAGGCAATTCTGAACAGTAAAACATTTGAAAAGAGAGCAATATCATGGCAAAGGAAGAAAAAGTAACACATTACTGGATTTGAAGACAGAATAATTATTTTAATAAAGACCATGTTGATCCTAAAAATTTACCAAGTAGTTCTGTTTGAGCCATTGTATAGGAGAATCTTTCTAGTATATAGAAATAATGAAGAGAAAATCTGATCTTTAATAGCGGTTAACAATCTTTTATATCTGAATTCTGTTTTATTGCCAATGCAATTATATTTACCATATTTTTCAACTTAATATAAACATTTATTTTTAACACTAACTTCTCAGCACCTCTAGAAATTCCCAGCAACCACACTGGGGGCCTGGGCTGCTGGTACAGTCACTGGGGAATTAACATCTCTCCAACGAGAATCTGAGGGGTCACTGAAGAAAGTATGGTGTGAAAACCATATCTACCATCTTAAATTCAGCCTTTCAGAGCCTTCACTGATGTACTTTCAGGTGCTTCCTCATACTCAGGATGACCCGCCTGAACTCTCTAATGGATTTAGACAGCTACATCTTTTTTCCTAAAAGCCTAAATGCATTGGTGCTGTTGCTTTAACCAGCAGGTCAGTGGTATGAGCTTTTACCTTTCTTGAATTCCATTTTCTGCCAAGGAAGGTCTCCTAAGACAGAATCCATGACCAGGCAAGCAGGAACTTTCTGTGATGGGAGCCCTCCCTAATACACCTGCTGAGGTTTTACCATTTTACCTCTGAATATTTTCTAACCAGGAGCAGACCTAACCACTTGGCTGCACTGTCATTCTTCTTTCTCTCTCTGCTTCCATCATATGGAATTATAGGAGCAAACATGAAGCAGCAGGCTAGGAAAAGCTTCTCCTATGTTTAATGTTTTCTGTGATTCCGCTGTGGATGGTTTCCTGGCAGCAAAAAATGTGTATTGACCCATGTTCTTCTAAATCCAGGGCAGTTTTGGTTAAGCTGTGGAGTAAAAACAACAGCAAATAATCACTCCAAAGATGAAGAAGGGGTAGAAGTCTTGGCTGGGATTTCTAAACTAGTCATAGGTGTGGCGTGCTATGTATGACCAGTGCTGAGGCATTTCTTTGCATGCTTATGGGAATTTTCCCCATGATCGATATTGGAAATACAGTGCCTACAAACTTTAAACATATCCAGGAATAAAAGAGAGTTGAATTGGAGGCTGTCATCCTTTAAATTTAACCATTCGGTCTGAATTCCTCTCCTCTAACTTCAGTCATTTGTAGATGATGAATCATCCAAACAGTTTTAGATTCCTAACCAACACCTCACAAACTGAATTCTCTATAGAGATATCTGTTTTTCTTCAGTGTAAAAGAAAACTAATAGGTGCAGAGTAGGCACCTCAACATGACTCAGTTTAACTTAAGGAAGATGAGATTTGCTACTAAAGTGTAACTCAGGTGTAGCTGATATTTCAAGGGCTTAGTTCCCTTGTGTTTGATCACCTTTTCTGCTGGATTAGGAATGATCGTTTCAGTATGTATTTTGAAAGCTTTACATTTATTAAAAACAATAAATTAGATTTCTGAAAATAGAAAGGCTTTTCATTCCTTACCAAACACTAGAAATCTGAAAATCCCCTTAAACTGGTTTGAACAGGCTAATTTTAGAAAAATCAGTATTTCTATTATATTTACAGTAAAGAGTTTTGGTGCAATTATTTATACTATCTTCTCTACCTTTGATGCCTTGTGTGTAAGAGGAAAGCAAAAAGACCTCTATCTCACCTTCCCATGAAAAAAAGAACCCTTAGTAGTCAAGGAGCAGGACTTCAGTACTAAGTTTGTTCTCAATGTGTGGATTTCAGATTCTGCAGCTGAGCCTGGTTCATAAGTTTAGGTGTGCGTATTCTGACAACCAGACTTTTAGGGATGGAGGGAACTACTGACCATGCAGTGGATAAGGAATTGGCTGGCCGGTGACACTCAAAATGTTGCAATCAGTGGCTTGGTGTCCAAGTAGAGATAGATCGGAAGAGCGT
>JAWWMO010000096.1:47716111-47731322 GCA_035047845.1 Dendrocincla fuliginosa | reverse complement strand
TCAACATAAAAACTCTGTTCAGTCATAGCTCTTTCCTTGCCTCTCAAGGGATTTTGTAGGTCTCATTCAAAAAAAGTCATCTGTCTCACAGGTTGATTAAGATGAACTTTTTTTGAACATAAAAGTAGCAAAGCAAGTAATACTGTCTGGAATTAAATCAGGTAACCTGGATCAAACAATTAACTCATCCTCTATTAAATCAATATTTGCTGATGCTAATACTGGAGCTAGTTCCAGTAGTTGGAATTACAGCCACTGATTTAGCATCTTTATTATTAGTAATTAGGCTCCTGTCTTTCCCCAGTACTACTTCTCAAAGCTGGTACTTGGCTTACTTGTGGAAACCGGCCCAGTCAACACCTACAATATGTGTTCTACACTTTGTTAAAGCTGCTTGATAGGGCTGAAGGCCCTCTCTTACGGTGTGACTCCACAAGGGTTGAAATGAATTCAGGTGCATGTTGCCACAGCTCAGCTTAGACCAACTGCTTTGGACTCACCTCTTCAGGCTGTTCCTGCAGAACAGTTTTTGATGATGTAGACTCTGTCAAAAGCAGGGAAGGTTCCTGCTGTTGTGCTATCACTATATTCTTTGTGGATTTTTTCTCACTATACAACAGCAGTGGTGCTTTTGTGGCAGCTTCAGTTTACAAAAGGTTCTTGTCACCCCAGTAAAATTCTGTCCATCCTCAACACTTCCAGTAGGTTACTTAACTGTGACAAATTATGAATTAATTTGCTCTGACGCACTAATGTGATCATGAAGCTCTCTATTAGACTTTTATTTATTCTCTTTTCATTTGTATAATATATTCTTTGTTTCCTTGTTTATATTCTTTGTTTCTTTGTTCTGATTATGTTCTTTTGGATGTTAAATTCTCCTTAAGCAATCCTTACAGACTGATATGCTTCTTACCCTTGGAAGGATTTTCTTTGGCATGATCGCAGGTTTAGAGTAGCATTTCAGTGTTCTGGTCCTGAATTAGCTCATGAGACATTACTCCATTATTTTTCAGATACTGAAGGATGTTTTGGTTCAGATCTAGTATTATGTAATCCAATATACACATGTTCCAGGGAACATAACTAATGAAGTAGGAGATGCAACAGCAAGATTGCAGTAACAACAAATACTAAAGTTTGATAATGGTATTGCAGTGCAAAAATTACTGTAGGGCATCACGCTAAACTACCTTAATACTTTTCTGACCTTAAAAGTTATTTACATTACTCTTGAATCTATGCTAATTAGCAAAAAGCATTCTGCTCCCTAGTGTGGGTCCATTATTAGGAAAAAGATGGATCCTTTTTCCTTTGAAAGACAGGACATAAAGAAAATTGTTATAATGTAAATTATGGGACTTACTTTTGCCTGTAACCCCCAAGCAATCATCAAGATAAATGAAGAAAATACTCAAAGGAACACAAGACTGTGAGGCTACTTTGTAATTTGGAAATTTCACTTTTCATTATTTTGTATGAAAACTAGTATGGGAAATAATGCATTTAATGATATCAAATGTAGTGATGAGGAGAAAAACATTAGGGAATCACAGCTGGTGATCTTGAAAATGCTGTTTTTTCATTAATATGTGATAACTTTTTTCAAAGTTATTACTAAGAGGGATGTCTGTCATTATTCATCTAATAATGCAGGTGCAGTGGTCTTATTTAGGTGTGTGGGGAAAAGGAAAGACCATTCTACTGTAACCACCAGTATAGGTCAGTTGCAAAACTACTAGAAGTGGGATGATGTTGAGAAAGTCTGGCAGATGTTGTCTTTGAAGATATTTAATATTTTGAGGTACATAGCTTTCTTCTCTGAACTACCATCTTTGTCAGAATTGATGCAGATCTGCAAGGCAACTTTATATTTCTGTTGCATACTTAAATGAAGTACCAGTACAAAGCTTTTTTCAGATTACCTAGAGAAGTCCACAAATAATCTTCAAACTAAGTTTTAATTGAAATGATTCTCATAAGACTCTTTATACATTATAGGTAAATTCAGTATTACCTAGATGCAGTTTTTTGCAGCGGTTAAGAGCCTTTTTTCTATAAAATTGTGTATTATATTACCTCTGCTGTGGCTTTTGGACTTTTTTACTGTAATAGAACTAGATTAACACAGTCAATTGGTTTAATTGCAGGTTGGCAAAAGAGAAAGTCATGTATGAAAAAGAAGCAAAACAGCAAGAAGAAAAGATTGAAAAAATGAAAGCTGAAGCATGTGATGATTATGGAATTAAGAAGCAGGTAACTATTCTAGAACTTGTTTTATAAAATCCTTCTTTGTTTTCATTTAATCAGAGTCATCCTTATATAGAAGAATCTCCTGCACTTTTCCCCAGACTCATATTATGTAAATACTAGGCTAAAATCCTGTCAATTACAAAAGTCATAATAAGCAGCTGTAGAAACTTCCTTAAACTGTTAAATTATAAGGAGACTGCATATGGAGTACTTAGTATTTTTTGTCAGGATGGCTGTCAGTCATGAACAGTGTCTCAGGCCATCAAGAACCCTTTCTCAGAAATACCAGGAACCGTAGTAAATACATGGTCTGGATGGATATAAGTAAACCAAGTGCTTGTTGGTAAGTGCAACTGTTACAGCAAAGTGAGAATGCTTGCTAGTTAATACGAAAATGAAACACTTCAACTCTTGAGTATACTAATAACCTTTTGGTAAAAACCCAAGCCTCAAAGAAAGGAAGCAGTGGGTATGCAGCTGGTCCCAGGAGCTGCTGAATTTGTAGTGAAGTCACTGATCAGGAAAGGACATGCTGAATTTTCGTCTGCTCGAGTATGGTTTAGTGTCACTAATACAATATGATCACATTTTTTTCTTGGAAGATTTCCCTCAAGGATAGTGGTTGCAGACAGTACATATCCTTTTGGAAGAAGTATCACATTTCCTTTTCACTGGGAGAAAGCTCGACTTTGGGAGATTTGTGTTTATTCTTCACAGAAGTGTGAAATGTCCATATTTCACTGTGGTTTTTATATTCTTTCAGCTAATTGTGTTACCTTTTAACTATGTTTTTTTCTCCAAGTATTTCCCAGATGTTTTGTCTCAAATCTTCTTAGAAACCAAAACTGTAAATTAAAATTAATTTCACTTGTTTTACCAGTCTGGTGGCCTTTGTTATAAAACATAACCGACTGGTGTCCTATCTTCATCTTTAAACAATGGAAGAGTAAGTTAAACAAAACTCAAATACAAAATTAACAAAATATAGGATAAAGCACTTTTAGAGCAAGCTAAGCCAACTTTTTTAGTAAGTTCTTATTTCAGTTCATGTGTCTACATCCTTCCTTGCTTTCCTTATGCCATGGGAATGAAATAAAGAACTTGTATACAAGTGAAGAATTGTATTTATAGAGTGGAGCTGTCTTCTGCCTCACCACAGATTGAGACTTGAAGATCCTACAAAACAGCAGCCTTTCTGAAGATCTGCTGGTGCTAACAAGAACTAATGAGTGCAATTCCCATTTTTAGTGTCGCCCATTCATCAGATTATTTGACTGCACCATGGTATTTCCGCAGTGACCTGCAAGATATCATCAAAGTCAAAAACAGCAGTGGCTGTGAACTTCTGCTGAAATTAAATGTCCCATACTACTTGAAGGTATTGTCAGAGACCAGTGACAAAAGCCTTCACAGGAAAGTCTTCATTTGTTCAGAAATTGCCTGATCCACTGAAAAAGCAACCAGTTCCTCCAATGACATCATTTCATATTCATTTACTGCAGTTTGCATTCTGAAATTCCTTAATATTTTATGTTATTAAAAATCTGGAGGCTTAGAAAGAATGTGCATACTTTTCCTAGGATCAAATCTGTTATTCTAAAGAAAATGATATAATACCAGAAGTTTGCTCAGAACCATATTTTGGATAGAGCCAAGACTGAGATTTTTTTCAGGAAAAATATCTGCAGTGACACATTTTAGGAATTGCTTTTAGTTAATAATTTTTAATCTGGATGACTCTTAACATACAGTTGTAGTCTTTATTTTGTCAATGAAAAGTAACATAATGGGAATGCATTCAATCATCTGAGACTGAGAATAGTTTTAACTATTACTTTTGCCGAAGTATTAGCTAAATCATGTACATATATAAATAAATAAATACACACACATCAATCGAGACTTCATGGAGGGATGCTTAAAAGCATTGCCTCCTCTTGATGTACTACTATTTCCAATTAGCTTTCTACTTACAAGTAGAACACAGGCTTTTACAGTACTGAAGTGAATATGGAAAGTTTTACTTGAAAGCGGATGATGCCATTCCTACAGCATATGTAGTCTTTAGGATGTGTCTGGTCTGTAATGAGGGATTAGTCCCTTTGTTGAAAAATAGGGTTTGAGCCTGTAATTTTCTTCCAACTCCTTGTGCAGTGGGGCAGCTTGTGGTTCCTGGGGACTCAAGTGTTCTGTAGTGGAGGCAGTGAGCAGCAGATAGCAGAGGTGGTTGGCAGTTGTTAGATGCTGGCCTTCACCTGCACTGTCCAGAAAGACTTGTTTAGTGAAGAGCAGATTCAATACCAGAAGAAGAAAAAAAAGGACTTTTCTTGCAGTGCTGGTAGCCTTCTGTATTTCTGTGGTTGTTGGTGGGTCTTATATATAAATAGAGATCCTTTCACAGCTCATGCTTTTATGCTGAGACTTGTCATTGCGGGAAAAGTGTTTCCACTCAGTGGGATTGAGACATACTCTAGTGATTTTGTTAACTTGTCAGCATTTTTACTGATAGATGATAAATTTTCTTCTTTTTTTTAAGTTATTCTACTATTCCAAATTACTTATTGAGTAATGTAATTTCTAGATTAATTAAAAATCCTGTGAACTTTACATGGAATTTAATTGCATGTCAAAAAGTACATAAGACTATATATATATTGCTGATACACAGTTTTTTCCAATTATTAGTGAAAACTGCAATGTGTCTCTTTCTTTGTTGAGTGAAAGAGTATCTTCTGAAACAGCTAAAAAGGAACACGTGGAAAAATAGGTATTACTTTGCAAAATAATTGTGGAAGATAATTTGCTGCTAATCTTGGAGGAGTTCTTGCTGAAAGAAATGTTGTAATGTTCTATAACTTTTTCATTTTTAAACGTCTTTTTAGCTTCAAAGAAATATTCCAGTTAGTTCAGTTGGCTTTTTACATTTTTTTGCTCTTTTGAAGTTCAAAGTTTCATTCTGACAAGTCGAGTAAGATTAGATGAAATTAGATGAAAGTTTCACATCAGTCTCATTATTTTCATCACTATTTTTCCCCCTAAGAATACATGATCTTTGCTTACTAGTAGGAATTCTAGTTCTAGATGCATAGGTAAAGAGGCAGTGGAAATGCTAGTGAAGGGTGTAATGCTCTTCCACGTGTATTTGGGCAGTATCCTTAGCAAGGACAGTTTGTTTGCTGAAAAGCAAGCTACCTGGAATTCTCTGGACTAAATACAGAGTAATATTCCTAACACAGAACTGATATCAAAAATGGTCTCAAACTTTGTTTTGAAAGTTTGGTTTCAAACTTTCTGAAAGAAACCAAATGCTGAAAAGGCATTACTGGGATCTTCCTTTTTTCCTTCTGTTTTCCAAACACTTTTCCTTTTAATCTAGGCAGGTTTAAATACCTTTTGGATTACAGACTTTATACGTTTTATGTCCTAATGTGATCCAGTTCAGAAGAAACATTATTAGCCTTCACCTTGGAGGAGTGTAGAGAAAACTCATTTGAAATACTGAAGTATTAGATCTTAAGGGTTTTCTCCTCCTCCTCCATCTTTCATGCTACAAGTGGTAGGTGGTTTGTTCTTGGCACATGGCCATTTCCTGAAACACTCAAGCACTGTAGAAACAAAACAGTGTTCTCCAGTTCTTCAGCGCAGATTTTCCTTCAAGGTCCTTCGGGAGTGTTTGGATCAATGTATTTGACGACTTGCCTACAGTGGACTGCAGTGTGCTCTTCTGGCTTGTGGATTGCTCAAGCTTCTTTCAGGCCAGACAGGTTGCTTCAGAGGAAGTAGAACTAATAAAACTGGGTTTCCTACAGTTCTTGTGTGAATATTTAGGGGTTTTTTTTCTGTCCATATTCACCTTAATGCTATATCTCCTCTGAGTTCCTGCCTTTCCTATGCCCAGTTTCCTCCTATATCATCTGTGCTGTAGTACTCCCTATGTCCCCATGCCACCATCCTGGCCAGCACATTCTGACTTGATATTATTCTCTGTTTAGCACTGAGGTGAGAGGTAATATGACAGTTTTGATTTAAGTTATAACTATGTTGATTAGCCAACCAGTAACCTTAGCATGAGTATTTATTCTGTGCTACAATCTCATTACTGATTTTAGAACCTTTGATGTTTGTGATACTTAGAGATTGCCTTTTTTTCTTTTAGGTCTCTATCCTTCCATCAGATATGGCTGTAATTAGTCAATAGATTCCAAGTGTTTTACAGATTTTCTGATGGAAAGTAGTTTAAAAGTAGTACTTGTCCTAGCTAACAATTATCTACATGTCTTTTTCTTTTCCTTTTTACCATCTTTGAGTCATACATTCTGCTAGGATTATCTGTGCAACAGTCAGTGTACAAGTGATTGTGTGACAGTATTTAAAAGCTGGAATATATGTGTGAATATATATTCATGTATATAATTGGTACATATATGAGTAATTTACATTTATCACAGGTTTTAGCCTATCTTCTGTTTAGAACACCACTCCTGTCACGTGAAACAATACTGCCTCTATACCCTGTGACCCAGTAGTTATCAGGCTGTCCTCCTAAGAGCAGGAAAAGACAGAGAGCCCTATGGGTATTTTCTTCTTGTTGTTTTAAAATTATTTGTGGATCTGCATACCTCTAAATCTCTTGGTTAGATGTGGATAAGCTGGGAAAAAACACTGTATCTACAAACTCTGCTTCTGTTTTTTTGAAGCTGATAAAACTGGTATCCCCACTAATACACTGCATGTCAGGCTGAGCAAAACTACTTCCTGTTACAGGTATCAGCAGTAATATTTATGCAGTAATATTTAAGGTATTCTTAAATTATCAAAAATTTTTTTTCAGCCTAAGTGCTTGGGTGATCCAAAAAGTAGAGAATCTGCCTGATGTAAGCAGCTCTGATATCCCCAAAGTTAAAATAATAGCTTTGAACTTTCATTGTGGGACCTGTGAAAAATCCAAGTTGTTAATGTTTAAATCCTGGTCATTACCCTCTCAGCTGTTTATCACAGGTTTGGCCTTTGTGCTTATTTTGAATGTGTAAATTGTCTGATTTTAGTTGTGATGGCTTTCCACCTAAGCAAATGGTGGATGAATCTGTGTGCATCTGTTCTATCTATCTGTCATTGCACTCTGAAATTTATGGAAAATGTACTGAAGGCTATCCAGTTGTGCATTATGCACACCAGTTCTTTTTGACATCTGATCCAATTTATGGAAAATCCACATCATGTTTAGTAGGTAGGCTATATACACCCCACAGTTGAAGAGCTCCATCATATCTGAGGAAACTGCTTACTTTTGAAATACACCAAACATCTGTTCCCTTAGTAGAAATAGCTTCGGTCCTGAAAGAGAACTGACTAGAAACATGGTGGGTTGAAGAGATTTGTTTAACTGGCTTTTTTCAGTACACTGAAAGGAAAGAGGGTGCCATCCTCTCTGTAGCCACAATAGCTCTTCTGGTCCCATGTGCACTTAACTGGCAACAAGTTCAATTAGTTTCTCTCTCTACCCATCTTTGTGCTTTATTGCTTTTGTCTTAAACACTGTATTTAGACACAATTCCATTGCTCTAGATTTTTAATATTTCTGTTTGGCGTTGTCATTCACAGAAACTTTGCAGATACTTGCAGTTCTTTGCAAAGTTAGATCAGCTTCACGTTGTAACTTCCTTTGTGACATACTGTCCTGGTTGCAGCTGGGATGGAGTTCATTTTCTTCCTAGTGGCTGGTACAGTGCTGGTTTTTTAGTATAAGAATAAACATTGATAACACACTGATGTTTTTGTTGTTAAGTAGCGTCTACCCAAAGTCAAGGACTTTTTGGTGTCTCTTGCTGTGCCAGTGAGCAGGTGCACAAGCAGGCATGAGGGATCATAGCTGGAACAGGTGACCCAAACTGGCCAAAGGGATATTCCATTCCCTAGAATGTCATGCTCAGTATATAAAACAGTGGGAGTTGACTGGGAGATGCCAGTCATTTCTTGGAGATGGAGTGAGAATCAGTCAGTGGTTGGTAAGCACTTGCATTGTGCATCACTTGTTCCTCTTGGGTTTTGTTATTCTCTCTCCCTCCTATTACTATTATTACTACATTTTGTTTCAGTTACGGAATTGTTCTTATCTCACCTGTGAGGTTTGCTTTTTATTTCTGATTCTCCTCCCCACCAGGGCAGGGTGCATACAAGTGCTGCCTGGGACTTGGTTGCTGGCTGGGTTTAAACTACAGTCCTTAGTTAGTTGGAGTTTGAGTTGCCCCAGTGCTGGTCACTCGAATTTGAGTAGCTGTAGCACATACCACAGAGACAGAAGTGGCTCCAGTGCCTGTGCTCTTAGTGCCTATGATGCCTGCTACCCTTAAAGTTCAGTCAGTATGTCTGGCAGAATTTGGATAGTATTTGAAGAGCAAACACTTGAAAAAATCCAGTCCTAAAGCTTATCTAATTATTTAAGCTTTTGACTTTGCTTTAATATGTACATTTGTAGTGGGATTATGAGCATTGCATGAAAAAATGTAGTTTATGCAGAGGTTAAGTAATACTGGTAATACACAAAATTACTGCTCTAGACTCCAGCTTTCACACCTAGTAAATACAGTTCCAGGATTTATCATCCTTCTAACTTTTATTTATTATTGCATAATTGCAGGCAAATGTAAATAAAACTCAGGTACCCCTTTGGATCTCAGTCAAATGCTATTTTGAACAGAATGACTGGGGTATATTTGTTCGTTTCTTAGAGCAGGCAGAACTACAGCTTACAGATTCTAGATTTATGTACCTTCCCAAATGGCTTATCCAGTGGCACATATCAAACAAGTTACTACTTTTCATATCGTCTACCAGCTTTACAACAAACAAATATTTAGCAGTGCCAGGTCAGTGAAGTAATTATTGGATATTCTTACTCCTGTATGTATTCTTTCTGGAACAAATTTCTACTACATGAAGCAGAAGGCATGCAGTTTATAGCACACCTCATTCTGTGGGTGTTACATTACTGATGAAAGTTTAAAATTAGAAACCAAGTTTTTTCTCTGAAAACTGACTTGAGCTAAGAACTTAAATACATGCCACTTAAAAACATGGTGATAATGTCTTACTGCATAAGGCCCTCCTGAATGCATAAATACATTCTTAGCTATAGTTTAACGTCCTTTTTACAATGAGCCTTTGGTACAGCAGCAGTAATACTAAAAGGACAATACAGCATAGGAATGACAGAGTGAAGTAAGCCATTTAAAGGGAATGCCTTCTGTTGCAGATTATCCTGAATGTAGAAGATGTTTCATATTTAAATATATTATAGATTTCATTTCTAAATAGATTTAACATTACTGAACAACTCTGCATACCTTTTCTTCTCAATGGTTGGATTTCAGATCCAGAAATGTTGCATGAAATAAATGTCCCCTGTTTTAAGACTGAAGTTGTTTTCTTTAGGAGGTGGCAGGATTTTCAGATTCAGTGGGGTGCCAGTTTAGTAATTTTGTTCAAAGTGCATGGTGAGAATAATCTTTCTCCTAAAATGAAGCACAAGGATAAGTAATAACTTTTTATGCATGATAAGCATCAAAAATATGAGCCTGCTGGTCTTTGGTTTTCATTTTTCTTTACCTTTGTCTTTCACTCAGAGCCTCCTGCAGTCTGCACACAATGTGATCAATAACTCAATAACTTTTTTCATGCAGTAATTATCTCTATGGGGTATTATCTGAACACTCTTTTTCTTTATTACCCAAAAGATGCAGGAGATATTTATATAACCAGCTGATCCCATTTTGGATGAAGCTGCTTCATGACAGCAGGAGAAAGTTTGTTTTAAATAGACTTTTTAACAAATGCTGTATGGAAACCTTACCAGGCAGTACTTTTTTCCTAAGGGAAAAATTATTCTAAATACTCTCTTGCACTTTATATTTAATTAAGCACAGAGTAAATGGAAATGTCCTGTAAATTAACAGAGTTTTAAACAATTATGCTAAGTGAGTGTCTTTTAATAAAAAAGCCTATTCAGAAAATGGAACTGTTCTGAAGTTCCTAGATAACAACTGGACTGCTGATTTTTCAGAGTAAAAACTTATCTTAAAAGCTGATGTT
The DNA here is from genome assembly GCA_035047845.1 of Dendrocincla fuliginosa. Lineage (NCBI taxonomy): Eukaryota > Metazoa > Chordata > Aves > Passeriformes > Dendrocolaptidae > Dendrocincla > Dendrocincla fuliginosa. The sequence goes on along the minus strand of JAWWMO010000096.1, from coordinate 47,720,981 downwards.
TCTATCTGTAATACATTCTTGTTTCATTGGCTTCTAATTTTCACAGATCGAGATCTTACAAGAGTCACGAATGATGATTCCGGACTGCCAGCGCAGACTAGAAGTTGCACATGCGGAGCTTACTCAACTACTAGTGAGTACAGCACCATACCCCACTGATCAGAAGTGCTGCTGTTCCTGGGTGGACTTGGATAAACTTCGTCTGCAGTGCAATCGCAGCAAATTAAAACTTGATTCAAGAACTACTTTTTAGAGTTTCCAAGACTAGAATCCTGTAACATACCAGTGTTTCACCTTAGATAAATGTTTTTGCAGACTTGCTCTTCAGTCTGTGAAAACTGTGTGTGTTAGAATAGTGGAAATAATCCATAAGGGAATGTGAGGCTAAAAATATGTACCCTAAATTAAGTCCCAGATATACTGATGGCTAAAATGTAAATACCGTTTTAGTGGAAAACTCAAGGTATTCTGTTTTGAGGTATTTTTCCTCTACTGTTTTACAAAATAAATGTGCAGTACCTGGATTTAGGGTTCTTTTGTAATTCGACTAGTTACTTAACACTTAGCCAGTCTAGATTTCAGTGGTATGCAGAAATTGTGCTATTGATTTATAGTGTGCTCTGCAAACTTAAGGAGTGGGGGCTGTTACTACTGTGAAAAATTTGAAAGTCATCAAGTGTTGCTTTCTGTGCTTAGCTCACCTTCAATGCTTTTTTTGAAACTTACTGTATCATAATATGTTCTTTTAATTGTCAATCTACTTAAGCTTTTTTCTGAGAGTACTCTCGGTCTGGGGTTTGTTTTTATTGGTTCCTTAGTTTTAAATATTTAACACAATAAAATGAAGATATGCACAGGTCAAATCTACTTGCACATAACACCATTATCCTCAGCCTTAAGTAGAACAAAAGAATTTACCTATGCTTTGAGTAACATAAAACTTGTGTTTTTAAAAATTATGTATCCCTCATTTCATAGAATGGTTTGGGCTGGAAGGGACCTTTAAAGGTCATCTAGTCCAACCCCCTTGCAATGAGCAGGGATATCTTCAACTAGGTCAGGTTGCTTAGAGCCCCACCCTGAATATTTACAGGGATGACGCACCTACCACCTCTCTGGACAACCTGTTACAGTGTTTCACCACCCTCACTGTAGAAAAACTTCTGGATTATATCTAGTCTGAATCTGTCCTCTTTTAGTTTAAACCCATCACCTTTTTCCTTCTGGAACAGGCCCTTCTAAAAAGTCTGTCCCCATCTTTCTTGTAGGCCCCTCTTAAGTACTGGAAGGTGCTGTAAGGTCTCCCCAGAGCCTTCTCTTCTCCAGACTGAACAATTCCAATTCTCTGAGCCTTTCCTTATAGCATAGGTGCTCCAGCCCTCTGATCATCTTGGTAGCCATCCTCTGGACCCTCTCCAGCAGGTCTGTGTCCTTCCAATGATGAGGACCCCAGAGCTGGATGCAGCATTCCAGGTGGGCCTCAGGAGAGCAGATTAGAGGGGCAGAATCCCCTCCCTCACCCTGCTGGCCACACTACTTTTGATGCAGCCCAGGACACAGTTGGCCTTCTGGGCTGGGAGTGCACATTGCTGGTCATGTCCAGCCTCTCATCCACCAGTGCCCCCAAGTCCTTCTCAGCAGGGCTGCTCTCAATTTGTTTGTCCTGAACCTGTATTGATACTAAGGCCAGCCCCAACCGATGTGCAGCATCTTGCACTTGGCCTTGCTGAACCTCATGAGATTCATGTGGGCTCACTTCTTGAGCTTTTCCAGGTTGCTCAGGATGGCATCAGGTGTCAGCTGCACCACTCAGTTTGATGTTGTCTGCACATTTGCTGATTTATATCATTAGTGAAGATAATAAACAATACTGGTCCCAATGTAGACTCTTGAGGGCCACCATTTTTCACTGATCTCCATCCAAACATTGAGCCATTGAACAGTTCTCTATGACCATCCAGCCCATTCCTTATCCATTAAACAATCCACCCGTCAAATCCATCTCTCCCATTCAGAGAGAAGGAGATTGTGGGGGACCACGTAGTCTGTATAGATGTTTCCTTTTTTCCAGTCTTCATGGACTTCACCTGACTGCCATGGAGTGGCATATTTTCAAATATCATGGAGAGGGACTTGGTAACTACATCAGTCACTTACCTCAGGACTCTGGGAGGCATCTTGTTAGGTCCTATAGACTTAGGTACATTCAGGTTCCTCAGGTGGTCATGAACCTGGTCTTTACTTACTGTGGGAGGGACTTTGCTCCTCCAGTCCCTATCCACTTGAGAGGTGTGGGAAGAAAGGCTGCCAGTGAGACAAAAACATGGTTGAGTACCTCAGCTTTCTCATCTGCCGTTACCAGTTTTTTCCCCATAGCTACCTTCTTAAATTTAATCCCATGACAGTTATTTTCAAAGTACTAAAAAATGTTGTTTATGATTCCAGGAAAATGAAAAAGAATTGGAAGAAGCTGAAGAATATAAAGAAGCACGTTCCACACTGGAGTCAGTGAAGCTGGAAGCCTAGCAGTTTTCCAGTACTCTCTTTATATGCATTAGCACGAGGTCCATTCCACACTTTCATTTTACTATGGTTCTACTACTATTGTTGACTTGCTAAGGTTCCCTTTATGCAAACTGGCCTTTCTTTAACTGCAGGATGCATCAAATAAAGGATGTTCTGAAACATTGGTGTGTTCCATATTCAGTCAAAATAGATAAGTTTCCAGTTCACTTTAATTACAAAAAGGAAAAATAAAGCCCATTTAATATAAGCATAATAGCTAATATGAACAATTCAGGCTAAGAAACAAAGTTCGTTTATGTGAGGGACCAGTAGATACTTCGGAATGGAACAGCATCATAGAATGGTTTGGCTTGGAAAGGTTCCATCCAGTTCCCATCCCCCTGATACAAGCTTTAAAAACACCTTATATTTGAAATAATTTCAAGCCATTATAGCATAACAATCTGTACTGAAAGAGAAGATGGACTAAATGACCCCTCACAGTCACCCATCTTTTTTCTATGATGCAATTTTTCTGTAATTTTATTGAGTACATACTCCTTATTTACCTTTGAGCCTGAGATAAAATTAGAAGCTGATTCCAAATCCCTCTCAATTTGACTTGGATTGATTCATAGAGCACAATCCACACAATTACTATGATAAAAATTTTGTTACTTTTCAAGATACAGAATTTAGCGGGTATGTTGTTAGTTGCACCTGCTAGTAATAGTTTCGGACTGAATGTTTTTCCTGAAAGTCCGTTGGCCTAAGTGAGATTTCTTTTTGAACCAAGCTCAAACCTCAGAACATGAGAGAGAGCTAATGGATGAGGGAATAACATTTAGTCTGCCTGGAAAAGCATTAAAATGTTATGTACAAAAGTTGTGGGTTTTTTTTCAAAATAGCTTCTCTACAGCAAACTGTAAGTGATAAACACAAAAGCTTTTCACATTAGTTTTTCTAGTTTGAAAGTGCTCTGATGTGTTCCTTAAAGCCAGCACAAAGCACAGTGTACCTTTTGTGTGGTGCTATATTGAATACTCAATAAAATTTTTTGTTAATTTGCTTGAGTTTGAGTAAACTGCTGTTTCAGTACCTCCATTTGTGTACCTTAAGCACATGAGTAGTAAGTCTCCTTCCCCGTCACTCTTAAGCACTGCTCTGAGAGATTGCCAACACCAAGAGGCTTCTGATTGACTGCAGAATGATTTACTTTTGAAGTGTCCCCAGAGCAGTACCGGACAGGGCTAAGAGGTGAAATTATGGTTTCATGAAAGAACACACATACCTTTGTACCAGCATTGTGTCCTGGGCATGCACCTGCCAAGCAGACCCTTTCCAGTTCACAGCACAAATGAACTGCTGTTGAGGAAAACATCTGTCTTTGAACACTCATTTCAGCCAGTTTCTTCTGTGGACCTTCAGCGGGAGAGGTGGCTGGAGTGCACAAAACAGATCATGTGTCTTAGCAGACAAACTGCAGTCAGCCTGGTAGTAACTCTGATTGCAGCCATTGAGTGGAGTGTGGTGAATAAGTGCGGAGCTGAAAAGCAGGTGTAGGGAGGTGCTGAGTCTGCCAGATAAAACAGAATTTAAAATAACAATCACTGTTCAGAAGAAAGAATACGCACTTCTGCTAAACAAGCCCAGAGAACGATGATGTGCAGTTTCTGTGTACCACAAGAAATGCAGGTCAATATGAAAGATAAACAGGTGTAATCTATAGTGGCTGAAGGAAAGCAACATTGAGGTGTGGCTTCAGTTGGCAGTTAAAGGCACATGGGACTGAGTAGCTGCCACATAAACTTCAGGGAAAAGTTTCTTGGTGCAATAGTTCCCAGGGTAGAGTGGTTTTTCATGCTTGCCTAGTGCTTCTCTGTCCCAACCTATTTTCTACCTCCATATGATTGCATCTTCCCTATCACTAAAGTTCTCCAAAAGACAAGCATGTTGTGTAGTAAGGAAAACTGATGAAAATCAAGGTATGTTCACAGCTGAAAGTACTTTTTTGACTCCAGAAGCCTCTGGAAGTATATGAGAGGACAGCAGCATGTTTGCGTACTCCAGCATCCTTTAGGAGAAGGAAAGAGCTAACTGTACACAGAGGTTTTGGGTTAAATCCACATAAAGGATAAGCTACACAGTGCTGCTCGGTTTCCTTATAATAACATCCTGTTTTGGCAACCCACAGTCTACATCTCTGATGAAACCTTTCAACTGAGCTGCAGTCAGTCTCCAGCATTCTAACACCAGGGGGTGTGGGGGATAGAATTGAAGTCCTTGGTCTAACTCGAAAAAGCCGAGAGGTTCAGATCAAGGAAAATGCCAAGGAACTGGGAAATACTTATTCCTAATAGATTGA
>JAWWMO010000096.1:47680929-47691023 GCA_035047845.1 Dendrocincla fuliginosa | reverse complement strand
GGTCTTGCCTGAGATGTGGTAGGGTTAACCAACATCCTTTTTTTTTAAGTAGTGTTTGAGGGGCTGCATTAATAGTCATGTAAGGCCCTCTATGAGACTTATTTCTACTCCTCAAAATAAAAATGGCAGGAGGGTGTCTTCCTCCTCATGCTCCTCACAGGCAGGGCTTATGCACAGATGAGTCTGTCTTTGTCTTCCATCTGGATGTTGTACAAAGGTGTGGGTGGGAGATCACCTCTCTAATCTACCAATAAATTGTGCCTCTTTCAGCTTCTCCTATGACTGTCTTTGGTGGTCTAAGATGCTGCTTCACCTGTATGTTGCATCAGTCATCAATGCTAATGCATAAGTACATTTTTCACAGCTAAAATTATGCTTTTAGAAATTTTGAAATCTGACAGAGGAGAATGCCTCCCCAGGAGGAAGGATTCCAGAGGCTTTTGTGCAGAATTTACCTTTGGAGATTATATAACCATTCTGCAGAGATCCTTACCCTCCTTCGAAGGTCGAGAGGGAAAATGCAGAATATGCTTAATACACTGTCTGTGAGGGTGACGTTCTCTCCTGACCTCCATAGACAGTTTGTGCCTTGGAGTATGAAGTTTGATTAGCCTTTTCTTGCAGCACTGGAAGCATCATGGTAGTGATCCAAAAAGTACTTTGGGAAAAAACAAACTATGGACTTTCTTTCACTGACCTCCTGCTACAGTGAATTTCATAAGCTGACAATGCACCCTGTAAGGACACATTTCTTTTTTACTGGTTTCAATTTATTGCCCTTTAATATAATTTAAGTGGCAGCTGTGATTCCCTGTGGCTCCTTTACAAGCTTTTAAGGTTTATTTTTTGCTAACTTTTTAAAGAGCATTTTGTAATGACTGTGAACAACCTCTCCTGTTTTTGGTGTCTATTAATTAAGAGGAAGCACCAGTCCCCATTTCAAGACATAAACATTACTTTATAATGAGGTCCTATGTACTGGTAGGCTGTGATTTTGAGCTTCCTGCCTGATATGAAAGTCCAGGCAAAACTTCATTTGACTGTAACACAAAGCCTCCTTATGTCATTGAATCCGGAGGATTTGTTTGTACCATAGTCACAGTTCTTGTGAGTCAATGATACACTGGGAGAGTAGAGGACACTGGAAGGGAATAAAGGGGTCTAGCTGTTTGCTATGAGTACAACCATTATATGGTGCACTTCAGTGTCTCCTAACATTTCTGTTTAGTGGGCTCTAAACACCACTCAGGGAGTACCTGGGAAAGAACAGGCTCTCATTTCAGCAATGTCACCCAGCATACAGCCTTGTGTGGCTACGAAGATATCCACTGAATTCAGATTTATAAACAAAACGAAGTGTAAAGAGGTATTTCAGCTGCTACACTGCTACAAAATGTCACCAGAAATTAACCAGCTTTGCTCTTTCAACTGGAGAACAAAACGAGAAGTCTACAGAAGGTCAGGCATATAAAAATGCATTGAAATGAAAAAAGAATATTAAATTACTAAATAAAGAATTATACTTGTACAGTTTGTGGCTCTAATCTTTGTGTCTATTTTAAGCAGTAATTAACACCCACAACTGTATTAATTGTCAGCTTGTGTTCTTAACTTCAGGTCTTGGTAGCAAATAAATGACTCATGCTTTATTCTTGAAATTTTAATTACTATAAGAAATACTTGAGGATAATTCCACTATATTTTATATTACTGTCACTTTGCCCTTTCTGCTTTCACTCCTCTGCAGTTTTAAGCTCATATTTGCCCAAACTGTGACTGGACAGATCCCTGCCAGTGTGGAGAATCCTGCTGGGCTCTGAGGGGCTATGTCTAGGTAGGGACATAGTAGCTACAATGGAGATGCTTTTTAAAGGATGGAAGACCCTGTAATATTATCTGATTACTCTGGTCTTTCTTATCTCATACAGGAAGCTGTTGCCTCTGACCCACTCATGATGTTCTTTGTATCCTCACTTAAATAAGACCTTTCTCATTTCTGGTGGAGATGATTCTTGTTCCATCTACAATAAATTGCTCCAATAGTCATTCATTCATTATCACCTCCACTCTTAGCCTCTCCAGTAGGATGTAAATATGTAGATTTCATTCTTGGATGCTATAGTCAATCAATTATACCCAAAACACAAAGCCAGGCTGTTGCTTGTTGATGCTCTCCATACATGTCCTTCTTTATGTTATAACTCTGACAGCAGCTGGTTACACCATTGTCTACTAAATGAAAGCATCCAGTGTTGCAGGTATTTTTTTGGAAAGCATCTAAATGTTTTGGTACCTAAGTATCCTCTCCAAAGTAGGCTGCCAAATTTCTTCAGTTTAATGGTCTTGTTACTTTCTCTAGCTTCTTATAAAATTCCACATTTTTATCAAATAATGTCCTCCCAACTTGTCCTAACCATCATGCATACCAATAGACAAATCTTTGTTTCCCATTAAATGCACTGCTCTGTTTCTGGCACTTTTGACATTGCAGTTGTCCAGTCATTTCAGGGGTGCTCCTTTTAATAAGTCACAGACTCCTATCCCATCTTTAAATCTCATCTCGATTCTTATATTTTACCCCTAGCTTCAGAATGAGTTTATGAGTAAAGCGGTTTAGGACCCTCTGCATGAAAGATTATTTACAGGCCTACTGCTTTCACTGATGCCTCTAGGATTTTGACACATCACATACTCTTGTGTGAATCACACCGGGTGAAAAAGGATTTGGAGCACCATTTATGGCTATGCCTTTTGTCCTCACCTCCAAATGTCATCGTGGGTGCCACTTGACTGGTGAACATCCATGAAATGACTTTGTTATATCTAGGTTACATCTAGGTCTTCTCATTTCCAAACTGGCAGGAAAAAAGCCAAACCATTTGGCACTTGACTCAACAGCAAATTGTTTAGTGGCAAAAGCCTTCTTCCTTCTATTTACTTGGGGCAGTTTTAATCAGTCTTGCTTTGTATTAGAGTCTGCACAGCAGCAGAAAATCCCAAAGAAGTAATGTTTGCCTGAGTACATTCTCTAGAGGCTCCTAGGGAAGCAGTTTGACTGGCAAAGGCAGTTGAAGTCCCACTTGCACTCCAGCCAGAGCCATGCTGGCCAGAGAGCTGTGTGTGGGGCCAGGCTTTTACTTCCACTGCTTTTGAAAGGCTAACATTGTCTGGGAGTATCTGCATGGAAGGCCTCTGTTTACTTCTGGGTCTCCCCTGTCATGTGCGGGAAAGCAACACATGAAATTTTCTCCCTGTTTGTATTCCTGTGGAGGAATATCCACAATGCAGCACATAGTGGAGACTTACAAGTTGCTGCATTTAAGCACAGACAGCTGACATATTGCTCTTTGACTGTTCTGCTTCACAGCATTATCCAAGAGAACAAGTGGGTCTCATTTACCATGGCTTTATCAGGGATTATAGCAGCACTCCTGCATGTGCCAAAGGGGAGTTTGCCTTTGCACACATTCACAGTTCATTTGGGTGCCTGCATCAATGTCGCTGGGGCTGATTTTTAAGAAAGTGGTTGCTGAAACCCTTCAAGCCTTATGCTGGAGTTGTTGGTGCACAGGCTCCCTGAGTATCAGATTCTCAGGTTGTTACATGGGTCATTGGACCCTGGAAGCATGTAGAAAATCCTCAGATATTCTTAAGGTTTATTCTTATGGGCCGAATTCAGTCTGCAGTTTATAGTCAGTTGGGTAGAGGACAATACACACAAGAGATGGGCAACAGCTTTCACAGCAGGGTGAGGAGTCCCCAGTCTTCTCAATTGCTTAAGTGGGAGACCAGGATGCAACAACCTTGCTGGCTTCAGTCTACGTACCATAGCATGTTCAAACGTCCTAAATTTCACCAGTGTTCCTGCATTCATTCAAGGTGTATTTCTGAGGACCCTAAAAAGTGATAAGAATAAGCCAACAGGAAATACAAAGCACCAGGTTTACACTGAATTTAGGTTGTCTGTAGACAGCTGGATGTGACTCAAGTGCTGCTGCAGGACTTTGTCTTGCCTACTGGGTTCTGATGTCAGGGCTTGAAGCCCAAAATGCAATCCCTGGCATGATTCACTGGCATGAAGTTGTATTTGGTGAGTAATAATATAAATTTCAGAATCTCACTATGGTTTATTTACTGGTCATATTAGCATGCGAGCTGATTCACATTGCCAGAGAAAAACCTTGCTTGCATATGAATGTTATTATGCTATCCACTGCTTCTGATACCTCACAGATTTTTTTCTATTTTCTCCCTCTTAATCTATTTTTTTTAGGCCAACAACCCTGCTTCAATGCCAGCATCTGCCTTTCTAATAATGTAACTATTTACTGCATCATTGTGCTCTACTCTCATTTCATGTTGTCACACTCTCCACGACAATATTTGAAAATTGTCAAAACCCTCACTGAGAAATTTCTACCAGAGGGAAAATAAGAAGCACAAATGGTGCAGCCTGGTTATCATGAAGAGGCACGGAGATTGTCGTCATGCAGTGCCTCTCCAGTGTGACCTCCTTCTGGACTCAGTCTGAGATTCTCTGACTGCCTGTGCTAGAAAAGCAGATGCTTGGTTTATCTTGCCAAGTGTGCTTTCACTATAAATGCTCTGAGTCCCTCTGGACAGGTCTGCACTGTGTTTCCATCAACATTTTTTGTGTCCTTCAGTCAGCAGAGTTCACTACTTCCTCCAGTAACAAATATCTGTGCAGCATTCAGTGAATTAATATTAAAAGAGGGATTGCTTGTATTGAGTTATGTCTCTGGGACTGAGTGAGCCTGACTTAGGCTGTGGCATTAACTGAAGCAAATATGCTGGATAAAGGAGAAGTAAAAATAACTGAGTATCTTGAATGGGGTGCTTGTTATCAGCCATTAAATGTTTCCCTGAGCTTAATGTCCAAGTAACTACACCTGTGGCTGCTCACAGTCCTTGCCAATGTGATCCTCAGGAATGAAAAGATGTGCTGGGTTTGCAGTGCCTTGTCAAAGCCCTCCGACTGTGTGACTTCTGCAGACTGTTGCAGTCTGGGACATGCTATGGTTATCATGCTCAGGGTAGGGAAGAGAAGGATCATTAAGAGGAATGGTATGCATAGGTAATCCCGTTTGGGATAGGTAATCCAGTGTTTGGGACAGGATGGGCACAAGAGTTTGTCTCTAGTATGTTCTGCTCTGTTTACACACTGAGTTTGAACTACCATTCCACATGCCCCAGAACTACACCAAAGTTACCTGTGAACCAGGTGGTGACTGCTGAGCTGCTCAGCTGCCCTGGCACAGAGGGATGCACCTGGCACCTACACACCTCCCTGCCTCCCACCAAGACAGCACAGTATTTCAATCCCCATGAGCTGACTCCAGCTGCAATGGATGCACTGAGTATTAGCCCAGCTCATTTACACCGCAGAGGTCAGGAACACTCCTCTTCAGGTGTCACACCAAAGTCCTTAACTGCATAGGTCAGGATTAACAAGTGACCACAGAAGATGCTCCCTCAGAAGAATGCAGCTCAACCACTGCCAGGCTGGCTGACACTTGCTATTGTCTGCTTCTCTGGTTAACTTGTTTGTAGAAATGTGCAACCCGCTTTTTCTTAGGTAATGTACTAATAGTACATAGGCCATCTCTTCTACCACTGGTGGAACAAGGAATCTCCAGATCAAGAGATCCAGACGTCTGCTTTGTAACCAAACAGTTTTGAGACTGATCCAGACAGAATGTTCCTCAGCTGTCCCACAAGCTTCTGAGCAGGACAAGGTCATCTATTTCTGGAACCAGCACAGAAGGGAATGAAGGCTATCTGCAGTTAAAAAAAAATATGTATCTGTAGTAGTACACATTTCAAGTCTCTCTTCTCAATAAAGAAGCCAAATATGAAACAGTACTGTAGGCTTATAAGGCACAGAACTACAGGATATCTGCATGTCTTGCTCAATGTAATAAATATGATACTGTATCAAGCTTCATTTCTTAAAAAAAAAAAAAAGAAGTATTTTATTTGTTTATTTATACAAGTGGTTTGAAAATCCACCTGCGAAGTTACATATTGTCCCATACATGACATGGCTGTATAGAGGATTTTCACTACTGGTGGTAACAAAAATATATACTACTAAAAATAGCACTCACACACAAATCGAGACAGAAATACACATTGAGTTGCTCATATTGTCAGTCAAATCAATCACCAGAATGTCTTCAGAATAAAGCTGGTTTTATTTTCCAAGTTTTATTTGGCTGATTCGATGAGGCTATGAAATATCCCCAAGTATTAAGGATGTGAAGTCAAAAAGCTTTTTTTCATCTCAGCTGTGCTGAATGGCAATTACACATTCTGCGCAATCGTACAACTTCTTTAATCAAATGAGGTAATATGAAATTGGCTAGATTTTCCTCAATACTTTCAACTTCAGTGAAAAATACAATAATTAAACTCTCGGTACAATGACTTTCAAACCTCCGTGCACTCTCAGCCCCCTCTCTTCTTCTCTTTCTGGATAATAAATCCTTATGAAAACTGCCACCATGACTGAGACAGGTTGTGAAATTGTTTAATAATGTTGACTCAAGCAGTGACATCATTTGGAGACTTTTGGTTTTCCTTCAGCATCTTTAAAGACAACTGCAAGCTGCCGGATGTGACAGAGCAATTACAGCCCCAGCAGCAGGAAGGAAGGTGTTTACTGCAAGGAGGGCTCTATATCCCCTATGAGGATTGAGGTGAGTTAATTTTAGGGGGAAGAAACCCCAGCACTGTCCTTTTTGTCCCTCCCTGGTAGCCTGTCTTACAAACCCTTCTTTGAAAGACTCCTCTCGGGAGAGGGACAGACAAGTAAATGCCTCATATTTTGGAGGCCAGGTCTGGGTGTCCAAGCAACTTCAGTCAGCCCAAGCAAAACATTTTAATGTGCCTGGAGAATAAAAACACCCAGTTGGGAAGCAAACCACACAGAGCAAATTGCTTTCCCCGTTCTGAGAAGATACTGCTACATCAGATCCTGGCTACTTTCTGAATCCATGTGGAGTCGGTGGTTGGATTCCAGGAACATTTGTTTTACAACCAGGAAGATGCAAACCTACCTTAAGAAGGAGATAAAGAACAAGCCTGTGAGGTTCCTTCCCCCTGTCATGCTTTTTCGTCTGCACATAATGTTTGCCTGACTTTGGTGAAAATTATCAGGGTATATCTCAATTGGCTATATTTTGTGAAGAAGATCACTTTTGTTGTTCTTTGTATGGGAGGTGTTAGTCAGAGGAACCTGGCTTTAGTATGACAACCACACTGCATTTCAAAAGGCAGTTCAATCACCACAAAGTGCTGTAAAATAATAACAAACTTCCCAAATATGTTGTGGCTTTAAAAGTATGTATCTAATAAATCTGAACATTATCTGTTTGAACGGATGTGAAATATCTGTCCCTCAAAAGCTAGGCTGTAATTCTAAGGATGCTATGGAAAGAAGAAAAAAAAAATTACTAGCTCTATAACAGATGTGAAATTACATTAGATAAATATAATCATTAGTTTCAGTCTCACCCTGGTTAATTTGTTTGTGGAAATGTGCAACCCATTATTCATTAGGTAATTTTTCACACATTGATTAGAAAGCCATGTCGAATTGTGACCCAGCACATTGGGGTTTGCCTATCTCGCAGTAAACTATATCGCTTACAATAGTGGAAATGGGGGACAAAATGTTTATCTCAGGCTGATTTTGTGCCAATAAGTAAAGTAAATCAATAGCCAGTGAAGTGTGAACGACATTTCTCTGCTGTATAATATGGTTTTGGGGGCAATTTGACATGCTACAAGGGGAAACAAGGGTCTTGAACAGAAAGGTAATAAAAGCAAATCATGCTGGTAACTGTTACTGAAGTCCTGTGTTTTTCTCTACATGGGCAGCTTCAAGATGAGAAAATAATGCACATAACAGTCTAAAAACACTGAGACACTCCCCGGTTTTGTAAACATTGGGGATCAAATCCAGATGTGGTTGAGAGAGGCTCAGATCTCTGGGATGGATGCTGACTCTGTGTTTAGCTGGGCCCCTGGGCTGTGCTGGCAGTGCTGTTGTTTCCCCAATAGCACTCACCTCCACTGGCTTCTTCCTTCTGGTAGCTTCCTTTCTAGGGGGTTAAATTCTGAGACTATGAATAGTTTTTCTTTGAATCACAGATGCAGTATTCCCACATCCCCGTGAGACCACTGCAGCATGGATGCAGCCTGTTTCAAGTGGCATTTGCTGCTGGTGTAAACCAGTGGAACTTCATCAGCTTCAGTGTGTTACACCTGTTTGCACCAGCAAAGAAGCTGACTCTTCATTACCGTTATTCAGCTTTGGTATTTTGGTATTTTTGGTAATTTGGTACATATTTGGTAATTTGGTATTTTGCCTTTGCAAAGTGCAGGTAACTTAAAACAGGGAAGAAGAGAGAATGACACATTTGTGGTTTATCAGGTTTACATCTCCGCATAGTTTATTCTCCCTGAAAGACAGTTTGGGCAGCATAGGTACATAACCAGTGATTTTACACAAGCATTCATTGTGGGGTACCTTGTTTCATTCACACTGCTTCTTGAGTCAGCCGAAAGTTAAGAGGAACAAGCCAATATTTTTTTTGTTGTTGGTTGTCACTTTTGTTGTATCACCTGCAATACCTTGCACAGACCATCACAGCATTTGCAGTGGTCTAAGGTAAAATACAATAATAAAGTTGGTCTGGAGGAAAAGCAGTGTAACACATCCAGCCAGCCCCAGCCAGGAACCCTTCCCACCCCTGTACCTGTGGCTCTTGGTAGGTCTCAGCTTCCTCCTGTGGAGACCCAAGCAGTCATATCTGTCCTGCAAGTGAGGACAGTACAGGGGTTGGAGGCATACATCACCTATCTTCCAGTTCTGCAGACTGGTTAATAGAGCTGAGACTCTACCAGCCATTAAATTGAATTTTGGCCAGTGCAAGCAGCTAGAGAGAAGTTGTTCTCATGTACATGAAAAAGGATTTTGTGCTTGCTAGCTCCTTCGCCATCTCCCCAGCCTTGGCAGTGGAAAGACTCTTCAGAGCCTGGGCCAAGGTGGCAGAAAAACTACTGCAGCAATGAGGTCTGTTTGCCCAGGTCCTAAGTAGTTTAAGAGAAGGAAAGTCTTTAAGCAGTAGGTTGCAGAAGGGAGACATGTTGCTATAGAGAAGCACTTGGGAGTTGAGAAGCAGACAATTCTATTTCCCAGAGGGTGCTGGAAGTGATCTACAAGCGGTGTGGCCCCTCTGAGGATGGTTGCACAACCATCTACCTATAACAGAGGGGGCAGCACAAAGGAGTTCATGCCTATCCAGGAACCAAGATCCTTCGATCAAATCACACACACTGTCTGCTGAAATTAAAAAGGCCCAGCTTCTGATGTATTTTAAAATAAAAATAAATAATTGATGTAATTAAAAAAACTATGCATTTTTATATCATTCAAAATTGGCTATTAAGGTTGCAATTGGGATTTTCACAGAAAAAAAATTAAATTGATTACACATTGTTACTACCTGGGAGTCTGAAAAATAATAGAACAGCACTTCTATTAAACTCATAGGAATCTCTTCAAACACCAAACAGGCAAGAGCAATACGTATCTGTCATTTTGTAAGGTGCTTCTGTCCAGTATTTTAAGCCTCAGATGTTTTCTCTAAAATACAGATTAAAATAACTTGCATTTTTCCACATAATGCAGAGTGCATTAAGGCAATTAACATTTAATTAACAGCAGGTTTTCCTCAGCAGGTCAGATTGCTAAGGGCTCACTGTTGTTGCCATAGAAAGTGGAAGGCTGGGCTGTTTGGTTTCCAGAAAGCGAACAGCTGTGTTTGAGCCCTGACAGTCTGAAATCATCTGGGTAGTCTATAATGTTCTGAAGGACAAGGAAGGGAGGAGGAGGTGATGACAGTAGTGGTGGCTGCTGGTGTCACAGTGACCATCTCAGGCTGTTGGAGAATGTCCCCTGCTTTAGAAATCAGTGTGCTGTTGTTAGGGTATTTTTTTTAATTGAGCTGACTGTAGAGCTTTAAAACTCCTGTAAGCACTCAGTAAGCTAATTTAACTGTTTTCCT
>JAWWMO010000096.1:47656471-47669002 GCA_035047845.1 Dendrocincla fuliginosa | reverse complement strand
AAAAAAGCAATTAAGTAGTTAAAAGCTAGATTATTTCCCAATAATAAGGAGAGAGACGATCAACAGAGAGAGAGAGGCAGTTCTGACTTATAAGCAGAATTCTTCATTCCACTTCAAGCCCATGCAGAGCTCTTCTTGATTTTGAATTCACTCAGGATATCTTTGCAGAAGCTGACGGTATGATTAAGTTTGTTATACTTAAGAGAGCATGTATTTATTATCCCATTTTTTTATGTTATCTGAATATTCCAGCTGGTATCTAATATGTGAAAATTACAAATGAGCTCCATATAATGTCCTGAGTGCAAGGAATATGTTTCTCCTGTTAAGACCTGTTTTGTTAAAAAATGAAGTATAAGATTAAAATGACACTAAAATGTATTGCATTACTTTCTACACTGTTCAGACAAACCTAATGGCCTCTCTCTGCACTTAGAGTCAAAGAAACTACCATCAAGCCTAGTACGGGATATTTCCTATACAGATAGTATTGGTTTGGCCCTTCATCCATTCCTAACTTTTGTGAATAAGCGAAGAGTTAACCTGGAATCCTTGCCATCTGCAATCCAGTGTGCTGGTTTCCTGAGAGGGAGAGCTCAGGGTGAATTCATTTTCAGCTGAATGTGTCATTAAGGAACAGGATTTATTAATGACTTATTAATGCAGAGTCATTTGATAGAGTCAAACTGAACTTGAATCCTCTAGGATTCAAAAGAAATAACTGCTTATGGGGCACATGGTCTGTATACAGCTAGTGCCTGTTGTCAGATGAGGATATATAGGCAATATTAAGTATCCTGTTTAACATTGTACACTTGCATTCATTACTACTTGGAATAATAAAAACTGCTCATTTTATGGTGACAATTATTTACTGCTAAACATCAGCCCAGGTGAAAGAACTCCCTGTTCACTCCTGTATATAATCTCAGGTTCTGTCATTCACATGTAGAAAACTCAGCTCTCTATTTAGCACAGTGTTGGTGAAAGATAGACATTTACAGGGCCCCTCTGCCCTTGAGCTGTTCCATTAGTGCATGGAAAGCACCTTGCAGCCTGTGACAAGCGCAGCAGATCGGCACTAAATCAAAAATCAGTGCCAGCCAGGGATCTAAGCCACCATGAAGGTCACAGCCATCAGCTGCATGCCATCTCAATCCAAACAAAACACACTGGATACAGGGGGATTTTCTCTACTCACAATAGGAGACAAACACATCATGTTAGAGTAATCTCCTGATAGCAACAAAATGGGTAACTGACCTTTTAAATACTTTCGGGTATTTAATAAAAGTTTGAAGACATGGAAAAGAAGTGTTGATAATTTTTGGGTGCTTTTTGTAGCGTAATTGAAACATTGGCTCTGTGCCACAACAACCCAAAATGTTAACAAGGAATTTCTTTCCCAGAGCTGGAAGAGCTTATATGTTTTAAAAAGCTCATGAATCAATTATCTTATTATTTCCCCCCTTAAATGAATGCTCTCTATTCAGGATAATTTTCTCAATTGAATGCTAAGAAACTCACTGAAGTAACCTTAAGCAGTCAATTAATCTGAAAGAGATCTAAGGGAAGATGCAGTTGTGCACAGCATCTTTCCTAAAATTGTAACTCAAAGCAATGTCCAGAGTTGCATGCTGTAAAAGCAGCACAAAGATATATGAGTAGAAAATAGAGGGATCAGAGATTAAGAGGTTTAAATAAGGCAGTCAATGTATAGTCTGCTGTCTGAGTTGAAAGGAGATGAAAAGAGATTGAACAGCAGGATATGAACTGGCCAAACCATTTGCCTTCTCTAGTCAGACTGCATGTCCAACAGTGCTACATATGAATGCCCACACTGGTACAGACATGGACAGGCTGACCTTCTCTCTGCGGGTGTGCAGGAGCAGCCTGTGTCATACACAGCACTTCATTTTTCCTCCACAGAAAGTGATGTTGAAAATCATTTTGCTTTAGAGGAGTCCTCAGAATCAGAGGACAGAGAAGGAGGAACAGCAGCAGAGGATAAAAAGAAGTATTTCCTGTGGCCATCAATCGCTGATCTGGAGTTTGGAGTCTCTTCTTGTGCTGTGGACACCTGACCACAGAGGTGGTGGGTTGACCCACAGTGGACCTGAGCACACTGGTTTCAGTTTGGGGCGCCCTGGCCTTCTGTTAATTTCCCCTGGGTTAACAGAGAACGTGGGGAAATCTGGAGATTAGTGAGTTAAATCCCAGCACAAGTACACTCATTTTGCCCCTTCTCTGTGAACAAAATTCAAAGCAGACTCCCCAGGTGAACTCCAGATAAGATTGCCTTCCCTTTTTCAAGTCTCTTTTCCCAGGTCTTGCTTGAGAGGAGCCTTTCTTATTCTCTCAGAACAAAGTATGTGCTCTGTTGGATAGAATCATTATTCCCCCAGCTCTGCAGTAACTTATGTTCTGCAGCTAGAAAAAACCCCAAATATGCTGCCTGTGTATCTGTGTGTGTGTGGGACATACAGGGTGTGTGGGAGGACTGGATGATTTCCCTTTCTTTTCTATCCTAAAGTGCAAAGCTCATGTACAACTACACGAGAGGAAAACAAGGCCCCCTGAAAAAAAAATTACCAGAAGAGGGAAGGTAAAACTGCTTCCCTTTCGAGTCCTCCACTTCCTGCTTTGGGAAGGACTATTCCTGTTAGAAATGTGAAACAAAAGGAAAGGCTCTGAATGGGTAGTATAGAAATAACATTTATGTAATCCATTTGAAGAGATCTCTTGAAGTGTCAAAGATTGTTTTAGCTATGGTATTCCAGGCTCTGTCAGACTAATTGGCTGCATCATTAATTATGCAGAAAGCTAATTTAAATAAGATACAAACCAATGCACTGGGTCAGGCTATAGGTTAATCAGTGCCCAGCAGTGGATATATTTTCTTAAAAGAGTGCAAGAAACAGGACACATACAGAAGTAATCCTTCCCGTAGCATGCTTCCATGCTTCCACATGTTGAACTGTCATGTTTAAAAACCACCCATGGACCTACCTTTCATGACACTGTCTATTCCTTTATGGACTATTTCAATGTACTTTCCTAAATAAAGACAAAAGACTTGCCAAGCTGGTTTTGGGAAATGAAGGTTTCTCTTCGAGGAGAGTATTTGCAAGCATGAGTAGTGTGAAAACCACACACAGGAGCGCCACAACGTATTGTAGAGTGTCCCTTCTATCTGGTGCCAGATGAGGGCAGGGTATTTGAAAGCTGAGTGGCGTGAGGCCACTGAGAAGAGAGGGAAACCCGGCAGAACCTTCCCCCAGCTTCCAGGAGAAGTTTCCCCAGATCGCGGAATAAAATCCCAAAACGTGCCTGGGAAATGTGCGTTGTGGGCGGCTGCCACCTACTGGCACCGGGGGACGGGACGAGGCGGGGGAGCGGCCCCAGCTCCTGCCAGCGGAGACTCAGGTTAAACATCTTTTCTTCCTTGTGCCAGACCTTTCCGTAAAGCCATCCACATATGTGAATGGCATTATGATATTTGAATTCCCCTTAATGGCAGTTTTGTATACTTTCAAGTGAGGGAAGTGCTTGAGAAGGAGGCAACATGAAGTGTCCTTTCCTCTTTCCTTTATCTTGCTCTTGATAGTTAATAAAGTTTTTGTATTCATCAATCATCAGGAGTCAGCCTGGGAGTGTGCTCTGTTTAAACGCTCTGGCTTTTCACTTAATGCATCCCATCTGTTTCTGAAATAAATTGCAATAATCCGTGTTTAATGTTAATCAATGTATTACTAAATATGCAAATTATATTAAAAGACGTGGTTTGAAAAAGCTTTCATTTGTAAATATGGTAGCTGAAAACAGGAAGCATATCTAAAAGCCATTTAGATACAGTAGCCTAACTCTAACAGTGTGGCTGATTTATAAAGCGGTTTGCAAGTTGATCTTTCTCCCACAAGGGGATATGTAAAACTATTGCATATCAGATTTTGTTAACATCTGATGGGTTACTGCTAACAGTGTAAAGCCCTAATATTCACAACCATGTCTCTTACTTAAATTAAAGCAATCTTATTCCAGCTTTCTAATTTTTTGCTCATCCTAACATATGAATTTACATGAAGAGTTTATGAATCACAGTGAAAGCAATTTGAACAAGCTTTTCAATCAGTGCTACATCTTAGTGCCTGATTTAGATAATCCATTGTCTAAGGGGCTCTTCTGGCCTCTAACTGTCCTTTTCAAGGTGCTCAGTCTATCAAGCTGGCTGTCCCTGTTGGTGTGGCCACAGCCTCTCCACTCCAGTGCACCACTTTGCAGGAGGGTCCTACGCAGGGGCCTTGCAATGCTGCTCCCATCTCCAGCGTGGCTCCACGTCCCAGCTCACAGAGGACCCACAGCATTGCCTGTGTTGCTGTGTGAGACGCAGAGGGTCATTCACACCAGTTGACTTTCCACAGGGAAGTGGTGTCATACATCATGGAAGAGCATGTGCACAAAGGCTGTCAGCAGGACATGAGCCCTGTGCCCAGACTCATGGCACGGAACACAGGAAAGAAAATACCGGTGAGGAGTGCTGGAGAGAAGATCCAGATAGGAAGAAAAATGCTGAGACATTCTGCAAACAGAAGTGGCCCTTTGTGCCCTCAGGCCAAGGTTACCTACCCACTGCCTCTCTTGCTTCTTTTGCACTTCGTTTTTCTGTCCACACTCCTGCTACCCACACTGGACAGTCTGCTCGATGTAAACAACTCTTCTCCGTG
The DNA here is from genome assembly GCA_035047845.1 of Dendrocincla fuliginosa. Lineage (NCBI taxonomy): Eukaryota > Metazoa > Chordata > Aves > Passeriformes > Dendrocolaptidae > Dendrocincla > Dendrocincla fuliginosa. Next base: position 47,664,278 of record JAWWMO010000096.1, on the reverse strand, counting down.
GTGGAGCAGCCCTACCTGGAAGATGCAAGTACCAGAGGCAAGGGTAGGTAGAGGAGGAAGCTGTGACCACTGCAGCAGTTGCTCATGATCAAGCAGAGGGGAAGCCCAGAGGGTACTCACAGAGCCCATTGCTGCCTGTGTGAGAGCAGCCACCACAAGTCTTATCTTTCCTTGAAAATGTAAATGGTCTTTTGAGGTTTTGAGGTACCCTGGAGCTGACAGTGTTTGCGCAAGTTGGTGTTTAGTTTGACAATACACTTTTCCTTCCCCATGCTGTGATACAGAATATCCTCGATGTTTCAGGATGTAAGGTAAGCTCTAAACATATTTATTTGAAAGGCAGCTTACCCCTTACACTAGAGAAGGTCAAGTTATAATGGGATGCAAGGTAGTTTCTGGTTTGCTTTTATTATTTTTTCCTTTTCCCTGTTGCAGCTTCCTGTGAAATAGCCAGTGAAATTTACTGAGATATACCAGTCATGAAGGACCAGGAAGCCAAGCTATTTTTAACTCACCTGTGCTGAATGGCGATCTCTTGGGTCCCTACATATTTGCACTACTTACCATATACCCTTGAGAAACTGGCCACAATTTTGCATTAATTTTAGACTAAAAAGGAGCAAATCCTGTACAGTTTTGACTATGCCTCTTTCAAATGACCATGTGATTACATGCTAATAAATGTTTGATGGCTTTGACACAGTTTCCATGAAAAGTTGAGCACAGATGACTCAGTACCTAAGCTTTGCTTCAACTTTTTAGATGTCCTGAAACTGAGACCTGGTCTATATGTGTGAGCAAACCTCCCAGCAGTTAAAAGTGGGAGCAAGGTTAGTACAAACCCTGTGAAACTACTGAGTGCTATGTAGCTCTGTATGTGACACTTGTGCCACAGTTCAATATCCCTGCAACACCACCTATCAGCCAGAGAAGGGGAGAGTGTGAGCACTACTGATCTACTGTCATGCATTTATGCTAAAACATATGCAAATATTTCCCTTTTTGCCCTATAAGCTTCGTAAAATTATTTTGTGAATTGAAAACCGGAGAAGTAAATAAAAGCTCCTCCTTTCTCCTGAAGAAGAAATAAGAGGGACAAGCACACAAACAAGACTTCATGAAGACATAAACCTGTTGGAGAAACAGCTGCATTGAGTACTATACTTGTCTTCATGGCATGGAGCCCTGAGGGAAGGCTAAACTGATGAACTATTTGTGATTTCCCTGGTGGTTCCTCCTGTGTGGCACTTAGGGGATTGATAGCACAGGTCTAGGTACTCCTGAGGGTACCCTGGGCAAGGTGGCACAGCTTCCTCCATCCCTCCTGGTGGGCAGAAGCTGTGCACGAGCTTCTCCCAGGAGACACTTTTCACTGTTACAACCCTATAAATTGAGCCCCTGCTTTTGGATCTGAAGTAGCAGCTTGGTTTTACTTCTCCTTTGCAAAGCCATGCTCTTCCCTAGTGTCACAAAGCCTGAGAGTTTTGTTCTCATTCCTCTGGGGATTTCAATGATGGCACTGCGTTTGGCGATTGAGAGTGCCCTCAAGGAATTTTTTTTAATCTCATCTAATCAAATTGAAAAAGTTAAAGTAACAACAAGGTCTGGAATGAAGATCCTGATTCATTGAGGATTTATTGACAGTACCTTTGAAAGTACTGTTTAATATGCAAGGTAAACAAATTAAAAATCCCAGCTTGTGGTCCAAGGGCATTCACAAATTAGAAATGACCCACCGCCTGCCGAGAGAGTGCTAATGATAAAAACTGAGAGGAGGTGAATCCTCTTGGGAGGAGAGAGTGGGTCAGAGGGGGTTTTGCTGAATGTACCCATCTGTTTGGCTTTGACAGGCTCTTTGTCTAACTTGGAAGACGACCAGAGGAGCTGAGGTGCCTTGCAAAGGTGGGGATGTTTGTCTACAAGCTTCATGTATTCATCATTTTGTATTTACTCAGCTCTTGGTACCTTTTGGCTGCCTGAGCCCAGGGAAAACACTTCCCATTGCCTGTAGCTATGGGGAAAGAGCAGCAGCAGCCTGAGTCAGTATCAGAGAGTCTGACACAACATGGGCCTTAAATCACAAATCTAGTAACTTCTTTTTGCTCCACAGCTGTTTTAATCACAAAGGTTGTCGCTAACCCAGACCTGAGAAAGCATAAAGGTATCCACTAAACCCTGAGTCTACATCTCACCCAGAGGCTGCCATGGAGACTGAAGTGCCGGTGGTGGCAGTGTTGGTATCAATGGCAGCAACACACTGGTGTGGTCTGAAAGCTGACCTAGGTGTTTTGGCATTGACAAGAACCATGCCTAGGAACCAGTCTTCTCTACAACACACACTGACCCTTAGAAGTTCTAAAACCTTGCACAAAAATAACAAAGGTCTGTCCCCAAAAACACATACAGAGTTTTCCTTGACTCTCTGAAGAATTTGAGCGAAGTTCTATCCCCACTGAAATAAAAGAAACACGACACCATAAACTTCAGATAATGGTAAGATGGACAACCAGATGCATATCCAGGTGGATATGCATAAAAATTCTGAATGGATATCTAGGAGCTGCAGGAGGGGGACCTTGGCTTCTCTTTGGCTAGTGTATAAAGAAAAAAGAATTTCCCTCTTTTGAGAAATATTTGTTGTTTAGCTTAAACAAGTAAATTTTAAATAGAATGAGTCAGAGTTATAATACTCTGTGATTTAGTCTGCTGTTTGTTTGGATTTACTTGCTCAGCATGAGCAGCTGGATTTGCTGAAGCCCTGGGCTGCAAGCTGTGAAGTTTCACCCAGATATGCTGGGACAGAGTTAATTTTCTTAGTAGCTGGTACAGTGCTGTGTTTTGTCTTTAGTTTGGGATGAATATTAGTAACACACTGATGTCTGAGTTGTTGCTAAGAGATTTTTATTCTAGTCTAGGGCTTCTTTAATTTCTATGATCTGCTGAGTGGTCTAGTGTGCAACAAGCACAAACCAAAAGACAATCAGCCATCAGCAGAAGCTGCAACTTGGTAAGAGCAGTTAACAACCTGACTGTGTGCAGACAGAGACAGAATCCAATCGGGTCTTAGAAGACCCCAGACCAAAAATCACCATTGTACTAAAAGCATGTGAAGAGTTCGTGAGGAGCAGGTGTAAAAATCTAATTGCCCAGGGATTTCTTTGTTCTGGGTCCCTCTCTAGAGGCACCCAGCTTGAGCTGACCTGCTGCCAGATGACTCTATTAAACTATTTATTTTTATAAACCTGATGCTTGAGACTCTTTTTATAAATCTGAGACTCTGAAGAGATTCTGAAGAGGGAAATCTGGGGTCAACCCTTAAGGAGAAGGAAGTGCACCTGGGTGTGCTCATGGAATTGGAAGGGGCACCCATCAGCTCCCTGGAGCTGCCACTGTGACAGGACTCAGATCCTCAAAAAGCAGGGTCGTGTACGTGACACTGCTTGAATGGTGAGAGAATGCTTGGACAGTGGCTTCTCCTTTAACAACCTCATCCTTTTCCTTTGCTTCTGTTGAATTCTCACTTGGATCCAGAATTGATCCAGCTAAGGTACCATGTGGGCATAACTACAACCACAGGATAAAAGGAGGTGGTAGCTCCAGGCCCATATTCACAAAGAAGCACTTTTGCAGAAATGACCATGGATAAAAGTGTTCAACAATCAAGTCTGATTCTAATGCTGCAAATGGGGAAAGCCTGAAGGGCAATATGGCAAGCTGCTGGTCAGTGGAAGAGCTGCTTCATCTCATTTGGAACCCTGAAAGCTATTCCTGACTTTTGGCTGTTTAGAAAACCTCCTTGAGTTGTGTTTTCCAGAGCCAGTGAGCACCGACAGCTGTGGGTAACCCTTCTTTGTTGGACAGTGCTTAGCACTTCTGGAAGTAGACTTAAAGCTTGGCACCCCATACCAAAACACCTCAAAGTGTGGTCATTCAAGATGGAAGCTACTGAGCTTTGTTGTTCAGAGGTCCACTGGCATTTAGACCTTTGGTAGTTCTTGATGGGAAACATGTCTAATGTGTCTCTAGCAGAGAAGAGCAAAAGACCAAAGACTTCCCTATTTAAGCTCTTGACTGAGTGAGGTCTTGCCTACTCTCTCTCATCTCCACCCTTGCCCTAGCTCATCTCAGGAGGCTTCCCTTGAGCCTTCCAGGGTGCTGAACATGGTCAAAGCTGCTGGGGACAGCACCACATAATTTTGATCTATCCAAGGGCACCACTCCTTCTGCATCAGTTTTGAAGGTCCTCAAAGGCAGGAGAGAAGCAATAGGCCTGGTGTTCTTTCCCTGTTCGCTCATAACAGCCAGGATCTGTGTGCAGCCCCAGGCCAGCAATGTCTTTTTTGCTCTCTAACTTTTTCGGTCAGGCTGAGGTTGTCTTTCTGGCAAAAGACAGACAGCAATAAAGAAGCAGCTCAAGCCTTTGAAAAGCAATAACAAGGGGGTTTGCCTCTTTGGCTGCATCCTGCATGGCAAAATGCGAAAACCATCTGTCCTCAAACCCTACAGTTCAGTCATCTCAGAAATTTCAGTTTTAACTTATGTAGGTTCCCTCAAATACAATCCTCTCACAATATTACACGTGGTCTCTGGTAGACACCATCCTCTGAATCCTTATTTAATAGAAGATGAGTACTGTGGCAAGGTGAGACTATGCCACAGAACTTGCCCTCTCACAAGTCTGTGAACAAAAGAGGAGGTATAAACAGGTGTACAGACTCACAGCATCAGTATAGTAAAGAGGTCAGGAAGGAGAGCCCAGATGCTGAGGTGGAGAGCAAGAGTATATCTAAGAAAGAAAGAAAACAAATAGTTCAGAAGTACGGAAAAATACATAGGAGCACTTAGTTTTTCACTTTGCAGACTTGAATAGGAATGAAAAGATTAGACAGAAAAATACACACCTTTGGTTGGATGTTACAGCCAGAAAAATTTCAAGATATTTTAAAACAGTGAGGTGAATTAAATCCTGGAGTAGCTTGACAACATGAGTGCCCAGTTCTGTCACATGAAATCCCTACATGGAGAACTTCTGCCTTTATGAGGACACGCTGCAGCTTGTGTGGAGGCTTGCTATAGAAATGGTTGGATGAAGTGTTCTGGTTTGTGTCACATGGAAGATATGAGTTACCAAACACAGTAAGTAGCCTTTTTATTATTTTTTTATTCCTTAAACTTTATTTCTGAAGAGAGACTTGTTTGGAAGAATGTCTGGGAGAAAAGAAGAGGCAATGTTTAGAAAGGACTGAAAGCCTACTAAAATATTCCTCAAGCCAGGACAGAGGGGAGACCAGTGCACTACTGAAGAATACAGTATTGAAAAATGAGAGATAAACTCACTTAATGTTGGTGTCAACATAGCCTGTCCTATCGTAAGATGAAGGTGAGAGAGGAGGAGCAGTATGATTTCGAGGATCCCTGTTTAGTCAGGGAACCTGATTCTCCTGAAATCCATGTTGCTTTTACACCAGCTTTGTTCTTTAGACCAAGGGTCCCAGGATGACTGCTCACCCATCTTAACAATTTTTGTGTGCCTTTTTTACCCTTTTTAGCCACAAAAAGTGTAAGAGAACAGGCTTTTGAGAATCACTTCCACACCAAGTAGAAGACTGCAGGTCTCACTCAACTTTCCTTGCAGCCCAGATGCAACATTTGCTTGTTCTTGCTCTGGAAAACAACCACAGCAAGTTGCATTGGAAGGAGGCAAGGAAAGCCAGCACAGTGACAGTACAAATGACACATCTTGTGAGCTGGCAGTCAGACATGCCATGGTACACCATCCAGACTCTTCTGTCACAAAACTAGCCTCAAGAACAACACTTCTGACCTTCCAGTTGTACATTGTGCAAGGATTTAAGAGATGAAGGCCAAAGAAAATGGGGCTTTCTCCTGATTTAACCTTACACATTACTTCAAGGAAGAACTTGTTTGAAGAGACAGCAAAGGATATGGCCTAATACCACTGTCTTTTTGTGGCATTTCAGTAGTTTCATACAGAGAAGAGAGTCAGAATTAGAAAATAATTTTATTTAATGACATAGCATGAATTAACATAGTAATATTTTTTAACCATGGTATGCGTAGAAAGGAACTGTTCCCTAGTTAATCTTCTAAATCATTATGGCTCATCAATTATAATTTTTGTTTGAACTTATTATGTAAAGTTGAATGACATTTTGTTTCAAACTGTGGAGACTGAAATGTGAAAGAAAAAACCTCAATATATGGTGCTCATGTAACCTGTGCTCCAGCGTGTTTCTTAAGTGGAGACTAGACTTTGCAGTCAGACCATATATTGTCTTCTATGACTGACCCATTACTCCTTCAGATATTTAGTTGGCTAATTCCCAGTAACTTAATTGGAATAAATTAATAAAATAATGTAATACATTCAAGGATTTGGCTTTATTCTGTTAGTCTGAGCAGGAAGATTTCTCTTGCATAATGGAAAGGGCATGAAATCCAGTTATCAGCGTGTGGCCCATATAGTATTCAGGCAGCATTCTTACACATAGACTTGCCTTTTAAGATTTTCATGACACAGATTTTCGTTCAGATAGTGCACATTACAAATGGGATGGAAATATGTTGCTAGGTTGTATCTTGTCAAATAAATGGTGAGATTTCCCTATTACCACCATGCACAGCTCAGAGATCAGAGCAAGGTATATGCACCTTTTATTCCCATCTAATTGTATAGCTGAACTGGGTACCTAGTGGTATTATGCCAGTCTCATGCAAGCTGAAAGGAGTACAGGAAGGGATTTCTGAGGGTAACCACTACCTCTGTTCCTACAGGCCCTTCCTGAGGCTGCTTGTGTGCCATTGCACAGCCCCTTAGGGGCTTCTCCAACCGAAAACTTGATTTGATTAAAAACCCTTCCCAATACCCAGCTTCCTTCTAGTGTCTCCATGATACACAAGGGAGTGCTGTTGTCCCCTTTTCACCTGTGTTTGGTTGAGCTGAATTTCTGCTGTCAGACGATGTGATGAGCCCTGAGGTGAGGGTGACTGCTCCTGCTCATGCATGGGTGTGAATTAGTGTTTTCTGAGTGGAGGACCGGTCTTGTACCTGGCATGGCGTGTCAAGTCTTGCTGAGCCTATGGCATGTTGGCCTTTATAAATCCATATCTGTACTAGAAGTATCTCACCATTGTAGCTACAGTGATATTTGCACAGTCGCATCACACTGCCAATGTATTCATAAGGCCAGGAACTGAGTGCCATCCCAAGGGAATTAAACAATTAACAGCAGAGGACATTCAAAAACTTCTTTTTTGGCAAGGTCCCAGAGGGCACCAAGAAGTGACCTGTCCTCTCATTGTGATGACTCAATGTGCTGTAAGTATTGAAGGCTTTTGCTGTAGCCACCAGAGTATTCACTACAGCTAAGACAGTGTGCTGGTTTAAAGGTAAACTGGTGGGAGGAATGAACCCAACCCAAAAGATATTACAAGTCAGAGTTACAATTTATTAAAAAGATTACAATATATACAATGATACAGAGGAAAAACTGGTTTAAACGCACAGAAAAACCAGATTAGCCCAGCACACTGGCATACAATCAGAACAGTGTTTGCTAGCCCCTGTGCTGAGCACCACGTGGTCCCCCTGAGTGCAAAGTAAAGGGAAAGGAAAACCTGTTGGTGAGGATGATGGTTGCTGTCTGGTCGAGAGTGGTAGTCACAGTCCTGTTGAGGTGCTGGTCCTCCTCTGAATGCAACGAGTGGTACCAGAAGTCCCAAAACCCGAAGATTATACATGCTCCAGTTCAGATGGAAATGCCCAATGCCTCGCTCAGGGCAGGGA
>JAWWMO010000096.1:47557959-47572394 GCA_035047845.1 Dendrocincla fuliginosa | reverse complement strand
CTTAAGTTTTACTTCTGTGCTGGGTTGTGGGAGGCATACCTCCAGGGCTCTGTGATGTCAGCAAGAGTTTGCTAGAAGAGAATTACCACATTTGAAACTCCTCATGAAAATTAGTGAAGGAAGAAGCTAAGTATTTTAATATGTGAAAATTCAGTAGTTTTCTGCATGTCTACTTCTACTAGGAAAAGACAATCTGTCTTCTTTCTCTTCATCAATGTATTGCTGCCTTTGGTTGCTCCTTGTTGAAAAGCTATTTTAGTTCAGAGAGATTTTGACAATGTCCTGGTTTTGACCAGGACAGGGTTAATTTTTTGCAGAAGCTGGGAGGGGGCATGGCCAGGGTCTAGTTGTTATTCTATACTACCTCAAGTCCTTGCTGGAGGTGGGAGGAAGGGACTCTATTCCCTGGAAAAGGGGTACTGTCCGAGCAAGAAAACGGGGCAGATGGAGTGGTACAGAATTGTTTATTGTCAGAGGTTTCCCACTGTTTCTTTTTCTTATGCCTTTTCTTATAATATTGTCACTTTTACTGTTCATTTTCTTATCTCATTGCTGTTCCCAGTAAATTGTTCTTATCTCAAACCATGATCTTTGCTTTTTGTGCCTTCAGCTGGAGGGGTAGGAGGGGAAGCAGCAGGTGGTTTTAGCAGGAGTGCTAACCTGGAGAATGACATGTCTAAACCAAGACAGACAAGAAACTGTGTTCTCAATTAATTTAATGCTACTGATACAGTAGTAGATAACCTATATGGTTTCTTACTGAAGGAGAGAAATGTAGTTGTCTTGGCTTCCACTGTTTAACTATACAGGATTTTACTGTATAGTGAACAAAATCACTGAAGTTATGCCCCTCAATAGTCTGAGAGGAGTTAGAAGCAGCACCTGAAACACTGGTGTGCAAGTGCACACATAGGTATTATGGTCTTTGCTCCAAGGGTTAAAATGAAAAAACTTTTTGACCCAAGGTATGTGCTATGTTTTTAACCTACCATTTCTCCGACACTATCCACTGCACACACAACTAGATATCAATATCCACCTTAGGCTGGAGTGGGTATCAGGCTGCTTCTTCAGAGATGCATGATGCACGTCACCATCAGAGCTTTGGCTTAGTATCACCTCCTCTTATTTCTTCTCTCAGGTGGACACAGATGGAAGGATTTTTTTTTTGTGTGTTCAAAGAGGTCTTCTGTCTTTTTTTGCCAGCTATAGTAAGGCATCTACATACTATCTTAGACTAAAACCTCTATAAAACACTATATTCCTGTTGCTGTGCTGGAACAAAGGAGAAAAGAAAAACAACCAAGTGAAAAACAGAACAAACATGTTCTGATGAGAGTGAGCTGTTTTTTTGAAGTTTTCTGAATTGTGTTTCACTTAGAAAAAACCTTTAGCATTGAACTTTCATCTATATTTCACAAAAATACCAAAATAAGCTCCAGTAAAGAACAGGATATTATAACTAAATGTTAGTTTCAAAATCTTTCATGGAATTTTTTCTCTCCCTTACCAATGCAGAGATCTGGGAGCTGAAGCCCAGCCCTCACTACCTGCTCCCAGAATCAGCTAACAAAGGAATGGTTGATAGCTTTGCATCCCAACCTAATGGCTAAGGGGAGGATTGGGAGAGGTGGGGTGCAACGAGAGAGGTTTTTTCCATCTTTTTGGACACACTTCTCTTCTTGCTGTGTGTGTGCCAGCCACCATTTGCTGGGCTAGTGGAAGCACTTGGAGGGAGCATCCCTGGCTCGCCCCCTCCGCCGACTTCGCATGCCCTGCACTCTTCGTCAGAGAGAACAGTCCCACTACCTGGATTTGATACACAGTCCATGAGGGCTGACACCACCTGCAGTGGAGTTGCTAACCCACCACACCCCACTCCTAATGCTTTCTGGCAAAGGATAGGAAGAGGGTCTTTACACTTCCCACGGGAAAGGTTTCAGCTCGTTCCCTGTGGTCAACATTGCCTCATGAGTTTTGGAGCCAGAGCCTCGCCCTGGTCCCATCTTTGTCTCTCCAGAGCCCTTGAGTGACTTTCATGGCCATTGCCTCCCCAGGTACAGCATCGCCTCCTGCTGTTTTGGTTACGGTCTTGCTGTTTGTTCTCTTCTGGTTTTGGATATATATACATATATATAAATTTGTAGTAAAGAATCATTATAATTTTCTATATATTTTCTGATTAAAGTATCTTAATTTCAAAGGTTGTGGTGGTTTTTGGGAAGAGGCCCCCTTCCTTGTCCAGATGGACAACATAGTTTTCTTTTAAACTGAGACTCTAAAGAACATGAGTACGTCCTTTGAAGATGTAATGTTGCCTCTTCCCTGTTCCTTCACAGTCGGTGCTTTTTACAGCACTTCTCTCTTGACTGTTTGAATCTGGGGACAGGCAGCAAAAACAACTAGTTTGGCTTTTTAATTAAGAAGTTAGCATGCATAAGATATGTCTTAGAATTATATCAAGGAACTCTATTAAAACAAACAAAAAGAAAAACACAGAACCCCACAACTCCCAGTTGAAAATACACAGTACAAATACCAGTAAAACAAAAATTAAATCTTCCCAATTTTTCAGTATAACAGATACAGAGGGGCACTGTTCCCATTACTATCTAACATTGTCATTGAAATCCAAAAATATCATTTAAATATATGTCAAAATTAACTATTCTGTCATTGCTCCTTTAATTAGAAACTCACAAATACAATTATTCCCAGAGCAGACCCTACCATCTCAAGTATCACAAGTGATGCTGTACCATCTGTTATTGTGCAACTACAAATTATCAACATGAAAGTCTGTGCCATGTCTCACACTAAAAATTGTGTAGACAATGAAAATCAAAGCCAAATTCTCATAAAAATAAACAGCTCCAAGGTTCTCATGCTAATTAATTCATGATCACATTTAATTCAGTTTAAGTTTCTATTCTAGTTTTGACAAAGCCAATGCAGCTAATCCAGACAGCAGCAATCATGTCTCAAATACTCCAAGACTGAAACACATAGATCACCTTCTGGGATGTGCACAGTGCCTTGCCCACTGGTGAGTGATCTAACTAAGCTACACAGACATTACCCAAACCCAGCATGTTCACCCTCTGTATTTTGTCATTCAAGATTGAAGTGTTTACAAACCTCGTCTCACTTATTTTAGTTTATAATCCTCAGAGACAAAGATCACCTCTCACTTTTATATGTCACATAATAAGGCAGGCAGGCTGACTGATCCTACAAGCCCCACCCAAACACAGAAGAAGAGTGAGGAAGAGTAGAAGCAGTATTTATACAAGGTAGGTATAAGTGACATACATGAAGTGATCAGGGGAAGGGGAACCTCTAACCCAGAGGAACAGAGTACTGGGCATTAGATGTACCTGAAGAATTCATACCTCACAGAAGTAAGAAATGGTCTGACAAATCTGGAAACTTAATTACTCAGTCTTACAAACTTGAATGCAGTCATGGTAATTTCACTGCCATTACTCTATTCATGAAAATGCTGGTAGGATCAGCATCTAATTTTAGTGTTTAACTTTTGCATATAGTTGCAATCCAAATAAGCTCTACAAAAGCCCTTCACATGTTCTACCGCACTAGAGCAAATTATTACTTATGCAATAAGCAATAATGATTTTGGTATTATTCATCACTATTTACACAGTGTGTGTATGAAATGAAAAGCTTTCTGGNNNNAGACTTCTTTTGGACATTTTGTTCCAGTCTTAAAAAGAAGTGCCACCAAATTAAGCGTCACATTTCAGACCCTGCATTATAAGAGTCATGACAATGTTCTACAGAGAGCTCTCACTGCTACTCCAGTCTTTATATACTGACATCTATTTTAACACAATATGGTCATTTTAGTCCACCATTAGGATTGTCCATCATTGGGATGTAATTATGCAACTTACTACCAACACATTACTGAGAAGATAAAAAAATTGCACAGTTATATTCTTCAAAGATAGTGAAGCATGACCATCTCGCAAACGTCTTGGCAACCAGTCTTTTCCCACAGCTCCTGCACATGCACAGGATGAACATCCAAACTTAAAAGCAAAAGTCCTGGCTGCTGAGGGCAGTGTTAACTGCCAAACTTTCTCTCCCCAAAGAATAGTTACAGTTGCCTATTTTCAATGCACCTGATATTGCAGAAGCTGAATTTAGCTTAGCAATTGTTTAATTTTATTTTACGAGCACTATCACTGGAGACAAAAAGGGTTTCTCGTACAGTTAAAGGCAGAATGGCTCAAATGCTCAGCATTTCACAGAATTAAGCCCTTATTAAGCAGTAGGAACTATATACATATTACAAACCACAAGAAAACATTTATCTCTTCTCCAGGAGATCACATGTACAGTTAAATGCCTGACACTTTCCAACCACCTTTATTTAGAAATACTATCTCTGAAAGCCGTATTTTAGTTTCAATTCACTGACAAACATTTTCACCAACAGAGATTTTATAAGGCATGATATCTTCATTTTAGTGGGCTAGATGCCATATTGTGCACAACTCCAAAGAATAACTGCTTATGCATAAACTATTCACACTCTTACACTGGAGTCCAGGAGATTACAAGAGAAAAACGTATTTCTGAAATTTTCTGTTATATATCTCTCATATATATCTTTATTTTACAACTGCCTTTGGACGGACTCTGAAAAGAAATATGTTGTTATTTCCTGTTACTATTGTACTTATTCACAAGTGCATGTCACATCACAGGAAAAAGTGGCTTCAGTAAGTTTCTTACTGAGTCACATTCAGTTTTCAAAGAAGTTAAGAACTATTTGATTGGCATAAACTGAGGGGAAATGAGCTGCCAAGAGAGTGGGGAAAGTGCGCTGGGCATTCAGGCCACTCACACCGAAAGTCTGTGACATTGTCGTATGGAAGAACAAAGACACTGAGTTATATTGAACAGAAGATGTAAATCAACATTTTACAAAATGTATGGGGTTGCCCTAATATGAGCACAGATAAAAAACACATAAAATGTATATAAAAACATAGAATATATATATATATATAAACATAAAATAAGTTATTTTCTAGAGAAAGGAAATTTAATAAACGTGTCCTGTTCAAAACTGCTGAAGGATTTGTTGGAATGCCACAGGCAAAGCTATTAAAAAAACCTGCAGGGGAAAAAACCCAATTGCGATGTAGGTAGGGTAGCGGAGAGCCTTGACTGCAGGAGTCATAGAAATGATCTGAAATTCAAACAATACAAAGATCCACACTATTACTTACGTATGTTACTATCCGTTAGAAGCTTCTCAGCTGAATACAACAGAGAAGGCAGAGATGACAGCTTAGGACTCCCATCAGTAAAGTCAGACAAGACCTGAAAGTAAACTTTTTCAAGGCTGTGATGAAACGAAAGGAAATACAGAAGTTGGCTGCCTACAATTGCACAGGCCAGCTCTCTAACCCAAGAGTCCAGAAATTTCATTTTACGTCACATAGCAAGTTACTGTTAAAATAGTTTCCTGAAAGTAAGTAAAAGATGTTGGGCTGGGAGGCCTCCTCATCTGCAATGTCTGTAATTTTTACAGTTGATGAACATAAAAAGTTCTGAGCACACATAAAACACTGATCCCACCTGCAGAAACCCTGTGATGAAGTGGTAATGCAGATCTCTGGATCCTCACACTGAGTAACGTAAGAGCATTCCGGATTATTTCAGTTATGGCACTGCAAATATATTATTACTCCTCCTTACAGAATTTAGACCTCAAGTCTTCAAATACACATATTACTAAAATAATGAATTGTCACATATGCAGCTCGTCTTGGAGAAATACTGCTTTTCCTTTTTAGACCTTTGTAGTGACATGGAACTAACCAACTGCTCTATATTTAGCTGCCAGATACAGGTTATAACCACCCTAAGGCTGTTCTAGACTTCTTCTGGGTGCAATGACCCTGTGGAAATGTAAAGTCAAACTGGTGCTCTGGTTTTTCCAGTCAAGCTGGATGGTTCTACTCGTGTGCTTAAATATTTTGCTAAGTCAGGCTTCAATGAAGGCCAGGATTGCAAACACGTAACAACAGACCAAGCCATCAAACTAACATCATGTTTCTGAAAATGGTCAACACAGGATATTATGTACCAGACTAGAACAAGCAAGGGTGACACCTCTACATTCACTCCCCACTGTAAGCCTTAAGAGAATTCCAAAATAGACAGAATTAATTTTTTCTTTTTACTTATCAGTCACCCAAAAATCCCTCTTTTACTTATTTCTGCAGAGTTGCTGTGAACTCATGCTATGTGCTCCATGGAACACTAGCTCCTTTTTTTATATATAGCTGTGAAGCACGGCACAGTCTGACACATTCTGTAATTTCGCAGTCATTATGTTTTTCACAGAAACTGCCATATAGCAGGTACAGATTACTCAGAAAACTTTTATTAAAAATCAAGCTAAGCCATTTTTAAGTCCTCAAGGTAGGTAAAGTAATATTTTCAAAGTTAGTGTGAATCAACATATCTCTAAATCTGCAGTAAGTTTGCAACAACAGCTCTGCTGGTCTTGAGGGCAATTTTACAGTAAGCAGAGTTCTGAAAATGGGAATTTGACTTTTGTATTCTAAAAGAGAAGTAGCTTTGACACACCAGTGCAGTAGGTCAGAGACAACAGCTCTGACAGACTTCAAGGCAATTTTACAGTCAGCATGATGGACTTCCCATATAGAGAATATGTTCTGAAATGGAAATTTTCCTTGTGTGCTCTAAAAGACAAGTGGCCATGACATACCACTTAAATGCATCTTGCTCAGTAATTTTTTCCCCCACAGAAACTGAGACTGCTACTTCTCAGATTCAAATTAAGATAATTTGATTTTAAAGAGACCTCAGGAAAGGACCCCTCAAAAAAGTTAGCTGCAAGATGAGAAAGAAGGCAAGAAGTCATTTTGCTAGTGATGAAAACTACAGGGAGTTTATAGAAGAATGTACTGTTGACCCATTTCAGCATCAATTTTTTAAAACTGTGTACTCAATACACACAAAATGCTGGAAAGAATACCATTTCCCCATAAAACTCTAAGAGCTGGGTTATGCTTAGTATTTCATTTTTTAGAAGTTTTTTTGTGTTTAAATTCCTCTTGCAGCTTCCAATGGAGAGGTACCTATATTTGCAGACACAGTTTTTCCCATAAAAGTTACAAAGAAATCCATTTGCATTAACAGGCTTTTTTTATATATTTCACTTCACTAAAACAGCCCTACAAAATATCCTTTGCCATTGAAAATAAAAATTAAAAAAAGTCATTCCCTATTCTGGTATTTCAATTGCAATCATGATGCAAGCAGAGATGTTTTTAAATTATTCATCACTTTTACCACACTTAAAATAAGATTGCCTCAGAACACTTACCATGAGTAAGCTAAGAAATATATATCTGGAAGTCTACGAAAGACAACTATAAGCAAATCTTGGCACAGTTTCCATTTTCCTCTGGAGTGGGATCTTCATCTCTGGGCTGGGAACTGTCCTTCCAGCCAAGGAAGCATCAGCTTGGAGTTTGCTCCCACTTTGCAACACCAATACAACCAACCTCTGTGATGGTGCAGGAATCCTCATCACAAAGCAGAAATTCTCTCTGCAGCCAGTTATCTCAGGGCAGGGCAAAAGCCACACCATTAAAGGCATTGGGCCATCTCAGAACTTGGGACACAAAATCTCAAACATTTCTTAGATCATAAAATAAAGCTTACCTACATGTAATATGACGTAATGACTTTGTAGTTTTCCATCATATTATCACATTCAGAAAGTGAAGAAACCTTACCTATGTTCACAGCAAATAAAAACTATTCCTCCATTTCTGAAGCATGTCAGTTACTTTAATTGAGTTCTCTTTGTTGCGTAAGACACTTGCTAAAAATTGCAGTGAAATTTTACACACGTTCAAAGTAACTATAGTATACTGTGAACACAGTAATTTTACTGGTACCCATCATAAATTATTTTATTATCCTTGGAATACTAGTGCAGGCACTGTGACTTTACAAATAAACACACTTTATTTGGAAAGGATTTATAAGTGAGCTCTACTACAAAGACTGATTCTGAGAAAATGAAACAGCTGCCAGAGTGCCTATCTTATTTAAGATGGCTTGGTTTAATAATTGTCTATGTTGCTCTTGGCAAGTAGACTGCAGACACTTCTTCCTGAGATTATTACATATCGCTGAAATGTGTACAGCACGAAGCAGTACAGAAGTCTTCATGAATTTGTATGTACAGCAGAACATACACAACTGACTGTCATTCACTTTACCTTTCTGTTCCTGACAGCAGTATCAGTAAGCATTTCATTCATATGCTTCCCCATATGACTAGGTTCTCTATGAAATGAAATATAACAAACCCAGCAACAGCCTGCTCATCTACTTTGCTTAGCTGCTTTGACTGATTCAGGGTCAGAAGCATACCAAATCAGAAGCAGTATCTATTTAAAGATTGATTGCTAAATTCTTCACCTTAGTGTTCCACTTCATCTTTTCCTTCAAAAGGGAATAAATTTCAAGTTCTGTATGTGCTCACTGAACACATCCACAAGCATTAAGCACACAGTGAAGCCAAAACTAACAACACAAATGACATTATGGCTGATGGAGAGGCAAGTAAATAATCACTTATTTTAGTTTTCATCCTGAATGCTGATCTAACAGTGCAAGCTGTACCAAGATGCAAACAGTACAAACAACCTACGTCAGTTACCAAGTAAAGAGGAAGAGCAGCAGCAAGTACTGCAATGCCATTTGGGGAGCCACTGGGCCTTTGTAGATCTGACCTAGTTGTTCAAGGACACTTGCTTCTCTTATAATAGTGGCACAACTGAGGTGCTTATGTACCTGGCCAGGTCCCTGAGTACAAGAATGGCTGTGTCTCAGCAAGATCTCAGGAAAATCTCAGTCCTATGCTTCCAGCCTCAAAAGGGAAATCATTGGGCTGTAGTTAAGTGTAGTCAGCGGTCAGTTGCTGAATATCAAGTCTTACAGTGTGTGTACTACAGCTGATGCTGCAGTAATCATTAGCACTCAAATTGTAGTAACCTAAAGTTGGTTTAAAACTATTGTGGGTATCTCCATGGTAACGTGCCTTTGGGCCTCCACACTGCAGCATCAAGTGAAGTTAGCAGTGCCAGACAGTGAGAAATTTTCTAGCTGGATCCTCCACCAGAAAATATTCATTTATTAAAAATAAAGCCTTCTGAAGAAGTAGTAAATCAGGTGAATGCTTTTATCAAAATAGAATCTCAGACTGACTATAGTAAATTCTGATTTACTTGAAACATTTCCGCAGAATCTTGTCCTCAAAATATTTCTCTTGAACCAAAATTTTCAAATAAACACAAAATCCAATTCTCACTAATTTCTCACGGGCATACAAGTCAGTGGCCAAGTGGATTTTTGAGCAGGCAAGCAGTAAAAGTTTGGAAGGAGGTTAGAGAGGAGGCACAGAAGGCTCTTTCCTTGTTTACAAGTAAACCTGTGACAGGCAGCATGAAAGTACTGTTCTGTGTCACACATTCCTGTTCTTGGCATGCATGTTGATAGCAGAAAAGGAGATATACCTACTAGGTCAGATAATAATCAGTTTAGATAATACTTAGAATAGATAGAGAACAACAGTCCTTCAGAGTGAGAAAGAATGACTGAAGACACTTGGCAGCTGGCAGACACAGAATGTGAACTGCAATGAAAAAGAACTAGGAAGTCCACAGATTTCAATGTATCCTGTGTTGATTCCATTCTCAGCAATGGCAACACCTCTGCAACTGGTCAAATGGCAGGTGGGCGGGGGAGGATGAGGCAGGGGAATAAAGCCGACCAAAACTGGAGGAGAAATGCCAGCAGATGGCTCACCCAACCTGCAGATAAGCACACAGCAAGTATGTGTACAAACATACAAAAGGATCTCACATTGTTCAGAGAAGGCAGACTATCCTCTTTGTGATCACTTCCTCAGTGATCCTTTGCTGAAAGACTGGGTGAAAAATAAATATCCTGTAAGACAGAGAGTGGCAGATCAACCAAAGGGACTGGTGGCAAGAAGCACTGCTGGCATCTCCAAGTGATGCAAATCTTATATGATGCACCTAAGCCCTGTTACTACCTCCTGCACACATCAAGAAATTTTGAGCAATTATCAGAGAGAGGTAGGAACAAACCATTCAGAGAAGCAGCACTGCCCAGTCGCACTACAGCTAAAATAACTAAGGGCTGTGTGCGAGATATAATGCCAGCTGTTTTGGTCCTCGATAGCACCTTAACCAGAACAGGATGTATCAGGGCCCAACTATTTATTTTTATTGAATTAAAACAAAAATGTGAGAAAATATTTAAAGAATTTGAAAAGACTTTTGCCAGCTGCCTATCTGAAAAAGGGCAGATCTTCATCTCACTGATGTCAGTGCAGTCTTTCTGGAAGCCAGATTCCATCCTAACATACGGAATGGTGACTTCAGACTTTGGACTACTGGACTACATGTATGAATTTCACATTTCTGCACTGCAGCTGGAAGTGCAATATGATACCAAGTCTTTACTATTTTTATTCTAAGCTCTTTCATCAAATTTGGAATAAAATGCTCCTCTTTCTTCAATGACAAGAACCTATACATAAAAATTCCAGAGTACTAATTGCTAAACACACTAAAAATAATCATGTTCCTCTTCTTCATGTTCTGTTAGGTTAGTTCTGTTTGATTAGAAAGTTGGCTTTGTTAAATATTCTTACAATGTGTGCAATCAGAGTTAACCTAATCGCTCTCCTAAAAATTTCTGAAATGCACAAAAGTTTATGGCTGCTCTTTTCCACAGAGATATTCCTAAATCTGCTTGATGACAATATCTTGTAGGAGTAGCTCTGCAGCACAAACTCAAAAAAGATCATATATATCTAGTATGCATTTTACAACATCAGCAACACAAACAGAAAAACCTTGCAAGCTGCCTCCATTTTCTTTCATTTTATTCCAGTGGATCCTGTGCAGCAATACTACATGTGTTCTCAAATAAAACAAAGGGTATGTTGAAGACAGTCTTTGCTCATTTGCCATTTAACATGCTACAGAACAAAACGCATACATGTCTCATAATACACCATTTTGTAAACGTACATTTGGATAGGCGAACTGCATTATGTATTGACAACTGAGAATAAGCGAAGAGCATGGTGATTAAGGGTCATCTTTGACAGGCAACCATCTGCACCAGCCACGCAGGAAAACAGTGTTCTCTGCTAAGACTTTACATGTGAGCTACAGAAATACAGAGCCCTTTTCAGCTTTAAACTATCTGAAGATTTGCAGATATTTGCAACCCAACGAAAAATAATAATAAAGCAAACATGAAAGGATGGACTTTCTGCTTTCAGCACAGCAGATTTTTCAAATATAAGGCAAGGTCACAGATGTCTTATAGCTATAAGGGGGCAAAAAAAAATCCTTGATCTAAAGATAGCCTCTTGTGGAACCCATGAAAAAGATTCCTCTCTTTGAAGACAGTTCATTACTGAATTCTTTGAACTGTATGGATAGTCCCTAAGACATTAAAATGCCAAAGGGCCAAAAGAGATCTGTATATGTATCGGCTGTTCTAGTTAACGTGTATCTGCAAACAGACACTCTTTCTGGTTCAGTGGGACTGATCAGTTCCACTAGTTCTCCTATTGATAATTTTATATTTCACTTTCATCAACTTGAAATAAAAAAAATCTGCTGTCTCTAACATCACTTTACACAGAATCTAACTTAAAATGACAAAATGTTAAATAAATTATTTTTAAGGCTTGCACAACTCTTGAGTGTGAGTCATAAGTAACATCTATAAACAGCTTTTATTAACCCACTAGTGGTATGAGAAAAAACAAGTTATGCTGCTCAGTCTCAGCAAACTTAAAGGACCAGAGGAGTGAAAGCTCTGTCACAGGGAAATGAGAAACAAGAAAAATACCAGAATGTGTCAAAGAAACTTTTGTACCAAATAAAGTTGCAATATTTATATAAAATCACATTTGAAAATCTACCAGTAAGATTAAATTCATTCCCATGCACCAGATCCAGAATGCTAATACACCACGTGAATCTTCTGTTTAATTGCAAGACTTAGAAGCTGCGTTCTCTGCTATTGTGATGGGGTCGTTAATAAAACAGAGAAAATCACAGACGATTAAATGACTAAATTAATGATTAAAGGTAGCAGCGGATACATTACTATGACTTTGTACACAAAACACCATCTAGGCATTTCCTGTTGCATCAGTGAATCTGATGTTTAACACTCAGCACTGAGAGGTAAGATACATTTTTTTTGTGCAGCTATTTTAAGATCTGGTCAGAAATCACTAGAGTCAGACATCACAGCTCCTCAAGACTTACTAGCGTCAAAGGCATCCTGTGCTACCAAAACAAACCTTTCCCCCCCAACAAAATACCTCTCTACCTTCACTTGCCCTTTCATCCGCGCTCTCTTTGGCACAACTCTCTGTCCTGACCTCCTCCAGCCCACAACGGATGCCTCTTCCACAACCAGCGAAGCTTAGGCTAGGTTGATCGCTTCTTTCCCGTTTGAACAAAGATGTCTCACTGCTTAGCCCGCCTCAGATCTTCATTTCATCCATCTCATCCACCACACTGTCATAGTACTCCAGCTGATCTTTTTAATGCCTGCACAAACCTTTGGAACAAAGGCAGCCAAAGATTTCACAGGTTTCCACTAGCACACTGACACTGCCATCCAGAGCTCCGTGGGGATGGAGGGCTGTCCAGCAGCTGCAGCCCACTGCAACATGACCATGAGAATGTATGGATTCCAAATTTATGAGATGTCTTGCTATCCTGGCCTCCCTCGCTTTGCAGTCTGATGCAAAATGAAGCAGCCTGAAACAAGGCCATGGCAAGGTGTTCATCGTGGCAGTTACTCACTTCTTCCACAACTCCCCACAAGGCTTGGAACATTAACACAGCCCTAACCATTTAACACACGGGAATAGCTTTATTCTGAAATGGAATATAACCGCGTTTTCCCTAAAGCTTGTGTTATTTCACAATATAATTAAACAGCTGTTTAAGAAACATCTGTCTTTGTGACAAGGAGGAAGTAGCGATTCATCAGACAGGACTCTTTGGAACAGATGGATTTCAGGGAAGTGGCCTCATAGGCAAGAGGAAGAGAAACCCACAATAACCAACAGTCCAGGAAGTAGGGTACTCACATGGGAGAACCTCTTTAGACTCTTTCAAAACAGAGACTTAAGCCTGACTGTCTCATCTCCAGAAACCATTTTAGCTGTCACATTACCACCTACCCTGGAGTCTCAAAAGAAATTTGATTAACTTTGGAAAAGAGCACACAAAAAGTGAAAGTTTCATTTTCCCTCTTCTTTTCTAAAAGAGGTTTCTTGGCTGTCTAGCACAATAGCTTGATAAATTGCATTTCATAATGGACAGAATTGTTATTAAACAAAACTGATGGAGAACGATGACCACTGACAACATTCAAGTTCACAGTGGCTTAAAGTGCAACAGGGGGAGAGGAAAACATCTCTCAAAATCTCTGTGGCAAAATGGCTGACCTAAGAGCAATGGGAAAATTGACTGCTGGAAGCAGCTCCAAAGCTAACACTAGAGCTCTCATGCCCAATTCTACATTCAATTAAACTGATTTTTTAAAAGCACTGAGAGATATGCCACTGGTAAGTATAACACTGCTTGATTAAAACAGGAATATAATGAAATAGAAATCAGACCTCACTCCTCCAAATATAAACAAATAAATAATAATTAAATCTAACAGGTTACAGCTCTATATGCAAACTGGCTGTGAGCAGTTTGTCCTAGGCTTACAAATAGATGTTGAATACCTTGATTTCTAATAGCTACACTGCTTCACTACTCCATTCTGCCCATTTCACCAGAGGGCAATGCTGACCCTACTAATGCAGAGTTTCTCAGCTAACTGCTGTTTGATTGGAATTCTTATTTAAATGCTCACACTGGGCTGCGTTCTCTGTGAATTCTGCTGGAGTACAGGTGGTCCAGACCTTTGCAATGACCTGGCCCAGACCTCTGCTCCACTCTTCCATGCTATGAAACTAATTGATGTTTGTCCAGTTTCCCCATTCTGTTAGAAAGCAAGCTGCCTCTTCAGATGCAGTATGAATGCAGGGCAAGAGGTCAATTAATAGTAAGTCTACAACAAAATTAGTTCTGCATTTTCAAAGTGCGTAATTGACGTTATTAAGGGTTCAATATTGAAACTGATTCTAAAGTGGCACCATTTAGCTGAGGGGTTTCTGAGCATAGATCTCCACTCTACCTTTTCTATATTCAAGGTTTGAAATATTTGGCACTGGATAGACAAATCAGTGTGTAGAGATGTACAGGGATTTTTTTTTATACAATTCT
>JAWWMO010000096.1:47526518-47543776 GCA_035047845.1 Dendrocincla fuliginosa | reverse complement strand
GGAGCTCCCCCGCCACCGCCTTCCCCCCAGCTCCGCCGCCGTCCCGCGCCCAGCCCCGCCGTGCTGGAAGCGCTCCAAGAAGATGAGTTTCGCCTCCGAGGCTCCAGTGGTGAAGGACAGCAAAAGAGCGTCCTCGGATTATCCTGGTCACTCAGCGTCCCCCCTTGCCTGTGACCTGTACAGATCATTGTCGTCCCTGATCGGGAATATTTAGTAATGGGGGAAAGCACTCGGCGACAGTACGGCCAACCAGGTACTCTGACCCTGGAATGTTTCTGTATGCTAAATTAGACAGCCTTTGTGAGAGAGGGGTAAATCCATTCCCGGAGCTGGTAGCTCGTTACTGGTGCCTTTCAGGATTCTCCGGTAAAATTCAGCCTCACAGTCGAGGAGAGAAGAGACAAACTGCCTGGAGTTGAGAGAAAGCAGTATGACCATGATCTGGAGCAAATCTCAACTGCCAGAGGTGGGACCAGGAACATACTTTGAACACCTTATTTTCATCTTTGAGATGTTCCAGTTTACAGCAATTACCAAGTAGGAAGAAAGCATAATCTTGGGAATGGCATTTTCAGTCTTGACTCTCTCACTTTAGTACTCTTTCCTTCATGCCTTAAAAACAGCTAATGGCTGGTTTTCCTTTTGGAGTATTGCTATTTCTGCTGAGTTCATTAATATTGTCAATGCTCTGTGGTGGTATGCAAGGCCTCAGCAAGGGAACTCCACAAGATATTCAGGCACCACCATAAAAACCAATTCCTACTCAAAAAAAGTCAAAGGCTTGCACATAAGGCAGTGGAGACCACATGGTTGTCACAAAAACAGAGCAACGTTAAAGATGACTGGGAGCTATGGGACAAGTATGGTCAAGTCATTGCAATGGCCCAGGCAAAGCTACAAAGAAACCCCTACTGACCACAACACAAAACAAACCCTATGCTCAGAACCTGAGCAGAAAATTAGTTCTCGAGAGGAGAAGTAGAACCAGTGTGGGTCAGCAAGTTATGTCAGATTGAGGCTAGGGATGGTGAAGAGCTGCCCTACTTCTAGGGGAAAAGACACACAGTCAGCAAACACAATCCTTGAGCTTCCCAGAAAACCCAGACACTGCGCATATTGAAATGTCATCAAAAGCAGGTCAGGACAACCATCCTTTTGTGGGTGTACATCTGCAAGGGCTGTTGTCTGGGAGCTCATGTCCTTGGCTCTCTCTCAAAGGTCCTGGTCCTGCATAGATGAGGTGGATGGGAGGTTTGCTACAGCATCAGCTGCACACAGCCATGTTCTTGGATATGTGGGACTGCAGCCTTGATATGGTCACAGAGGAGGTATAATCTTTCTTCTTCACCACATCTGCACCTGCATCAGGTGTCAACCAGCCAACTGGAAATCTGAAAATCAGCTTAGTCCAGTTCTTTCAAATGATTGTCAGAGAAGCAATCATCGCAGTCTGCCCTAGGACCCTGCTTTCCCCAGACAGACAAACTAGATACTGATTACTCCTGCCATTCTGTGCAGCCATGCTGTCTTTGAAACAGAAGGAAGAAGGGTCTTATCCAGACACAGCATCACAATCAGGGAAGGGTGCTCATCTGGACAAAGGGGCTCAAAAGTGCCCACAGCACTTTTGGATACAGCAAGACAGACTTTCTGTAGTTTCCATACAGCCCTTTCCCTGCATTTCTCCATTGTTTTAATTCAGTCCTTGTATGCTAGCTTGGATTTAATCCCTCCTCAGGTTTTCAGGTCATCACAAGGACAAACTGAAAAAAAAAAAAATCATTAAGGATTGATGTTAGAAGCTGAGGCAAATAGATATCTAATAAATAGTCCCCAGTAGAGCACAGCTGGATGAACAGGACACTGACTGGCAGATATTTTTCATGTGATATGTACTCAAAAAAAAATTACTTGTGGCACTGGCTAAGAAAGAACCATTTTTCAGAGAGCAAGTGTCATTCAATAATAGTAATAATAATAATGTTAACAAATAATAGTAACTATAGTAATAGATTTTCATTCCTGAACAATTTACTGCCATTTTATATAAAAGATAAACCTGACAAAGCTGTGGACTTTATGCTGCATTTCAGATGCCTTGTTCTTGGATACATGTATTGCCAAGCTTTCTCCTGCTTACTGCTGTCTCAAAACTTTTCAGAGGAAATGAAGGGCTGATTCAATCCCACACTGCCACACATCTCCATAGATTTTTTGACCAAAACCAAACAAAAATAGTGCCCCAAATTGTTGAATCACTCCCAGTCCCACTTCTTGAGCTTGGCCTGCAGAAACTAGGGGCTGGAATAGAATGGTCACACTGGAGAGTGAGGGGTCTCAGTTCAAAGAGTTTCCAGCAGACTTCAGATAGTGCTGATAGCATTTGACTTTGATGGGACTACTAGCATAAGTAAAAGGCTGCAGGAGCCTTCATTAATCCCCTTGTTATCCACAGGCTTCAGAGTGTATAAATTATTTAATTTACTCTAGTTAATCTTTTACAGGGTAATCTTTGTATGCAGTTAATGCCATAATATTTTAAATACATATCAGCTGATGTTATAAATTGCATCAGTTGATATGTACAGTAGCTTCTTGTCTTGCCTTGGAGTGGTTCACTGGTTGACAGACAATCCATTTATTGTTAATGTGTCCTCAACTGACGGTCTGATGGGACTATTGTATATTCTTATGAAGTAAATAAAAAGTAATTAAATATCAAAATAGTATAAAAACAGCACAGCAAAATTTGTAAACTACAAGCCAGAAAGTCACAAACATCACATAAGGCAAATACTCACAAGTGACATCACCTCTCTCTAGACTTACTGCAAATCAGAAGAGAACACTTCACAACACTGTGAAGAAGAGCAACAGATACTAAAACACCCAATTCAAGGAGCCAATCTAGCAGAATTGAGTGTTCTAGGGTTTTTTTTGTCTAGAATCAGGAACATACACTTCACCATGTATTTCAGATGAGATTTTCTCACTCTCAAGTGTATAACAGCTAAGGACAAGTCCCTTTGTTAGTGAAGTTCATGTGAAGAAAATGTTTTGTTCTATCACTACCAGCACAAGGCTTTTGTGGACTATATGATCCACTCCTGACTTTGTAATAAACTATGCAACTAATAGAATCAGAGGAAGGAACATTCTCTAATTCAGAAACAGTTCAAAGAAACACAGTAATTCCTGACTTGCACTGCTGTGTTCTTAAAAAAAGTAAGGCATAGCAGAGCAAGCTCATATTAAAAGCAGTGTAAAATAAAAACTTTCTGTAGCTCAGGCAAATTTCTCTATCCTACTGTCTCCCACAAAAAAACCCAGTAACTAATAGCTTTGGGAATTTGCTGTTGGGTATTCACTGACATAAATTTTGCTATAAAATAGTATTAGGAGTATTAATCTTAGCCATTGTAGGGAAATTCTTCTTCTCATTTTGGCAGGCTGTGTACTTACTGAAGATATCTTCCCTACTGGAAAGGCAGGAGCATGGCTTTCAAGAGCTACAAATACTTGGCAGAATCCTGTTACTTGGCTGGGGCACAAAAAAAGGAAGAGGCATGAATCATTCTGTGTCTGCATTCTCTCAAGGTAACACTTCAAACACACAAACATGAATTCCACTATTTTAGAGTACTCCAGAGCAGGATGGTGTTGTAAGCAATCCTCTGTCAAAGATAATGATTACATCACAGACTGTGTGCTTGTGTGACACGCATGCATGCATGGACAGGCACAGGGCTTATGCCAAGGTAACTATGATGAATACAAACTTCATGTGAGTCATTGACATTTTAAAAACTCATTTGTTCTGGGACAAAAGACAATATGCCTGTGCAAAACATGTGTTAATACAATGTTTACAAAGGAATACTTCTGCACCTGTTAGAATACAAATATTTTAACAGGTGCCTTTGAAACTTCTGCAATGTTACTGCTCTAAGAAACCACTACTCAGCCCACGGCACAGAAATAACCTGATTTTTTCATTTCTGCAATAATGCAATGAACTTGCACAGTCACTCCTCAACAACTAATGAGACAGAGGCAGCAGAAGAATCCTTTCCCTTGCATGTCATAGTGTCTAACCCAGAGTCATTGCACCAAAAAATGGTATTCAGATGTCCAAGTCATGGCTATCTACAGACTCAATTTAGAAAGTTTGACCCTCTTCTTGGCATGTTATACATATGGATGAATTAGTGTAAACACATACAAGAAAGAGTTACTCTAGGAATGGCTGAAGTGAATTAATTTTAGAAATATAGCGAAGATTTGCTAGGTCCAGCAGTTGGCAGAAAAAAAGTCACTGAACCATTCTACTTTGTGTCACATTAAAATTGTATATCCTTTATACACACTTGTCTCAATGGTATCTACAAAGTTATCTCTAGTCATGTCAGGCTTGGAGAAAAACAGTTTCCAGAGCAGAGGAATTGAAAAGCAGCAACACTTTGAAAAATCATAAAGAGCAAAATAAAACATACCAGTTTTCCAAGGATCTGGTGGCAGAACTGTACATTTTTCTCTCAGCTGCATAGTCCTGTCTTTAGTACAACAGGTGCAATCTGCTTATTTCCGCAAGCAATGAAGAGAACTCCTGCTGTCCTCCATGAAGCATCCAAGAGTCTTCACTACAGCTTAGTCTCTCTTTCCAGCTGTGGTAGTAGGTGTATTAAAATTATATCTGCACAAAAGGAAGAGAAGTCTTTTGCACACGCCAAATGAGAGTATAAAAGGCTGCAGTAGGTTCAAGGCATAATGCTGGAAGGGCAGCAACAAGGAGGAGCAGTGACCCTGTATATAGCACCTTGGTGCCTCTGTCCTGAAGACAGCCTGAAATTGATAAGCCTGGGGGATGTGAGCCTTGAACTGCTTGCTGCATGCCAACAGTTTTACTCACAAAGTAGCAACATGATTATCTGCCAAGCCAAGGACTCCCAGCCTGGTGGCAATGTGCAGCTCATCCAGACTGTAGACTCTGCAGAGGTATGGATGAATTGCAGGAGTGGTGGTAACCAGGTCCTACCTGTCTTGCCACCTTCTTTGCCACCATGCTGGGTTGCTGTACATGAGTGGAATGACTGTGTAGTAGCACTATGTATCTGCTTCTTTCATGGGAAGATGGCTGAGTACCCTGGGCTCTATCAACTGCTGTGCTTACAGTAGCTGAATGTGCTCCCTCTGCCCTAGGAGACACAGACTGACTGACTTGCTCTACAGGCCCCCAAGGCTGCAAAGTCACATCATACAGACTGTGAGGTCTCAAAAAGCAAAACACTCCTTGCAAAAGTCACAGACAAAGCAAAGGCACTACTCAGTTGAGTACAACTGCTGATGAAAGGACAAAGGGTATGAAAGGTGCCACTCTTTCTCAACTCCATTCTGGTAACAGAATGAGTGCATGAGATCTCAGGTCAGAGGGCAGTCCTGCCTACTTCTGGACGACACAGTCTGGAAAAATCTAAGGTGCAAGACCATTTGCAACCATATACAACTATTTGCAACTTTTTTGCTGACCCAGGTAATTTTTGCCCACAACTCAGGTATGTAAAATATTTTTTATCTGCATACAGAAATCACCATGTACAATGTTTTCAGGCTCACATCAATAAACCAAGTTCAAATCCATTTTCAAATCTGACCTTTAAAATGACATAATGGGTTTCTCAGCACATTGTATGAGAATGATTATTTTTTTCCATAGTGGGTAATTTCAGATAATAACAAATACCACAACTTCAGCTAAAGAAAGAAACCAACTCCAGAAAAAAAATCATGCTACCGCACACTTATGACAGTACCCGTTAATTTTCATTAAAATGTGCTTTTGCAGAGACTATTCTGCCTCAGTTTCCCTTCAGACTTCCAATTCATCCCATTACTTCTCCTTTCCCTATATCTTTTTCCTTTTCTCTCCTTGAGCATTTTCTCTCCTACAGTTCATGCCCTTTGCCCCACTTGTCTACAGGGACACACCTTGGCTTTCTATTCCAAATAAGCTTCTCCTGAGCAATTACAGTTTTTCAGAACACTGCCTTCTTTCACCATCCTTCTCTCACCTCCAAGATTATGGACTATACTTTTGCTTTCTCTACCTAATTTTCCTGTAATTAAGTGGTGACCCCTTAAACCAGGTTTCTGCTTTATGCTTTCTCCCTATACCATCAAACAGTTCTTTTAAAGGCTGATGATATTCCCATCTATTCGAGTCCCCCATACTGCTGGAGGAGTAAATAGTGACAGTGACCTTTCACTCACAGGGCAATCACGATTGCTCAGTTGACTGAGCACAACCAGAAGTATGATTCTAAATACAGAAAAGATCAATTGGAAAGAAGGAATGATCAAATAAAGCCAAGGGAGCAAAATTATCCCAAAGCAGTTCTGCCTCCTCCTATCTCACCATCATCACATGCTCATCCTGTCTCATGACCAAGAGTAGTAGGATGACCAAAATGAAATTAATATAACTGCATACATATGACACTCCTGTCCATTGCAAGAAGGTCATCATCTGCAGCTACTGCTGCTGTTTCACTCACCTGGCTCTGAAATAAGACTTATAGAAAATACAGAAGGCAGATGGATTGTTTTCTCACCTTCCTCTATACAAGGAATAGTTCAGCATCAGTAGTACTTACTAAGACCACCATTATAGAGATACATTTGCTTCAGCAAAAGGTCAATAAAACCTCCCTGAAGAAATTGGCGATACCTGGTTCTGCTCAGGGCAATTGAGAAAAGAATCGGAGATAGACTGTCATCAAAGGGAGTGACGTCCTTGAAATTCTAAAAAAACTCCTCATTTTTGTCCCTGAAAAATTACATTCTTAACCCAAGTAAGTAAAAACTCTGGTTCACTCTGAAGCCATTTCAGCCACAATATTCCTGCAGAGCTGTGTATAGTAAAGCCACTCAGTTCTGTATCTATATGGTGATCAAGCACTTTTCCTGAACTCTTTGTTTACAGAGACTTTACCTCCTTTTCCTCACCCATCTCTGAAAATTGCCAAGGGCCTACAGTCATACATGCTTTTCTTCTTGTCCATCTGGTGCTCTCTTTCCTTCCCATTCATTCCTGGAAACCCCTAATAGGTGGGCTCATTTTTTTTTTCAGCTATAATATCGCAAACCTACTTTTAATTAAATAACTGTTCTTTACAGTTTCTCCACCTATCTTGTAGACTGAAGCAGAAATGGAAAAAGCTGTAATGTTTGCATTTTTTTTGTCACTGTGTAGGTATGTGTTTAGTCTTCCACAGATTACTCAATTACTGCCAAAACCTAGTTGATCTGTGAGGCTTGTTGCTAGCTGTTCAGCACTCCTGATTATATAAATTTTCCTCTTTGTCCCTGGAATGTATAAGAGTCCACACATAAAGTTCCTAAAGTCACCACAAAGGCTCCAACCCCTTGGAGGTTTTTAACACAGGGTAGTGACGTGACATAACATAGTACAGTTAAATGAATTTACAAAGAGCGACAACACTCATCATGCATGAGGCTTATGCAAGATCTGTGTATTTGCTTAGTCATTTCAGTGTGGGAGACAAAGTGAATAGGTGTAGAACACAGAACTTCTCCTCACATGGGAAATGGAAGTTTGGAGGAAACACATACGCTTATATTTGGAAGGTGACAGAGGAGGGCGTGAGCCAAGTACTAAAGCTCTGTTTATCCTGAAGAGGTCCTAGATTCTACCACATCTATTTTAATCACCTAAGAGCTGCTGTTTAATGCTGAATCCATGTTTGTGCAGTAGTAAGTCATGTTTGGCCATGATGCGAGGAGTGATGCAGTGAGACTATTTGTATTGTGCTGACGAACGCCGTTAAAATAACATCAAGATGATGAAGTGCTAACTCCTTCAGCAAGAACCTCTCACCTTGCAGAAGCTCTAAATAAAGAGACAGAGGGAAAACAAACAAGCAAACCAGCCAAAACAAGTAGGAACAAGAGAATTAAAGCCACGGCTAGCTGCACAGAAGCCAAAAATCCCTGAAACGATGATTTATAAATTTTCAGTAATACTGCTATCTGAGCACCCTCTAGTGGCTGAGAATAAACAGCTCCAGAGAAGAAGAAGAGATCCTACAGGGGAAAACTAAGCAGAAGACGGTAGTGTCTCATTGGCTTTGCTTGGACAATTAATCGCTGTATGCATGTTTTCATTTGGAAGACAGGGAAATAACTCAAGAACCAATTTCATTATTTATCTTTTGGCATTGTGCTCCCAGCATTTCCTTAATTTTCACGTCATCTGACTGGTTAAAGACTTCTATTAATTTTAAACCATTCTACCAATTTGGTTTAAATTACTTTTCTTTGGAATGGGAGATTAGAATCAAATGAAAAAATAATAAGACAGCGTAATAATTCAGAGAAAGATATGGTGGGAACAGAAGTAAATTCTGAACTGATTTCTTATATCTGTGGCATCAAGGTATAGTTTAACTTAATTACAGATACATACTGATTTTGGTTTGAAGACAAGGTTATTCACTATTTTGCACCTGTATTTAACCTGAAAAAAGAGCTAAGACTGGTCTAATCTGTAGTGATCATACATCACAGCTTTAGAGTTCCATATTTTTCAGGAAACATTTAAACTTAATTTTACCTATCCACAGAATATGCTTCATGTTTGCTCTTTTCCACAATTTTTTGACTTACAGTCTGTATTCAGTTGGGTTCAACATAGAATATGGTGCTACAATTTTTAGTTACTCTTACTGTTACCAAAAAAAGAATAAAATTCATTCCAGATAGCATGAGACCTCTTATTCATATGGAAATCTCCACCAGACATTACTCCTGGAGACTTCACCATAGTAAAGGCACTTGTAGAAAGGAAGAGTTGAACTGGTGCTGTTAGACAGAAGTTCATCTCTTATATTCTCTTATCTCTACTACAGCTTCCCACTAACTGATCTTCCCACACGAGGTAAAAAATTGTTCCTTAGTATATTGCTGTTGGTTCCTATGGAAAATAAGTATGTTTTTAGGCTTATGGTTTGAGAAGAATAAATGGAAAATATGTGCTGGATGAGAAGCAGGAAAGGTAATAACTCTTCTAAATAATTAAAAAATGCAGGACAAAATAGCACTCGAAAATGGTCTTCAGTCTGGAAGGCAGAAATCTAAATTCCAGAGTATTTTGGACAGTTTGACCTGTCCTTGCTCACAGTATTGAATACAGTCATGATGATCCATGAAAAATGCATATTCCATCTTAACCAGTCATCTACTGATGAAAAAATCGAAGTCGGAACCCCAGCAAATATGCCTAGTTACCAATTATCTTTTACTTTTTCATCTTCTCTTTACATACATGACAGAAATAATTTCTACCTTGATTATAAGATATGCAGACAGAGGAGTAATTTAAAATCTTTGGTGGAGCATGTATTTGAGGAATACAAGCAGAAAAAAAAAATCTTCATTACAGTTAATTACAGTTCAAATGGATTTGGAAGAGAAACTACTTATATTTTAAAGGCAGCCATGAAAAATGTAATGAGAGTCAGACCCTGATCTGCACTGACCCCAGCTGGCATTGGTGTAAGCCTGCTGCCTTTGAAAGACTTTCTCTCCCTTTATATACCTCCCAGGGAGATGAGAATCAGGCCCACAGCCTACCTGCCTACCCTTGCCATGATGATGATGATAACGATAATGAAAAAATTAATGGACCTGGAGTCAGTATTAAAAATTGCTTGTACCTAATACTAATTTTCCTCATGGCTGTGAAGCCCTCTTTTTGATGAGAAGAAAAACAGAACAGTTACCAGCTGTTCACATAATGATGAACACTAATAAGGGAAGACATGCATGTTAATGAGCTGGGGGAGGGGAATCAGAAGGGGCACTCATCAGTGTGCAGCTGTAAGTGCAAATCCTTTCTCCAAGTGTTTTGAAAATCTGACATCACATTATGCTGGCAAATAGACATGAGACTGAAACCAGCCCCAGAAAAGGAAAACAGAACTTGCAGGGTCTACTTTCCACCCTGCTCAGGTGATCAGCCTGTCTTTCACCAAGCTGTTAACAATATTAGGACAGGTATTTTCACCATATGTGACATCTTCTAAAAAAATTATTATTGCAGTCACAAATGAACAGTCAAACTGAGATGACCTCATGGGTCCAGCAGAGAATAACAAGTGAAGAAAGAGATGTGTGGATCAGAGCTGGTAGGGGAACAATGATGTCCTTTATTCTCTCTGGTCTGTACATCACACAAACAAATTGAAGCTATACAGCTTGCCTGCATGCAGAGTTGGTCTTCTTTCAAAGTTGTTTTAAAACCTGATGTAGTTGTTTCAGTACAAAAGCCAGCAAAAGTCAGTCCTCCCTTATTTTTAAGCTCAGCTTATTTTCATTAGGTTTGGGTCCGACAAGTAGAGACTTGTGCTGAGATGTGCTATTCAGCCCAAAGTAACCAAAGTGTGCATCTAGGCTTACAGTACTCTTACCTAACCCACATAAGTTTTGTGAAGGCAGGACCTGCTCTCATGTCCTGTAAATGCAACAGATATCAGGCTACCATAGGTGCAAATTCCACACTTGTAATTCACTTCCTCTGAATTTTCTGTAAGTAGTCTGAAGAGGCAGTAGGTCCTTGGAGGAGTCCTGGCAGTTTTACCAGAAGGTACATTTGTTCAGTTTGTTCACACTGAGTGATGTTGGGAGGCTAAATCATCAAAACTGAGCAATGTGGATCTGGAGAATTAGGTCTGTTTAAAAGACAATCATGCTCCAGAGCTGAGGATTGCTTAGTCACATCCACAGGTGTCAATTCACAGATCTATGGATTATAGTTCTACATAGCCACAAGTATGATTGCCAATATGAACAACAATGTTTAGTGCAAAACACAATAGGTGGTGTAAAACTGTATAGCTGGGTCTATGCTGATTTGCATCTAAATCTACATCTACACACTAAAAATGCTTTGGATTTTTAGATGTGTAAACAGCTCTTTACAAAGGGGGTAACATTTCATGTAGGGATGCTCACTTACTAGGTTTTATTTCTCAGTAACAGATGTGGCACTTAAATCAGTACTACAAGTTGTTATATCAACCTCCATGTCAGGCTTAGATTGAACAGAGGCAGCCGGGGACACGTTCTCTCCTGATTAGTAAGAAGATAATATTTTTCTTTTTCCTTTTTTCTTTCACTATTCCAGCTGTGTTTATACAAGAAAAACGTATGCTGCACAGCAGTCAGCACTTCTTAGAAAAACTAAGGCCAAGAACACAGAGATTCATGAAATCAGAGAAGAAATGGAAAACATGAACAAGAGAAAAATAATT
Source organism: Dendrocincla fuliginosa (assembly GCA_035047845.1). Lineage (NCBI taxonomy): Eukaryota > Metazoa > Chordata > Aves > Passeriformes > Dendrocolaptidae > Dendrocincla > Dendrocincla fuliginosa. The sequence continues at coordinate 47,532,449 of JAWWMO010000096.1, read as the reverse complement.
TAGAAAAAAAATCAATTTTCTAGTAAGTTCTACTTAGTCTCACAGAGCACACTGAAATGAAATGCAAAATGGGGAGTCAAATTTCATTAAGATGCAAAGGTTGCACAGTATGGAAGTCAGTGGCATCATATGAATTCATTTAATTCTGAAAAATGTTCAGAAAAGTAAGTTCAGAAAAGTAAAGGTTTCTATTGCTTTTGCAAATGTCTGTAACAGCTGAGTCTGAGAGATGCACCACTAACAGGATGAGCCTACCCAAACACAAGCATTCTATAACTTAGAGTTGAAGGCAGAGAGCACTTCAAGAGGCAAACTGATCTGATGCCGACCTGACCTGACTTACAAGTTGATCCATACCTAAGTGTTCCAACAACATTGCTAGGTTGCTCCTGTACATGCTCTCTGCAGCACACAACAGCAGTTAGAACAGGACTGGAAGAAGCTCACAGACATCTGCCCTGGCTGCCTTCTTTGAGCCAGGACCTTGTACAAAACAAAAACTCAATGGGGACAGCTGCTCATCTAGCTGTTACAAATGTGCTCTCTGCCTGGAGATTTCATGACACTGACCCATGTAGAAGGAAAGTTTTCCAAATCTAATTATCTTATGCTGCACATTAGGCTCATTTCTACTTGTTTCTTCCCTCATAGATGTGACAGATAATGGGTTGCCACCCTCTTCAACACCATGCCTGCAAGCTCTGTCCATGTAATCTTCTTTTTTTTAATGACTAACAAACCAAATTCGTTAGCTTGACATCCCAAGCATGTTTTCCAGTCATCTTTGCTATGGTCCTCCAGACTATTTCCAACTTCTGGCACAGAATAAGTTGTGTGGTGGGGATGCACAGAAAAAGAGGTTTCTGAAGGTCAAAGGAATGATCAGGCTGTTTAGATGAAGCTATAAATAATCAGGAAAATCACTGCCATTCACTTGGTGAAATCAGCCTTTGCAGAATTTCTAGTGCTCTTCCTATACACAGACCAAGGGCTTTCAGTCTGCAGGACCATGAGGGCAGAGATGAGTAAGTCACTCTTCCAACCTGAGGAAACCCAAGGTCTCCTGTCCCCCTGACCATCAGCCAAACATGCAACTGAATTTTCAGATGTGACTTCAGTTATAAAGGTGTTGAAGCCACCAGATCAGTAATAACAGACTCACTGCAAACCTTCAGTCTTCCTCTGCCTCAGCTCCCCATAACAGCCCATGTCGGGCCAGTGCAGAAACCTTTTCTGCATCTGGGAGGTATTGTGCGGGTGTGCTCCTCCAAGCCATTATGCTGATCAAAATCCCCACAGATGTGGCCATGCTGGAAATAAAGTGGTCTCTACCTTTTGTGCTCCTGGTGATAGTGTTGGTGCCCTACAGGAACAAGGCAATTGTATGCCAGTGCATAGCTGCTGCATGATCACTTTTGACATGAAACAACAAGGAAAAGCACAGAAAAAAATCAGTGCAGGAGAAATTTATCCAATGGAAGTTGCAATTCTTGGCATTGGAATTTGGTCAAAATACTGCCGTGTGTGCTGAAATCCTTATGGAAACTTTAACAGCCCAAAGAAATTAGGACCTTAGATTTTCATCTCTTCTGGAAAGACTGCAGCATGTATTATTGATCAGAGCCTTCAAAGACTGGGTTTGTACATCAAAGCACTAAAGCTTGTTCATTGAGTCTAAATATGTGAATAACCAACAGGATGGTCAACATGACTTCAGTAAGGGCATATTATACCTGGCAAACTTGGTGGCCTCCTCCAATGGGGTTACAGCATTTGTGGATAAGGAAATGTCATTTAATTGGGCTTGTGCCCAATTTGATACATATGATACTTCCAGGCACATCCTTGACTTTAAAATTGAGAGACCTAGATTTGACAGGAGGACCACTCAGTGGATAAGGAATTGACTGAATGGTCCCACTCAAAGAGTTGTCATCAATGGCTCAGTGATCTGGTGGAGAGAAGTGATGATCTCTGGTGTCAGTATTAGGACCAGTTTTAATTAACATCTTTGTCAGGGGCACAGACAGTGGGATTGGGTGCACCATTAGCAAATTGGAAAGCTCTATACGGTGGCTTACATACTGGAGGAGCCCCCAGCATAAGAAAGACATGATCCTGTTGGAGCAGGTCCAGAGGAGGGCAACAGAGATTACCAGAGGGCTGCAGAACCTCTCCTGTGTGAATGAGAGATTTGGGGTTATTCAACCTGGAGAGGAGAAGGCTGTGAGAAGACTTTCAAGTGTTTAAGGGGGGGCCTCCAGGAAAGGTGAGAAGGTTTTTTTATCAGGGAGTGTAGTGACAGGGCAAGGGGGGATTGCTATGAACTGAAAGAGGGTAGGTTTAGATTAGATATCAGAAAAATTCTTTACTGTGAGGGTGGTGAGGCGCTGGCACAGTTTGCCCAGGGAAGCTGCAGCTGTCCTCTCCCTGGAAGTGTTCAAGGCCAGGTTGGATAGGGCTTTGAGCAATCTGGTCTAGTGGATGGTGCCCTTAACTATGGTAGAGGCATTGGAACTAGATGATCTTTAAGGTCTTTCCAAACCATTCCGTGACCCTCTGATTCTATGACTTGAAAATAGTAGGCACGTGGTGTGCTTGTATTTGAAATAATAAGAGACATTTATTCAACTGTTGTCACCACTTACTGCAGCTTTTTCAGCCTCACGTTCATGCACTACCTGTAACTGTGTTGCTGTAGCAAAGATGGTGCAATGCAAATAGCATGGGAATCCCAATGATGAAAAGGATTGGTCCAAGGAACAGCATGGGATTTTTTGTGCAGGCTGGAAGATGTAAATAGGAGTCATGAGTGGGGAAAGGGAAAGTGAGGACAAAATATCTGATCTAGTTGCCTGCTAGCTGAGTACACTCCCTCCTGTGAAGGAGGGAAAAGCTGGGGACTCTGGAAGTAAAGAGGGCATAAGAATATACATTATACATTAAATCTTGAAGCAAGACTTCATTGAAATGACACTGTTAGCATCATGCAGTTAAGCATTCAACAACTGGAAACTATAGTTCTTGCATTTCTGCAACATTTGAGGGCGTTACTGCAATGTTTATAACATATTCTTTATGTTGATATTGTATGAGATGTAGCAGTTTGCTTGGCCGTGTTTGGTTTTGGTTATTATCTCCTATTCAGTGAATCAAGGGTTGGGGAGCTATTTCTCTTCTTGTTAATACTAGCATAAATTCCAAGTAACTGCATTAAACTCAGAGAGGCGTCATCATAAAGAAGACCCCAAACCCCAAAAAATGCAAACAAACAGATGCAAGCTGGTGAAAAATGCTATTGTGAAAGCATAAAGTGAAGACTGCCGTCTTCACTTTGACGAAAAAAATGTTTTACTCTAAATGAGCCTTGTAGATTCCAAAATATGTTTTGTAAAATCATTGCTAACTGTCAGATGACTGAGTCTTTCCAACTGAAGCCAGTAGAAAAAATCGTGGCACTGCAGATGATGACAAGAGTTAGGGATTTCAAGGCTCTACACTATTTTTAACAGTGTGTAAAACAACACAAAATATGTAATTATTCAAAAGAAAGATGCACAATCTGAAATATATCATGAAAATAACCAAGTATCCTGACACATGTAACATTGCTGCAATTTAGCTGGCACTATGATTACCCCAACTATTAGTGCAGCTGTCACCCAAATACAAACAGCTGAATACAAACAGAGGGTAACTGCTTAGTTTAGGTGAGCAAATATGGTGAGGCTTCTAAATCAATGACAATAGAAAGATCTTCCTTGGTTAATTGCTGTGGTGCCACACCTACAGTTTTGCAGGAGGATGGTGCTGTGAAAGAGGAACACATTTCTCAGTTTGGGTTCATGTTGTTCCTGTAAAGTCTGACATAACCATTTTAATTTCTCCTCCAGCTTGAAGTTAGGGCATGTGTATATGTGTCTAGACTTCTGTACCAAACTGTATGAAGTTTGCATGGCCAGGTTTCTATAGCAGGGGGGTTACAGGGTGACTTCTGTAAAAAGCTGCTAGAAACTTCCCCCATGTCTGACAGAGACAATGCCAGGTGGGTCCAGGATAGGCCACCACTAGCCAAGGCTAGGCCAGACAGGAATGATAGCAATGCCTCTGTGAGCACATATTTAAAAGGGGAAAAAGTTATAGTCTAGAACTAATTGCAAACAGAGAAGAGAAGAGTCAAAATATATGAGAGGAACAACTATGCAGATACCAAGGTCAGTGGAGAAGGAAAGGGAGAATGTGCTCCAGTCACTGCAGCTGAGGTTCCCCTGCAGCCCGTGGTGAAGACCATGGTGAGGCAGCTGTGCCCATGCAGCCCACGGAGGGCAATGGGGAGCCAGAGATCCACCTGCAGCCCATGGAGAGACCTATGCTGGAGCAGGTGGATGCCTGAAAGGAGGTTATGAACACATGGGAAACCAGGGTTGGAGCAGGCTCCTGGAAGGGACCTGCAGACCCAGGGAGAGAGGAGCCCATTCTAGAGCAGGTTTCCTAGTAGGACTTGTGACCCTGTGGGGAACTCACACTGGAGCAGCCTGTGCCTGAATGTCTGGACCCTGTGGAAAGAGATCCATGTTTGAGTAGCTAATGGAGAACTGTTGCCTGTAGAAGGGACTCAAATTGGAGAAGTTTGTGGAGAACTGTCTCCTGTGAGAGTGATCCCATTCTGCAGTAGGGGAAGGACTCTTCTCCCTGAGCAGCAGCAGGAAAAACGTGATGAACAGACCGTAACTCCCATTCTCTGTCTCCCTGCACCATTGGGAGTAAGGAAGTAGAACCTGGGAAGGAGGGAGGGGTGGGGGGAAAGTGTTTGTGCTTTTAAGATTTTATCTTACTTCTCAGTATCCTGCTCTGATTTTGTTAGTAATAAATTCAATTAATATCCCCAAGTTCAGTCTCTTTTGCCCGTGACAGTATTTGGTGAGCAACTTCTCCCAGTCCTTATCTCAACTCACAAACTTTTTGTTATCTTTTCTCTCCCCTGTCTGTTTGTGGAGGAGAGGGACAGAGCAGCTTTGGTGGGTGCCTGATATCCAGCCAGGGTCAACCCAGTGCTTTGTTCCTGCAAAGTCAGATATAACCATTTTAATTTCTCCTCCAGCTTTAAGAGTTAGAGCATGTGTATATGTATGTAGACTTCTGTACCAAGAGCCGTGCCATCATTTAGTAACACTGGCCTATGAGCATCAGAGGCCAGATCATTAGCTGATGGAGGTTAGCATGCACTCACTGAAGTCATAGTGACATCCCAGTTGAGACTCATCCTTACATTCCAGAATTTGTAGGCTGCTCCTTCAAGCTGTCCAACTGAGGCTCACTGTCTGTATCCATGTCTCGATAACAGAAACTTCTTTCAAAGCAAAACAAATAAAAAATATGGTGAACCAAATGACATGATTCATTAGTTAAAATCCCCCAAGAAAACACACTCTACCTAAATCAGTCGTGGCAGCTATTAATAATCCTGCCAGCTGTTACAGGAGGCCTTTGAGGTGTACTGAGATCTCAACTTAAAGGTCTCCTGATAATACATCCACTGCAGCATTTTAGCAATGAGCCTTACACTCAGTTAATCTTTCTTAATCTTTATTTGTAATGACTAAAGTGATTTATCTAGGCTTCAACAGTTCAGATTGACCATATCTAGAGAAAAGTCTCAGATGTGATCATTCCACAGACAAAACAAATCCACTGGAAAGTGCCCTCTGATACCTCCAGTTCAAACTTCCATGTTATTTTATAATTCAATCTGGTAATTACAGACTCTTGGAATGCAATATTCCAAGTTGGAAGGAACCCACAATATCTACAGTCTGTTCCAGCCCAGCACATCCTTCTCTCTCTGATAGCCCCGTTTCATAACAAATGAATATTTCTCTGGAATATCTGCCCACAAGTCACTGCAAACCAGGGGTTTAGTCCTCCTAACTC
>JAWWMO010000096.1:47470336-47486007 GCA_035047845.1 Dendrocincla fuliginosa | reverse complement strand
CTGTGATTTCTAATAAAATTTGTAAAGGGGGAGTATTTGGGCTGCTGAGATGCTCTGTCTCTTGGAAGAAAGCTTTACTCCTGAAAGCTTCAAGATCTTACTATTAGGGTGATATGAAGGATCTGGTAGCTATGAAGGATCACAGCTAAGATCTGAGCACAGCAATGCTGTGTGTTTGGACTCGGGAAGTATCTGGTCTCTCAGCTTTTTCCTTAATCTGTTACTAACCCCAGATTTTAAGCAAAGAACTGCAGTTGTCCCCAGCTTTTGTGCTTCAAAACATTACAAACAAACCAGGGACTTACTTGCTTAAAATAGTTAGCATATTCTTGTATGCATATATTCCAGGTCTTCGTTCAGGGAAAACCAGTAAATTACCTATAGCTGGACTCCAAATCCTTTAATGACAGATTCAAGGTAGAGCTAGGTCTTGCTGCTGCCTGTAACATGCTTTGATCTGGTCCATGCACAGAAATGTAATTTAACTTGGGCAGGTATCACAGTACCACAGCTGAACTGCTCCTAAAACTGGTAACAGAAACCACCAGCACTAGCAATGTGCTCTGTTAATAAATCTGCTTGCTAGCAACCACTATATAAATTACTAATGCAAGTCATGCTCTACACATGTAGGGCATGACCAGTCACTGCACACTTTGTACAAGACTGCACAAGCCAATGCAAACAGCTCTGTATGTGCTAAGTTCACTGAAAGTATTTGTTTCCATTATGTAAGATTTCAGCTCCAGACTGTGGGATTTTTTTTCAAAATAAAAATGCAGGGCAGCTTGAATTCCATCTTAGCTATAAGAAGCTACAAATCTTTAATGTTCAATGTTTCATGCAGGTGTTATCAGTGACTGTAACTCTTCTTTTCAACCACAATGATAATGGGTCATGGTAATGTCCCATGAGTTATGCATTCTTTCCTATAGCTGAGAATAGGGCTTCAGTAACTTTGCTAATAAAATGTTTCATAGACATCCTGGAAAATCCTGATCCAGTAGACATCTGCAAAGCCTTTTCTCCCAGTGATCTCTCAGTGAAATCCTTTGAAATATTTTTTTTTTTTAAATTTAGAGCCTTGGAGGTTTTTCAGATGATGTTTCTCCTTGGAGTCCAGTAAGGCACCATCTGCACTTCTCTGAGAAGGTTTTCAAGTGAAGTGAACCATAAGATTGCTCCCAAGTAAACATTCATCTCTACCTAGAAATGGCCTCATTACTCAGCAGGTCATACATTCATTACTGGTTCTTGTCTCAAGAGCTTGCAGAGTCACCTGGAGTCTCGTCAAGTGTTTTAGCACTGGCAAAAATGGGTATTAATGATTGTGCCTAACAGGGCCACATTGTAAGATTTGATTTGAATGCCACAGAGTAACTGGGCCATCTGGATCTGACCTGCCCAAAAATGTCAGCACAGCATGTGACTATTGAGAGGGTTAGGCACTGCTGTTTTGATTAGTCATTTTATTACTCTGTCCCTAAATCCATCCATTCAGCCCTTTTTGGGCTTAAAGCCAGCCCCAGCTGCTCAGGCTGGGAACTGCCTTCTTTTAGGAAGACCAAAGGAAATGATTTGTGCTTCGTCTATTTGAATCAAAGATCAGCAGGGGAGTCTTTCTTCCCATCACAAATGAATTCAAGGCTGTGGGTGACAGGTAGGCCACCACTGTAGTTTATAATGACTCTAGTTAAATCCCCAGCTGCATACTTTAATTGCAAGTTAAATTAGGATATTGTACAAAGAGGGTTCCAGATGTAGGTGTCTTCCTTTCTTAAAATAATCCTTAAAAAGCCATCACATGCCTAATATTCTGTGATGTGGTAAAACTTTTCTGTCATGCCGTGACAGGTACCAAAATGGGCTATGCAGTATTAGAATGCAAATCTGACTCCAGCTCTATCATTTGAAAGATGCTGTCTTTTGAGGTAGCCATCTTGGAGACGTCACCCTTACTTGGAAGTGTAGTTAAATATAGGACTAAATACAGAAATCACAATTGCAAAAAATGTGAATTGTGTGAATTGAATAAAGTCAATTGTGGTGACTGATTTCAGAAAATGTGGCAGTCTCCACTTTTCAGCAATGATATCCATGTGGTCTGTGTCTGATCATGGGATCAAAGGATACTTCAAGCTGTAAGGTCTTCAGAGGTCCTTAGTGCAACCTCCCACCCAGACCAGAGTCAGCTATGATGCCAAAGCATGTTACAAAGGACTTGTCACGTTACTTCAATGTGCATTAGTTTTTGCAAGAGTTTTGTGCAGCTCATCCTCAGTTTTGATATTTGCCCTCACTTCCTTTCCTCCTACACAGTCTGGGGATCACATACAGGAATCATACTCAGCAAAGTGGTTATAGATTGGATGATCTTAGATGTCTTTTCCAACCTTACTGATTCTATGAGTCTAAGACAGTCTCCTAACTTTGCACTTAATTGTTTAATATACATGTTATCAAAATACTGGAAAACAGAACTCAAAACGCCTGTGCTCATTCATACCTAATTAAGTTAGTTCAGTTCATACTTAGTTTTGATTCTTGCCTCACCACCTTTTTTCAGCCTTAAACAGAATCTCACAGAGTAACTTTCAATTTCTGCATTAAAAAGTGTTTAGAAAAATGTGCTGTATTTTTTGGCATGCAGTTGTCACTATAATATGAATGCCTCAAAAGAATTATATTTCTGAGCTGCACACTAGCAGTAGGTCTGTATCAACTGTCTTGACAGTTCTTTCACATATGTCTTTTTTATGTTGTCAAATACAGACTTTTTTTTTCTGTGTGGTTGGAGATGTCTGTTGTTGATACCATGGTCCAACTTGGCAGTTGCTTACAAAGTTGTATGAATTTGCTACCCTATTTCATTACATCATTAATTTTCCTTGGAAATATCTTAAACATGTTCTTACACTTTTAGGCACTTTGGAGACATACCTCCTTTTATTAATCTATGTATGGTATATCTTTAACGTAACACCAGCAGAAACATTTCCAAATCAACACCAGCCCTTCCTGTCTGCGTGGGAGTTATCTTTGAACATAATGGGGAAGGAACTGCTGGAGCAGCCTGGAGCAGCCTGGATGCCCTCCCCTCATGCGTCAAAGAACTTCTCTCCCAGCTGCTTGCAGACAGTAGTGTTAATGTTGGAAGTTACCAATGCTGAAAGTTAGGATAAAGCAGCCACACAGTTTCTTTTGCCTGTTCGTCAGTTTCTATAGACCAAGCACACTCTCCTCTTGGGCTGGAAGTCTGACTCAGACCTATGTGAAGAAATATTTCAAGAAGCTCACGAGTCTTAATCATTATCTTCCACCAGATGTCAGGGAGCTCTCAAAGTTTTTCAGAGGCAAAACTCCAATTCTTATCCATCTGCTCAGAGCTAATTAAAATATGGTCTGGACAAGACCAAAATGTACCTTGAGTGAGTTATCACAGGAAGAAAACATGATGGCAAGACAACAGGCTTCCCAGAGAGGTGTAGTCACCATCCCTGGAAGTATTTAAAATATATGTGGATGTGGCACTTGGGATGCGGTTTAGTGGTGGGCTTCATAGTGCTTAAGATTTCATGACATTAAGCATCTTTCTCAACCTAAACAATTTTATGATTCTATTACTCTAAATAACTATTTATAAGAAAATAAAATGTAATTCCTATTAAATAACTAAATAACTGTTCAAAGTGAGAACAATCTGCATTTTTCCACACAGTGGGCTAAAAAAAGAAATACAAATCACATAGTATTCATGCTGAAATCTCATCCTGGTGACTAAGATAGTTGTTTCAAGAAGAAGCCCATACATAAAACATATGATAAGAGAAACATAACTAATCATTTTTAAAACCTGTAAATTGCAGAGACTTGTTTCCCCCTCCGTTATCTGCTTCACCAATGCCATCACAAAGTTATCACCTAGCCAGCAGAGGAGGTAGCACTGCAGAAAATATGTGCAAGGAATTGGAAAGCAGGTACTATGAAAAAATGTGATTATGCTGAAGACATTCATATTAAAGATTTCTTTGGAGACATTCATATTAAAGTGACAGCTACATCCCAAGAAATACAGTACAGTTTTCTAAAAGCTTTTCTAATCTGGAGTTGAAAGTTTCTGCGCAAGATTCTATCTAAACCTGACGGAAACAGGCTTGATTTCCAGAGTAGCTGATGAGCATACTGTAGCAGTTTTCCACTTTTTTTATATAGAATGCAAAGGACTCTGGCATAAAAGAGTAAACATGAACGATGTATTCAGTAGCTCTTGAGATAAGTTGGTGTGAGTCAAAAAAGGGAAATTAGGGAAAAACTTTGCATTCCAGATGCAAGCTCTGGGCCTTTATGTTTAGATTCTAATGGATCAAGCTTCATACACTTACAAGATCTTTCATCTTAAGGTACAAGTTGTTAAACCCAAAGGCTTCACATGGCAAGAGATAAGTAAATTATGCCTTCAGCTGTAGAACTGATGTGATATATTTAATTATGTGAAGTTACAGCCTTAGCTAATTATTTGACAAAGCCACAATTTTTAAGGCCTTTCCTCTGGATTTTTTCATGGAACGGAGGATGTTTGTTTCTTTTTTCTTTATCTGCCTACTAACAGAAGGCTTCAGAAAATATTCACCAAGAGAATAATGACTATTTGGAATTTGCATTTTTCCTTTTGAATGATCTTTTCAAGGGAAACTTACACACATCTTGCCAAAACACTTCCCATGATTTCTCTCGGGGAAAGGGTCACTGCTGCATGTGCTGCCTGTACACATTTGTTTGTGTTTGGCTCTTTAGGGAACTAAAACTGAATAGACCAATTTCAAGGATAGCTTGATGACTGATAATGCATGACTATAAGTAAATAATGTTATGATTCAGTTTTTTTTGTCTTAACACCTGAGTAAAGGGGCAGATGTATGCCAGGCACTATGAACTCATGAATATTTGGGTGCATCAAGAAAGGATGCTGGAGAAGTGGGCCTATATTATATTTGCAGGATGTTATTTCAGTCCTCATCTGTTCCTTGATTCTGCAGAGAATGCAAAGACATCAGCTGGGATATGAGGGCTTTGTCATACCTACTGCTAAGTGATTAATTTGAATTTTGGAAGGACTTTCTGGTTGAGTCTTAACTTCCAATGACACCTCTTCTGCAATGCCAGCATAAAACTTTTTCACTTTCTACATGAAGCCACATATTACCATAACATTGTGAAGCTCCTATTTGAGTCTGTCCAACATTTTCTGACAATACCTAGGTTAAAAAAAGGTTGCTTTAACCCTGCCCCATTTTCCTGTTCTGCTGTACAGTGTCACTCCATGAAAATCTGTGTCAGTGCATCTGAGTGGTGGCAGGTATCCAGATGACATCTCCAGTACCCCATCACAGGAGATAATATCATCCCTAATTTCTTAAGCCTTGACCGTCTGTTCATTAAACCAATTTTATTTAAAGTGTGAATAATACTAGTATCTGTTTCATGTGCAGGAGGTAGCAGGTTGCAGAAGTTGCCTTACCTGGGAAAGCATGTTTCTAACACAGGAAAGCTAGCTCCTCTCCATCACCAACAGCATCTTGCTACATACAAAGTTTGGTTTGCAATGGGGAAGAGGAGGTGTTGGTCAGAAAGAGGATAAAACAGCTTTTTTGTCATCACTAATGACAAGGTCATGGCTAACATTTCCTTTTACAGGCATATGGCATATTCAAATTCTGCTTCTTTTCTATGTCTCTGGTCTAGAACTATTATAATGGTGATTTCTGTTACTTGATTAGTGACTCAGTGTCTTTAAAATGGAACTTTTAACTACAGTGTTGCTATACTATTATCTATTTGAAAACGTTTTATTAGAGACCTGAATTGTGTTGACCTTTTTACTTCACCTCTGACTCAAATGATTAATACAATAAACGGGCACTGAAATATCATGAACAGCCAATTTAGAAGTAAAGTATTTTAAATTGAAATAAATTAGAGCTAATTGAACATGACATGTTTTAAGCAATTTGAAGTAACAGCTCAGATGCACTGAATACCAGCCCCCCTCCCTCTTCCAAGCACAAAAAGTATTTGTTTGTTTTAAAGATCAAAATGTCATGAATGTGCCTTTCAAACACATTTGTTAAGAAACTCACTGAGGAATGTTTAGGAGTAAATATGAGTTTTAAATGTTCTTAATTGTTTATCCTTCTCCTTGTACAGGCTTGGAGCTCATTCACCCCAATGAAGAAAATAATCAGAAAAAAGCCCAATGAAGTGTTCAGGTACTAGTCTGAGAACTTCTTGTTCATTGAAGTAAAAACACATTCACAACTAGTAAAAACCGACTTTGGTCCTAGCTCTAATCATAAAGAAGTAGTAGTAATTGCGTTCAGGAACTCAAAATGTTGGTATTGCTGTCACGTCTTTTTGTTCTTGTATCCCAGTCCTAGTCTTGGCCACATAAAGGACAATATGTAACCAAGTCTTTCAGTAAGATAAATGAGCCTGACATGATTTCCTCCTTTGAAAGTTAAGTAAGATTTAGGTAGTTGAGTAGAGACCTTTACCAGCTTTGTAATTTGAAAACAATTGCTATTAATGAACAGCCTTCTTATGAAACACAAAACACTTCACATTCCCATTGCCTATGCTGTCAATGCAGTAGAAGGCACATGAAATGTCAAGAACTGGTTTCATTTAATCAACATTAATATTTATTCATCAGTTGAGAGATATAGCAAGAAGTGGTCTCTAGAGGACAGGTGAGGGAGGCAGCTGATGCATCCTTTTCATGCAGGAACAATCATCTTTGTCTGGAACAAGACAAAGATGCAGAGAGTGTGAGAGGAAATAACAGCAAAGAAAGAAACCCCAGCTCTATTTCTGGTGATGAGTCTCTTTTCTCAGCTTCCTTGCAAGCAAATTCAGGTGTAAAACACTTAAACCTGTTAGACTTTCTGTGGTCTCGCAAGGTCATATGGAGCTTTTAAGGTCACCCATCGTACAGGTTTCTGGGTCACAGGCTCCCAGGTCATTGGCAAAAGATACAGAGTAATGCATGTTTAGAAGAAGAAGAGAACCAACTAACACAATAAAGAAAAAAGATCAGAGATGACGGAGGACACTCAGTTCTCCAACCCCTTGAGGACATAGCTGCCTTTACAGGAGCTGACAGCATCTTGCTGACCATAGTGGCTAGTTCCAGGGGCTTTTGAATGGTCAGTGAATCTTCCCTGGTCTGGGACCCCCAAGGCCACCTGTGTCTCCAGATCTTGAGGTCAATGACTTCTCCAGAGCTTACCAGATACCCTCCGCCATATTTTACATACTCGCCTCAGCATGTGATATCAGCTGCTGCAGCATTCTCAGCAAGGCTCGTGTAAAGGGAACAGTAGAGGTGGGGCAGCACAGAGGTAGCATTTCATATTGACTTCAGCTGGATGAGGTCTTTCAGCCACATGTTTGCTTTCTGTTTCACTACTGGAAATGTTAGTTTGACCTGCAATCATAATGTGTTTTTACAGCCCTGTGTCCCTTATGTCTGAGGAATGTCTGAGGGTACAAATCCTGCTGGAGGCTGATTTTTGGCAGAGTAAGCTAGTCCCATGCAGGCTGGTCCATGCTGCCTATGGGAATGGGTCCCTGGAAGAAACTGCTCCCTGAAACATACCCTGATTTGTACTGAAGAGATCTGGTCCAGAAGTGAACCATTTGGTCCCTGGCACCCTCTTATTAGATGACATTTTCAGTAAATTCCAAGATAACAAATCTATGCTATTCTATTCACATACCCTCCTGCTTCATGCACTTAACTGGATTGCAAAAAATGGGAAATTACTTCTCTGTGTTTTGCCACTGAAACATAGCTGTATTTTAGCACACAGTTTTGGCCCATAGATTTTCCCCATCTTGCAATTACCTTATTTGGGGGTTTCAAACTCAGGTTTTGATTTAGAATAATTCTGTGTTATCTACTGAAGCATCTTTGCTGTTAAAGTCCTGTACCATTGGACTCCTGTTCCTACATATCTTAAAGTACTATCTTCTTCCACTTTACTCAAGTATCAGTCAAAATAAATGGACTGAAAAACCCAATACCATTACAGCTAAAAGATGATCTCATTATATATTCCTGGGATGATTCTTTTTATGTCAGCATGGTGGGAAGAAGGGTGGGAGATTCAGGACCCTTGTCAGTGTCCTTATTAAAGACTGACTTATTTTTCATTTTACAGGCAATGTTGAAAACACAAATACCAGTGGGATAAAAATTGGTTTATGTAAGTAGCAGTGGGAAAACTCTGTGGTAAACCAAAGGTGGAGCTAATCCCTTAACAGAGAAGAGTGAGTAATAGCAGCTGAGTCAGACAGAGGAAGGTTTCACTGGGAGCTGAGTGAGTCCATGAGGAGCCAAGCATTTCTACTCCCATGACAGTGGTCACTATAGGCAAGGCAGGCCCTTGTGAGCAGAGAGTCCTTTGTGCGCCAGAACAATTTAGAGAAGACAAGTGAAAGGACTATTTGAATTTCTAATGAAACCTGGCCAACAGACTTTTTAACTATCTGTGTAATGAGAACTATCACTGAGCAATGTATTACTGGGATTAAAAATACTCCATGTCAGTCCTAAAAAAAACAAAAAAACCCCAAAGAAAAATCATTACTGTGCATTTCTTTAAAAAGGCCAAATAACCTGTTCAAGAGTGCTATTAACCCAGAAACAGCGTTATCTAGGAGAAGAGACATATTTCCAACACTTGGCTAAGACTGTTACACTTCATAGCTCTTGTTAAAGGTATGCAACATCAGGACAGACTTTAGTATGCCATTTCTCAGGGGAGCCATTTGTCTTATAGTATGTGCATCTTGCAGGTTCAAACTGATCCCTCACTTCCCCAGCTTTCCTTAGAAGGCCACATAAATAGAGAATGAGAGGGATGTTGATTCTGAGTCTTTTTCCTTAACATTAATATCAAAGATGGCTAGGGAGTGCGCTGAAGGTTGCAAAGGCCCACCTCCTCATTGAACATATTCCATTTGCAACATTTTCTCTCACGTTTTTTCTCTGGAAAGCAAAGGTGGGATCCAAAGCACTATCAGATCCCTAATTAGCTATTGTTCTTTGTTCTTCCCAATAAACTGGGAAGGGCTCCTGCTCCTCCAGCAACACGTCACTGCCAAAAAGGGCATTATGTTTCCACCCTCTCACAGCCTCAGCTACTTGTGCCTGGCCCTGACTTTCAGTGACTCACTGAGTCCTTTGCTAAACTGAACTGTCGCTGTAGCTTGGCAGGGATTGATGGGACAGGTTTGCCAGCTGAGTGGCATAGAGGACGGTCAGTCATACTGGAGAAGCCAGAAGGGGAAGAGGAGGACATGAGCGGTGTGACTCCAGGCTCAGTCACTAGCATGCCCTGAAGCATCTCAGGAGAGCAGACTAAGCCCCCTCTTTTCCTGGCTTATTTAAGAAGAGAAGTTACTAGCTTTAGGCCCTCCCTCCACCATCATGAAGTGATGATGATGAAATGAACACAATTTACCTGCTGGCTTCATTTGCTGGTGTGTTTGTGTAGGCTCCCAACATCTCACCTTGGGTGGTTTGAGGTCTCTGTGCTCCCTGGCAGAGTCCTGGCACTCACCTACCTTGACACTGCACTGCTCTTGAGGGTTTTCTGATCTCAGGGGAAAGAGCAAAAGGGTGAAAATAACTCATGATACAGATTCCAGTCAGATGTTCCCTTCTAAACACAGGCTTGACAAATAATGCTCTATCAACATCAATGCACATCAGTGTCCATATTGTTCAGTCTTGCATTTGGGAGTGCTTTCCAATTAAAAGCAAACCGCTGAAAGAGACTTTCAAATTTGTTTCATTGAAGAAGGAGAATTGAAGGGAAGTTACTTGAGATCTGACAATAGCTGAAGTGATTTGTAAGCATGAAGCACGCAAGATAACATTTAATTAACAGCGGCAAAAATAGAACATCATTTTGAATTTGCGCAAGTTCTCTTGTTCTACATATGAGCAATGCCCTTTCTTTAAGTTTCTCTTCTCAGAAAACTGTATTAACCCTCCATTCCTGTAAATGATATGCCAGTCACAGGTTGGGCAGCACTTCCTCTCCTTTTTTCAAAGATTTCAATACTTACTTGTAAGGTTTGACCCAGACAGTATTTTCCAGAAAATCTCAATCTGGAATCTTTCTCCCTGAAGTGGGGAAAGTGACTTTTTACAGTATATATTACATATAAATCCTTGTATCTATTATGGCTGTGCAGAAATGTGCTTGTCAACTGCTGCCTGAATTTGAAATGTTTCCATGGCTTAACCAAGTATTATGTCCAGAGCACATGGAGAAACTGGGATGACTGCAACTCAGGTGGCAGTCCTGAGTCCCCTAGTCACCAGAGCCAAACAAACAGGTCTTTAGTACCAGTCATCTGGTCCATTTTGGCTGCCTGTTTCAGGGTAGGCTTGAACTGCAGTTTCCAGACACTGTTTCTGCTGACTGGTGAGAGGGCCCTGACACAGCAGATGACTTCAGTTATGTAGATCTTGTAATGAGACTGATCTTTAGAAGGTCTTGGCTTGGAGCAGACCTCCCAGCCCCATTATTTTTCCAGTGGTCAGTACAGATGGGAAGCCCCTTGCTACATCCTCTGCTGAGCACATCGTGCGATGGTATCACTGTTTGCATTCAGTTCCCATCCTGCAGCCAAGAGTCAGTGTTGAGATATCACTGAAATGGTTTTTAGGTTTGCAGCAGAACCCTCTCCAACTCCTCTGGCATGTTGCCTCTCCCTTTGTGGTGAAGCTGGGCAAAATGCTGCTCCCAAGGACACCACTGCTGTGCACCTCCCTTCAGACTCTGTGATGTTAC
The DNA here is from genome assembly GCA_035047845.1 of Dendrocincla fuliginosa. Taxonomy (NCBI): domain Eukaryota; kingdom Metazoa; phylum Chordata; class Aves; order Passeriformes; family Dendrocolaptidae; genus Dendrocincla; species Dendrocincla fuliginosa. The sequence continues at coordinate 47,475,142 of JAWWMO010000096.1, read as the reverse complement.
ACTGATGACAGAGTGGCAGCTGCCTAGTGGGACTTGTAGTGTTGGACAGGGTGCCTACCTTATTCACTGGTCCTCAAATTCCATTGGGATGGAGAGGGTGTTTTAGACTTAGGAAACAATTGAAGGGACCATATAATGCTGAGTAGCCAGGTTATGGCCTTTCTATCCATTAGAAACTCCACTTTTCACTGGCTAAGGCCCTGAGCAACTTGGGGCAACTATGGAGCAAGCACCCAAATGAACTGCTGAGGTCCTCTCCAGACAAAACATTTCTGAGGAGCTGGGGACAGCAGTGAGCACACAGCATACTGGCATTTGAACCCATTTAGTTTTACTCCAGTTTTGAGTTTTGCAAACTTACACCATACAATACTATACCCCTGTAAGTTAGAAAACATAAAATAAACCATATCCCAATATGAAAAATAGCAGTAATTAGTAGTAACAGTAAGTTGCATAAGAATTAGTAGTTAACCCACTAATAATCAATAACTAATTATGCATGGCAATTAATCAATTCTGCAAGAAACATGAATGTATGTGGAATCTATTTGTGTGATCCTATTACTCAGAGTTAAGTTGTGCTCCAGTGTTTGTGACAGTTGTTTAAAAGTCACCGGCAGAACTGATGGCTTTTCAGTGAATGGGGTCCCCTCTCTCTATGTAGTAATATAATTGTATCCCTAAGTTAAGATGAGCCAGCTTGGCCTTTTCCAATTGATTTTCCTTTTGCATTTGATGCAATTCAGGCTCCAAAGTCTACTTGACTTTGATGCGTCCTCTGTAAAGTATGCAAATACACACTTGTCAGAACTTTCCCTTCCCGCTCCAGTTTTCCTTACTAAGACATTAAGAAAAATTGTCCAAAACAGCCAAGAGGTGGAAACACACTCTGATGGATCCTGTTCCTCAATTAAGTTGATTTTGCTTAAGAACAAGTCACAACTGCTGGGACAAATCCCCCAGGATTCAGTCTAGCTCATTCTTCATTTTAGATTAGATCATCTAAACAGCATTCCCACTGAATCCTCAGTTCCCCAGAAAATTGTACCATCCGCTGCCTCTAGAGACTGACAGCTCAGATGGGCTGAGAGTGAGCAGCTTTCTTTTTCTTGTAATCTTCATTATCTATGTTCAATCCAACCAAATTATGATAGCTCACACAGAGCAATTTCCATGTTTTGTGAAGAATCTATTTCTAACATTAAAAATATCATATTTGGACAGGTAGGGCTGATATTGGTGTAGTGACATATGGATCGGCCAAAAGCAATCTCCTTCCAAAGATAGCTACATTTTGATGTAATGAGATGATAAACGTGGGTGTCAGCTGCATTAAGAATGGACCTTATTATGCAGGAATGGCTTTGTAAAGCTTTCCAGATTTACTTCTTTCCTGCTTCTTATTTTGAGGATCCAACTCTTCCTGCCTCTAAGCAGGTCTTTTCTATTTTTCGTCATCTCCTCTACTTAAAGGAACCTAATGTACTTTAACAGAAGTCTTTTTTTCACCAATAATACTAGGAACACTGCCTCTTCCTAAAGCTTCAGCTCAACTTGGGAGCTTGCAGCAGCATGAAGATAAAGGATCTTTTGTACAATAAGAAACTGCCTACACATTCCCAAAGGTGAGGCTGGAGCTTGACTGATTAAACAGTCAGAGACCCCATGTGGTTATCACTTCATTTAGGGCATTTCATTTTGGCTTCCAATTAACTGTTATATCTAGCAGGACTTGAAGGAGTGTTTACTGTAACTCACATTGAATTATAGCAGAGTAAGAAGCATATGTTATCACTCTCTTTTGCCTTGCAAAAAGGCCAGATTTCCGAATCAAAATATTTTTGAGAGAAACCAGAAACTTGGCTCTCTGTTTGGACCTCCTCCAAAAGGTGATCACTTTAATGCTTAGTTTACTACAAGCACCTAAATGTGAAGTAAATTGAAACCAAGAGCTACTTAGAGATGTTGCTAATTTTGTCATGTCTTGTAGTATTCTCACAGAAACTACAGCAAAGTGCTTTCAATCCACTTGTGCTATCTGCTTGAGCCCACAAAACTCATCTGCAGAATATCTTGTAAATACAGACCTCCTAATTCAAAAGCTTCTGAAACCTCTCCAACCAGCCTAGGTTTAAATTGTATCCCCTGCACACTCAGCTCCATACTGAAGGGCTTTTTGGGATCTATGGAATCCACGTGCAGCTCCTTCTGATATCGGCAGGTGCCTGGTTTGGTTTGCACTAGGTGGCAGCTGCACACTGGGGAGGTGCAATTGTCCACCTGCTGCTGGGCCACGAACCTCCTGTGGCCTCACACCACTAGAAGGACTTTTGGACTGAGGGCAGCCAGGTGGGATCAGCTGAGACTCTGATCAGCTCTGACATCTGAACAAGCTGCCAGAAGGAGTCATCACGACCCAGCTTTTGTATCTGAGTTCATCCAGTTCCACTGTGCTGTAGGTATTTGCCAGTACCTGTCAGTTAATTAAAGAGGAGTTTTGCAAAGGCAGAGTAATTGTTCTTCAGGCAAATTATTATGATTTTTTACCATCTGCCATTGTGATGATTCTGTAATTTTTGCTTTTATTGTGTGATAAGTACTCAGTCATCCCCTCCACAATTGCCTCAGATTTCTTTAATAACTGAGCTTTATATAACATTTTATTTAAATACATGCCAGTGCCTGCCTGTGCCTGCCTGTGCCCAAGGTATGTGCAGTGGCCAGAGGGCCCTGGTGGCCCTACTGAATGACAGAACAGCTTCTGCTGTTCTCCTCCACAAAGAAGAGCCCTCCCCTAGAAATGGGAAGCATAACAGGGCAGGAGGGCAGAAGGCTCAGCCTGGACATCTCATGAAGAAGAAGAGCTAAGTCCATCCTCACCTGACAACAGTTTACTCAGAGTCCTGGGAGCTGTGGGGAGCAGGAGTCTGTAATGCTGTGGTCCTCCTCCATGAGGCTCCAGGAGTCCGAGCAAGTCAGAGCCAGGAATGGGACCACAGGGAAGGAGGGAAGCTGTGGTTCTGGTGCCATGAGCTTAAAATTCAGAAGATGTTTCTCTTCCAGCTTTGGAGGAGGTGTCAGCAATCAACCATTTCTCATATACCTTCCCCTGTAGGCCCTTCACCATCCTATTGGCCCTCCTTTGGCCACTCTCTAACAGCCTCATGTCTGGTTTTGCAGTGCCCCACACTGCCCTCAATATCCAAGGTGAGGCTGCCCCAGTGCAGAGCAGAGCAGGACAATCCCCTCCCTTGACTGGCTGGTGATGTTTTGTTTGATGCCTCCCAGGACACAGTTGTCCCTGCTGGCTGCCAGGGCACAGTGGTGCCACAGTGGTGGGACATCAGTGAGCAGTGTGCTCATTATGAAGCATCATGTGTTTGACCTGAAGGACATACTTGGGGTCTAAAAAATGCTGTGTGAGTCCCGATGAGGAACACTGAGTACCAGTGTATAGATAAAAAGCAAATTTTGGTTATAAATCTGCTTGCTTTCCTGTTGAGGGGCAAAGTTATAAAAAACCCAACTATTAGTCAACACTGTAATTGATGGTTTGATGGTAATTTGCAGCCGCACGGTACCATGAATATCAATTTTATTCAAAAGAACAGATAATGAAAACTTTTCATTTTGTAGTGACTCACGTGTAATACACTGCATTTCCTTTAATAGGAAATGATGTGCGTACAAAATCCATAGTTGCTATGATTAGTTGTTGCTGATCTTTAAAGATAAGAAGCAAAGTGAGGAAAAAAAGTGAAAACTGTGTCAATTTATCACCAAGAAAGTTACTCAGATACCAGAAGTAATGACTCTCTGAATAAAAATGACTATAATGAATCACTTCCTTGAAGTATAATTTAGCTGTGTTTATAACTGAGTAAGTACAGCTTTGAGGTCCTAAGAAGTGTGCACTTCATGAAGGCAAGTCAAATTTCTTAGAGCCATTAAAAATTAGTTTGGTCTCTGTAGCATGATTGGTGCTACATATATTCTGGTGCCGGATAATGGAGTTCAGTGCCTTTTGTGCCTACCCTATGTGGAAAAAATAACGTAGTCCCTGCAGATAGTATAAAATCTATTTGGCATGTGAAGCTAGTGCAGTGTGATGGCACTGAAAATGTACTTTGAATTGGCAGGAGTAGACATTAAGTGGGAAGCAGGTTATACAATCAAGCACCTAATGTGTTCTGCAAATCTATTTTCTTTACTATTCTGTTCCAAGCAACCCCTTCCTAAATAATGATCAAAACAGAGAAAAGAGGGCATGATTTCATAGACTCAATGCTAGCAGAGCAGATGTTTGGGAGGCGTTTTATAAATTGTTTGGACTGCCATTCAGAAAGACCAGACTTGTATTGCTCTGAGTGCTTATTTTTCATTGTCAGTGGTGAAAAATAAAAATCAACATAACTTTAGCAGAAAAACTCTAACATCAAAAAATTATTGTGTATTATAACATGGAGTTACTGCCAACATTACTGCCAATAAATCTAAGATTTTTCTGTCACTGCTTTAAGAAGAAAGAATCTAATTTTGGGAATGGATAGTTACTTCACAGAGCATGAAATCATTGTAACATCTCACTACCACGTGCCATTCTAAGTTACAATTCTTCTGCTGCGTTTTTACCTCCAAAGACAGAAATAAACAGAATCAAAGAATTATATTGATGCGGAGAGGGAGACAGGCCACACAATCAATATGATTGATAAACAAGTCTCATCTTTATTGAACTACAAGCAGGCTTATATATGTTTCTTCAAAAAGCATGACATAATCTTCTTGGCAACTTGCATAGTT
>JAWWMO010000096.1:47415575-47431295 GCA_035047845.1 Dendrocincla fuliginosa | reverse complement strand
GTCCCGTGGGCTTCATGTTGGTCTCCTGGCTCACACCCCAGTTGCACATTCCCCTGTCTCCTATTACAGTCCTATGTCACCCAGCATGTCGGATGCTGAGCAGGTAGATATAAGCCCAGCATGGTGACAGAGAATACACTAGTGTGACACTGGATACAGCCTAAACCCTTTCTCCACCCTTTGCCAGCACTTGCTGCGTAGTGTTGTTCTGATCGATCTCTTTCACTTCTTATTGCTTTTATTTTTGCTTTTGCGCCTCCCATGCATAAGGCTCTTGAAGCCTTTCAGCCCCTGTGTTTTTTGGAGTGGATTCTCTTAGTTCTAGCAGATTTCATTCCACCTCTCTCTGCAGCATGAGTTCCTCTTACAAGGTTGTGCATCATATCCCATCATCCTGTTACAGGAAGCCTGTATTTGCTGCTAGTCAGCTAGCTCAGTGGCTGTACTAGAGACACAGAGTTTGTGGGAATGGAACCAGTTTCGGTAAACACCTCCAGTGCAAAAAAACAAAGACACTAGATGCTGAAAGACATAGAGTAGACACAAGTGACTACAGAACTATTACTCAACCAATACACATAATGGTTAGAATATGTCATCAAAATTTGGAAATAAACTGGAATAAAAGCATCAAAATTAGTTAAAATGGGTGAATAAAAGTTTTGAAGGATAGAAAGCCCACAAAGCAATTATCTACATTGTCTATGTGACACTAAAAATGCCTATTATGTCTGTTGTAGAAAACAGAGCAATTGTGAACAAATCCACTTAGCAATTTACTGTTCTGTTGCCTTTTGAAAGGATGAGTAATGTTTTATTTCCCAAGTAGCCCTATAACAAAGCCTTCACAAAGCTTCCTTCACATCTCCTCCCTGCCATGCTGAACAATATTCTAACTTCTATTAGTGTATCTTCTCTTTACTTCAAAGAGCTACCTAACACTGTTTATCTTCTTTCTCAGCTACAGAACATTGCACAAGTTGCATTTAAACTCTGTGATTCCAGTGAGCTTTTCACAACCGTTATCCCTAAGAGTTTAATAACATTTGTATTGTACCTTCTAAGAGGCAGAGATCACTGTGAAAAGAAATTCCTTGATAATCAAAACCATACGAATTTCTGTTATTTGCTCTTCAGATATTTGACCAAAGGCCCTGGGCTATGAAAAGGAGAATGTCAGTAACTGATATAATATGCATTTTTTAATTTATGCTTTTATTTCCTCTGCAAGTATGTTTTTTGCCTGTTTTTGATGTAATTTTAGAGTGAAATCAGATTTTAACTTTATGGAAAGTCTTCCCACCTAACTCTTTTACCATTGTTTAAAGGTTGTTTAAAAAATCATTGTCACTGTTATTTCCAGCAAGAGCAGAACAATACATGGACACAAATGCTGAGACTGGTACTAAATGAGATTTTAGATCTACTTTAGATAATACAAAGCGCTACCATCCCTGAACTAAAAACCTTGATGATATCACCATCTTACTTGTTCTCTTTTTCTAGGGAATTTCTGTTTCTTGGGGTAATTGGCAGATATAAAAACATGGCAAGTTCACAGGAGCAAGCATGTGCTACTGTCTTGTTTCCTTTGTGTTGAGTTGGATGTTTAAATATGTTCATTTTGGTACAAAAGTTAAGGTATCCTTGTTTTCAGACAGAAAAAGCAATCTTAAACAACTGAGGCTATTAAGACTCCTTGAAGTCATACTCGGGCGGAAGAATGGCAGAAACTAGTATCATGTCAGTAGGGACTGTTGCCTTAACTGTACAGTCCTCTGATTATGGTATCTTTAATAACTACACACTCATGCAGTGTCTTGCAGTGGTCATTGAAATAACAAGTGTAATAGGCACCGCTGTCTTTTATTCTAGGGCTTATCTAAGTAAAATTATGCCACTCACAGAACTTTCCAACAATTGAAATTACAGATGCTGGCCCATGGAAACCTCTTAAATGATATCACAAAGTGTGTAGATTCTTTTGTCAGGCGACTGAGTCCAGTCATTCCTTATTCTTCATTCTTCAGTTCACTGTGGTAAAATGAAAGGCACATGTTCTCACCATCTCCTCTAATGCTGCAGCCCCTGTAATGGGACAGATGCATCTCAGCTGTTCCTGACTCACCCAACTCACCTGATGGGTTGCAGCTCAAGAAATGTATCCCTGCCTTCCATACCAAAGAGAAGAGCACTTGCAAGGGTATTACAACTCCTCATTGAAGAAGAAGAAAGACTGGTAAAACCCCCAGTATAAATGGGACTTTTTTTTTTGCTCAAAGATTGATTCCTTATTTAAGAAATACATTTATTTCTTACTTGAGTCCACTCCTGTGAAGCAGTCTCAGCCACTACCCTCACCAACTCAAAGTTATTTGTAGCTTCAGTGACCATGGTAAATATGCATTAAGTTATAGTCAGACAATTGCAGGTGAAGCAACATTTCCACAATGGAAAACTTCACATGGGCTTAGATACTATGGAAATAAAGAAAAAAACCCCAGCTATTGCTGACAATAAACTTCTGTATGTCATACTCTTTCAGAAACCTGGGGATTACAACAGAGAAACAACACCACCTCTTCTTGCTGAGATAAGAGTATGCTTTGAAGATTTGGTTTTGACAGTGGTTTAAATACAAGGGAAAAAAACCCAAAAGAGACTGGAAGATATTGTAAAAATATCCTGCTTCAAAAAACACTCTCTGGGAACCCTGTATCCCTCCTTAGCAATCTCCCTACCTGATCTCAACCTGAGTAGGGATTTATGATATCATCTGTTAAGTCCTTCTCCTCCTCTAACATCAGACACATATGTGTGTTTTGAAATGGGGAATTACAAAACAAAGCACAGCACAATAAAACAAGGATTAAGTCTTTCACAGTTGTGCATATTAAAGAAAATGTGCAACAGCATCTAGAAACAGAAGAGAGAACCTTTAATCACAGTATCAGCTCTTTTTCCAGATTTCCAAAAAGTTAAACAAAACACGATCCTACGTGTAAAATTCCCCAGCTGATGAACAGAGACCTCAGCTAGCTTCCGAAAAACCACTGATCGCCCTGGGCTTGAGCTGACAGCTTGGTTGGCGTGTGACACGAACCTCTTCCACCTAGCTGAACAGCTGTGCTCTGTGCCTTTTGTCTGCCAACACAGCACCATTTCCCCACTATACTGCAAGTCTCCTGAAGCTCAGAGGTTACTGTGCAACAGTGAAGATGTGAATTCACGGTGGATGGCCTGCTCCCAGAAACCACAAGAACCAAGGAGAGCCTTGCATCTCTGACTTCAATGCGGCGACTTTGGCTCCTCATGTATGTAGTGAAGGAGGAAGGATGCTAGGAATGCTGAACTCCCTTCTTCAAGTGTCTACCTAGCCATATATAGGATGCTTAGATACCAAAGCAGAGAGGCGTGTCTTGAGCTCACTTTCAAGTGCAAACTCTGTGAGGAGCCCTCACTTTGAAGAGGGAATGAACTATCCAGCAAAAGGTACCATGAATTCATGTGAAGGAAAACTGTGCATCAGCTGGCACAGGATATGTGTCACATGCACACTACAGTGATCCCACTAAATGAAAAAGAACCCAAATGGTTCTCAGGCCACAGTGCTCTGCGGAGCTGTTGTTCTTCCCAATCACATCTGACAGGTCTGGTTCAGTATCTTTGGGTGCTGCAATCAGCAATGACTCTAGGGTTTGTGTTCATACCAAACACTGTTTAAACTGAAACCACATATGGAAGACAAAAGGATCTTGGAACAACAGGACTGCTGACATCTCTTTTCTAAAGCCCTGCTATCTTCATTTGAGGTGTAGTCAGTGGAAGCCATGACCTGAAGAATCAGGCATTGCCATTTCCCCATGTCTGGCAGAGATATCTTCACTCTGTGTTGTCCCATGTCCTGGAGGTAGGACCTTCTCTATCCACCTGCCCATGTCCTGCCATAGCACAGCTACCAAAATGAAGGTAGCTTAGGGAGGATTCTCTTTATGTCCCCTCTCTCCTGACATCTCTTCTTCTTCCGAACCTTCTCAGTTCCTGCTGCAGAATTTGATTATGCAGAGCTCACTGTGGGCTGTTTTGCTGATGCTGGAGCCAGCTCTACATCCTTCAGTAGTAAGCCTGAACAAGGCCACCTGCGCTCTTCAGAGATATCAGACCATACAGAGCCCTGACAAGCACTGCACCAAGCTACCACCTTTAGGGAGTTCTTTGTTATCTCCATTGCTGATCCTGCTAACCAAAATGCTATGGACTCCGGGAGTTCAGCAAGGCTTCTTGGTCTTGTCTACTCATCCAGGGTCTGGCAGCCACTCAGATATTTACTGAGGATTATATTACCAGCTATTGTTGACTCTGTTCATGACTCTACCTGTTTAACCACACGTAGTCACAGGGGGTCTTCCAGGCAACCAGCCTAACACACACCGTGCAGTCTTCATAAATTGTGACAGAGCACTTCCATACCTTCTCTTCAGCACTTCGTTTCACCATCAAATCACTCTCCACTACAATGGCACCCTCCAGCCCAGCTCACAAATACATCATGACAATACAGCCACCCCCAGTGTTACCAGTTGTAGCCCTGAAATTAATGGAGAGACATAAGTGATTCTCTCCAAAAGCAGGCCACTTTATTTGGTCATGATACAACTTGCCTCCAACATGGTCCTGAATTAGTGCTAAGGGCTTGTGCTAGATATTTTTACACTGTGAACCATGTTGTTCAGTTCATTCACTCACAGAAAGCCAGACAGGTTTGCCAGACTGTGATTTGAAGACAAAATGTCAAGGGGTCATGATGTGTCAAACTGCAAGAATGCACTAGTCCTGAGTCACTGCCAGTTAAATCCACGGAACACCACGCTGTGGTATTCCGTCCTGAGCAGACACTGCCATTGTGACTCACTGACTGCTTCTGGTGTTTTCTTAATATTCCCATGGCTTTTGTAAATGCATGACCCAGGACACTCTTCAGCACAATAAGGAAATTTCCTCTACCCATCACATCTTTTCATTTATGTTCTTCAAGTTAATTATTTCATTCATTTCCCCTTATTCAGTGAGTTAGCCTCTCCAAAGAAGCATATCCTTTGTTTTCCCATCTTAAATTACTCCTTTTCTCCAAGTGCTGATACACAGACAGGCTCCATGTAAATGGACTCTAAGTCTCCACTTCCTGCAGTCCACAGGATTATGGGACTATGTGACAGTACAGTCCCCATCGAAGTAATTTAGCCGGGGACCCAGCTGCTAAACCACAACACCACGAGTACGTACTGTCCTGAGTTCAGACTCAGTGTGGAGAATACATGAATGCTGATGATGTTCCGCACTGCTACACAGCCATGCATTACTTCCTTCCAGAAGCTGAGAGCTGGCAAGAGCTGTCTGTAATGGTGGGGGTGGGGAAAGCGTTATCAAATAAACTACAGTTCAGTCTCAAACATGATGAACTCTCAGTTCCCAGCAGTTTGCTTCTTGAAGCTGAGGCACAAAGCTGGGGTGCAGTGGCTTAACCAAATGTAGCTCTTAACTGCAACAGAGAAATATCCACTCATGCTTGTTCTCAACCAGAGCACCAGTCACTTGATGCATGGGAGGTTTGGCAATTAAAGTCCTGCCAGCCTTAAGAATTAATATACATTGATTTTGGAACTGCCATAAAATACGGAAAACAAGTATTTTTTCCACTGTTTCCACAAAGCTGTCTGCATTAACTGACACATCATGGGAGCTGTAAGACCTGAAGGTAACCTTCTGATATTTCTGAGAATTGTTATTGGGACGTTTCTCTTAACTTTCACATACAGACTGGTGAAATTTAGGCTTTTTTTCTCCTCTTACACTTTGTTGTTTTGCTTCATTGTACAAGTGCTCATTAATGCTCTTTACTGAATATTATTAACACCTTCAGAGCAAGGGAACAAGGCTTAGTCCATGAGTGCTATCAGCAGACAGCATTGAAGAAGCGCTCCAAATGCAGATATAACTTTAGCAGCAGGACCACAATAATCCCATGGAGACCAGATGTAGCAAGTTTCACCAGCAAAGATGCAGTCTCTGGGTTACATCTCTTCTGATATGGGTTTGGTGATCAGAGATTGCACAGGTTCACTCTTGTGAATGCTCTTATGCTCTGGCAAAATGCAATATCCAGGTGAGCATCAAGCTAACACAAATTGCACATAGCATTCAACAGCTGGCAGTGTATGTGATGGGGAAGCAGGGTACCCAAAGAGGTGGAACTGGACACATTTTAGTGGACACGTTATTTGGAATGCTACATTTACATTGAAGCATAGACACTGGAGCTTGGCTTGCACAGTCACAGAAAATACCATGTAGACGTTGGTACCCTTGACTGTCTTCTGGTGTTTGTACCACAACAGCAATCCCAAGCGGTTTGCAATCTCCGGTGCAGCTACGAACCTACTTCCAGGTACATGCAGATACACCTTTTCCCTTTTTCCTGGCCACCAAAGAGGTGGCTGGACCACCAGGGAAGCCAGTTTCAGACACATTTCAATGACTGAAAAGTCCAAGTCACAAAATCTAGCACTGGATCAGTGAGTCCTTACAGATCAAAGGGAGTTGTTACAGTACCTCTGCACAGTATTCCATGCACCCTTCACAATTACTAGTCTTTTTTCCATTATCTGAAGCATCTCTAACTCCTTTGGCCTAGATGACAGAGAGCTGACTTTGTAGTCAGCCTGTTGTACTGGTCCTGCTAGCAAACAGTGCCTGGAGAATGTTTACCTGCAAGCCTAAAGTACGGTATCACTCCCAAGAAAAAACACACAGGTAATACATACTCTCCTGGCTGTTGAATCAAAGTGACCATGACTACTATGTTCATGCTGTATTTAACAGTGATGCTGTTTACTAACAATGTTCAAAGGGCCTATGAGAGATCAAATGCAACTGTGATGAAATTTGGGTCCCAAATGGCTGTTACGGTAGGCAGGCATTATGCTGCTTTATTCCAAGGACAGCTACACATCAACACAATGTATTAAATGTCTTCAGTCATCATACCTCAATCAGACAACAAGAATGCTAAATGTGGTGAGCCCAGGTGCTTTTTATCAAGGAGTTCTGAGAAAACTGGGGCAAAATAGCTGAATTAGTAACAGAAGTGTGTTACCTCTTGTCAAAATTATACTTGAATACTGGGAGCCAATGCTGTAATCAACAATTAAAAGAAGGTTCTGAGGTGTCAGGGAAATAGAGTTCCATGAGCTCAAAGTCTATACTGAGCAGTTAGTGAAGAGTCTAAGAGACATTACTAAGGAACTTCTGGACCTTTCTGGGAAAAGCCACCACTGGTTCTGTATAGATAAGTCTGGACGTCACAACTGTGGAGTTCTTGGAAGAGGTTCTGTTCTTCTAACAGAAGCAGAAATAAGGGCAATCCAACATACTCAGTCTACTTGGATTTCCAAAAGGCTTTTGACAAAATTCCTGACCAAACGCTTTCAAAGAAAACTAGGCAGCCATGAAATAAGAGGGAAGGTCCTCTTGTGTAAGAGTAAGTTATTACAAGGGAAGAAATACAGGGTGGCAGAAAAATGGTCAGCCTTTACAATGCCAGTTACTAGTGTGGTGCTAGACCTGTACTGTTCTGTGCATTCATAAATGGTCTGAAGAGGATTGAGCACTGAGGAACAAAAGTTTACTGATAACTTGGCATACAGAACTATGGCTTGCAAAATTACTGCAACCAATCAAGAGAGAGATGTAGTTACAAGCATGAAGACATCAACTAAATTTTAAAGAGCAGCAGAAAAAAACCCAAAGCAAACACAGAATATTAGGGAATGTATGTGTATGGAAATGGGAAGGTCTCAGAAGGGAAACAGGACTATTCTCAGTGGAATTGGCTTGGACACCTCAATGTGGAAAGTACCTGAGAGGGAATGTGATACTGGCTTACAAAATTTCAAGTGAATTCATTCATGTTCTCTACTGCTTTAGGAATGAGGGGTCATCAGACTGTGGATCCTGATTCAAAGTGAATATAGTGAAGTTGACAAGAAGACACACACAGGCACTACTAATTAAACCAGCCAAATTACACTTAAAGAAATTCTTATGCTGAGAATACCTGGATGTTGGGAGAGTATCATGGGGAATATGATACTTGGTTGTGCTGTTTTTCCTCCTCCTTGTGTGCCTGCCTCCAACTTCTTTGCTGTTACTCGTGCTCTTTGTCACAGATCAGTCCTCAGCAGAAGCTTTTATTACAGATGACAATGAGCTCAGCTCCCCCAGCCTTCAGCTCCTGCTTTTCTGAACTTCAGAGCACATTTCAACTGTCCTGAAGCACAGCGCTTCTATGCAGCTGTTACATTGGCCAGGTGCCTTGTGCAGCAGATGTACAATTTATTTGACATGTCCCTTGACACCTTGCTGTCTTGCTGACCTTCAGAGGCACAGGTGTGAAGACTACTGTGGCTGAGCTAGATGCACCTTCAGTCTGAGTGAGCAGAGCCATTCTTAAGGTCACAGGTGGGGGCTTGCTCCCTGCTGCTTAGAAGGTTAGGGAGAGGCTTTGCACCAACCGTACTTCAACTTGCCTTGCACTTGCACAGTGCAAGACTGTGTTGGTGGTGACATAGTCTAAGCCGCTCCCTTTTGCTGAGACAAGAGCTCATCAAGGAAACCAGCCTAACACTGTTACAAGTAAGTAAACTTTCCTCCCTTTTCCTGGTTTAACTTTAACCCAGAACTGATCCAATCCACCCCAAGGTCACACGTGTTTGTGACAGTATAACACAACAGTGTGATCACACAGCTGGGTTAGGGCAAAGAGTAATCTACTTCTCTTAGCTGCAGCATCTACTTGAGCTGCTTGTGAAACCTTGACACCATGCACGTGGATTACTCTGATATACACTCCCCAGAGGCTTTCATGGATGTTGCACTGATTATGTTTTTTATCATCCAAACCTTTAGTCAGCCATAGGTGGGGAGGGTTTTTTCTATTTCTTGGTGTTTAAATTGCAAAGTTGGCACTGTTCAGAAATATATTTCTTGTAAGCTGAAGACAACCATTTTTATATCAGCCAACCGTGTCCAAGGGTACAACGCCCCCCAAAAAAGGTTAATCAACCAGCTCCACCCTGCTAGGCTACATAGTTTTACCCTACTGCTATCGGGCTGCACAGGCACGCAATTGTTAATTGATTGAACAACCAGCCTGGTCTACCTGCTCTGTTAATTGGAGCAAAACAATATGGGCTAAATTCAGGATAAGGATGAGCAATGTACCTAATAGGGGGAAAGCTTCACTTAAATGACTGTGGGCTCCTTGAATAGTATTCTTCAAAATTTGTCACATCTTGTACAACCTCATTGTAAAATAAATCATTGTATTTACTAAAACTTTTTTCTCAAAAAGCTTCCAACATACTGCAATACCATCTAACTCTCACTCATGTTGTTGGCAGACCACTGTTGCTGCAGGTAAGAAAGATCCTTTCTTGCAACCTGCTTTGCTGATCTGCAGTTGAAGGCTAGAAGGAGAAACACTCAAGACAATCCCCACCCTCCTTCACATGAGCTGCAATGGAGTTGTCTGATTATTTGAACGCAATGACAGGAAAGAAACAATAGAGTAAGGATATAAACAGTCTGATTAAATAACAACACTTCTGATTAAATCAGCACTTCTGATTAAATAACAACAGGAAATAAATCTTGTCCCCCCCCAAACCATCTACATTAAGTGTATTGTGTTTTTGCCATTTAACACTGATACATGAATCATGAGCAATATCTTTGTGGTATTGTATAGACAGGCATAGACAATTTATCTTCTTTACAACATACAACCTGCAACACTCAGACTTCTGACAGAGCACAGGTAGGGCAGTAATCACATGAACTGGATGCCCTTCCTTCCTATTAGTGGCTACCATATATGGAGCAGGAAGCACACTCGGCTGTTTAGCAAGATAAGGGACCTTCTCATATTCTGTTTATTACACAGAGAGCAAGGGAAGAGTACAGACAGTCTTTTTGAAGATGGTGCAGCTCTCTTAATAGCAAATCCCTCCAGTGAACTATGGCCTCTTATGTATAGTTATTTTTCAGTAAGGATGCTGAATAACACCTTTTAGTCAATAATAAATTGACTGTTATTTCCCTACATTTGTCAGGAAATAGGAAGAGAAAACTGCTTATCCCCAAGAAGCAATTGTGTACCACATCACCTAAAGAGCGGTAAACTCTCTGCTCCTCAATGAGACACGTTAATATACACTGCTAGTTGAGCTTGGTCCTCTGAATTATCATCACAAAACACCCTGCTTTTATTGTTCTCTAAAGTAATGTGTCATTAGGTAAATTTTCCTTTACTCAATTAGATATTACAGCTACAGTTGGCATGGTTATAATTCACTGTTAGGAATAATATCTTTGTTACATGAAGCCAGGCAAGTTGAACTACTCAACCTTTTGAAGTACACGTAAAAGAATAAAAGAAAGCATCCAACTCAAATATATTATGTTAAAAAAAATCCTATTTAAGTGTCTTAAAAAATACAAGGCACATTATATAAAATCAAATAGCTATTTATCAAAACGTTGTTATATATCCCCATTTAAGATCATGTACTGGCAAGTGTTAAGTAACAGTGGATAATCTCAACATTTTATCCCAGTGCTAGCTGATAACAAGTTCATTTTATCAACTCAATAGGATAACATTATAAGCTTGTGTCATGTTAGTATTTACAGCACTGCAATTTGAAAAACAATACAAAAATGACACTATACTAAAGGTAACAAGCAGTCTACACCAAGATGGTGAAATGGATTCTCCTCTTCTTTCTTCTCTCTACAGCTTCAAATGATGTTCAGTTAAGCAGGTACACAGAGCAAGATCCTAAACACATAGTCTGTTCAGCTGCTTAATACATTACAATTAAACAAAACAGATTTATCTGTCAATTAAATATACAAACAACATTACAAAACATTCCAGGCATTTTGCTTTTTAAAAACTTTTATATTGAACAAGAACATCTTCAGCCACAACGCACTTCTAGGTCCGCAGCATTTTTGCAGAGCATCTGAAATGTTTGGTGGTTTTGGTTTTTTTTCCACTCTAGCAGGAAGATTTATTGGCTTGATTTCCACACAGAATAAGCAGCTGTCAGTTCTAAATTCTAGGCTTCACTGTAATTAAAATGCAGAGATGTTTCTTCAGACTCTCTTGAAGAAAAGAACTCTATTGTGACTTACATCCTTTCATAAGTAAGACTGAAAGTTCACTTTTCTACCATTAAACTCAGTAGGTTGATTTATTGGTCCTATTTAAGTTTGAAGAGTAAGAATCTGATTTCTTGGGGTATCTGCCTGATGAGAGAGACACTTGCATCCTCTGTGTTGACCGCACACTTCGGCAACGAAGAGCATGTTTAAGGTTGTCCCTGAAGTCTTTTGAAATATAATAATAGATGAATGGATCAATACAACTGTTCAAAGTGGAAAGACACAGTGCAGTTATGTACCATGCATACATATAGCTCTGGCCATAGGTTTTGATGAGCAAATAGTGCACAATAATCAGCACATTGCTAGGTGTAAAACAGATGAGATACATGGACAGGACAACAATAATGAGTTTGATTGCTCTTTTTCGTTTCTTCCCATCTTCTATGACGGAGGCACTCAGAGTCTTAATCATTAGTATGTATGCAACAGTAGTGACAACAGCAGGGATTAAGAAGAGTCCAATTGCAAGTGAGAGGAAATAACTGAACATATTATGAACCAAAACATTTTCAGGTAACACATCATGGCAGGTAGTGATGCTAAGATTTGAAATATATACCGTTTGATTAACAAGATACAATGGAATGGTACCCAACAAAATCAGTATCCAAATAGCAGTGGAGACGCCCAAGGCAATTTCTGATTTCTTTCTTGAATGCGCCATGGGGTTCACTACAACGCAATATCGTTGTACACTGAGACATGTAATAAAGAGAATGGAACAGTACATATTTCCATAGAAAAATACAACAAGTACTTTGCAGAGACCTTCACCAAAGAGCCAGTTATTGCCATTTAGATGGTATGCAATCTTCAGTGGGAACCAGACAACAAAAAGAAGGTCTGCCAATGCCAAGTTAACCATATAAATCACAGCTGGATGTTTCTTCTTTGTTCGGAAAAAAAAGACCCAGATGGCCAAAGCATTGCTTGGCAAACCAATTATAAAGACAAAGATATAGACAAGGGGAAGAAAAACTGTAGTCAGCTTTCCTGTGAGGACTTTTGCTGCAAATTCATCCACTTGGTATAGCTCTTCAGAATTATTTGCATTTGTAACTTTCTGGCCAGCAAAACTTCTTCCTATTGGACCCCTGGCTCCCTTAGACTCTAAAATTAAAAAAAAAAAAAAAAAAACGAAGTTGCTGTTACAGAAGTAGACTTTTTGCTTTTTTAGGAAGTCAACTAGACATAGTGATTTACTCTGCACATTTAAAGACAACCTTATCAACAGAAAAACTAAGACTGATTTTTAAACGCACAACAATTTATCTTCCTTTTGTTTTATTGTCCAAAAGACAACCTGTATCTCTATTCAAGGATTCTACCACCAACTGAAATGCTTTTTCATGTCACCAGGGATACTAAAAATACCTTATTAACATGGGCCATCAGGTGCTCCTACCACCTGAACAGTTACAGTAAAAAGTGCTTGAAATACACCCCAGGGCACCATTAACTTTCCACATAGCAGTTCCAGATCACCCAGTGCTGGGACTTATAAAATTTTGCAGCAGGGTAATGTAACTGCATCAGAAGCTTCCCCAGTTTAGATGGCCTTAAAAACTAAGTATGCAGTAAAAAGAGAGTATGTTACGTTCAGACAAGCTAGAACTGAATAAAATATCCAAAGCTATACTCAAGTGATCTCTGGGCAAATATGCATATTTTAGTGTATCTGAATTGAAGTGTGAATATACTAATTCTGTGCATGAAGAATCAACAGGGCCAGTCATCTGGGATCTCTTTCCAATTCACAGGCAAGGTGGTCACACAATCTCTGTGGTTCCTAACTCAAAGTGCCAGGTGGTAGAGGTGACAGCTATGGTTAATTCATACTTCAGACAGCTGTACTACAAGTTTTGCTCTGCCTCTCTGAGTGCCATGGGAACTTAAAAACCACATGGGTGAGACAGTACAATGACATGGACAAGTCTTTGCAGTAGACTGTATGAAGACTGAAGGTTAAATCACACTAACACAACACCTGTCCTAAAGAAAAATAATTCAAATGCCAAACAATCATTTCGGTCTATACATGGTGTAATTAAATCAAGGGAGAATTATACAAATCCTGCTCTCAGATCTTCAAGCCCCTTGATTACATCAGCAACCCTCTTAAAGACTGCAAAGTTTAGCTCTATAATGCAGCAATCCCAGGTCCCTAACCTGAGCTGTGAACAGGAGAACATAAAACCAGCCTGAAGGACGCAGCTTACACAGATACCAGAAACTGAAATGACAATTAGCTAAGCAATGCCTCTTTTCACAGGCTTACAGCTTAGCTGAGAAAGATCCTGGAGATGCTGGAAATAGACCCTATTAAAATCTGACAGGAGTTCTCAGGACACCGTAATAAAATGCAGTGTGCAGCACTGTGTTAGGCACCTGTCCATCACAAAGTGGTTGATATTATCAAATTGCAGTCATAGTGTTTGCATTCCATTCCAAAGACTTGAATTATTGTAGAAAACTAGAAGAGCAAATACTACCACTTTGTTCTTATTAATGTTTTGTGATCAGATATAAAACAACGGTTTGCAAGTGGTCAAAGGCTAGGTAAAAAAAAAAAAAAAAAAACAGAACAAAAACCCCAAAAAAACAACCAACCAACCAACCAAAAAAACACACGCAAAAAAAACCCCCAAAAAAACAAAACCAAAAAATCTCAAAGCTCACCAAAAAGCCCCCAAGTTCTAGTGTGAAACAGTAACTGCTGTACTAAAGCAGATGGACAGATACATGAACCACAGAGAAGACTTAGTATTGCAAAAGTGGCAGAATAGAGACAAAAGTTTGTATTAGTCTATTTTTTTAAGACGTAGTCAAGCTAAATGGATGACTTCAGAAACCAAGACTTGATTTTATGCTGACTTTAGTTCGAGCCTCAAAAGTTCTGACCACAGATACTGGTCTGCTTTTGTCAGCCCAACTAGCACCCATATAGGGAGACAGTATCCTGTTTCTTTGCAGCCTTTGTTAGGCATGTGCATTTTCTACATCCTTTCCTTACTCTTTCAGCACTTGCCGTTTTCCATAACAATCGACCTCTTTTCCAAGCCGAGTTTCACCCTGCTTGACTCACACACAGAGAATGCAGTTGACTTGCTAATTCCGCCCACGGGAAAAGCTTACTCTCCTCCCACAAAAGACTGTTTCAACACCCTTTGCCATTTGTCTAGAAGATATAACCCACTACATACCAAACGCAGTATTATGCCTACCCTGCAGACACAAAACTGACAGCAGCACTGATCATCCAAAAATTAACTAGTTTAGGTCACAGTAGTAATACTCACACAGAACTAAGGTTAAGATCACCCTGGTTTTTGGATCTGCAACCCCGATTCGCCCCAACGCCGTAATGGCATCAGCCTGTTTGAAAACCGCCGCAATAAGCCCCTGGCTTAGTGCATCTAAGTGCATTTGTTGGATCACACTTAAGCTCACTTTCCCTCCCTTCTCCACAAAATCAAGCACCCACCCAGCTAAAACTTTTAAGCATACTATTTTTCCCTCTCCCCGCTTCTCCAAAAATTCCAAATTCCTCATCCCGCCCAGGTCAGAGAATTAGGCTACTATGAGGCAGTTTAATTTCAAGAACCCCGCTCTGAACTACACAATTTGCAGCTACCTAGCATCTATACCTGGAGAAAACAGGACCTATCATATGCTTGGCTTCAATATTTACACAACCTTTACGCATATGGATGAAATGGAGAGGGACACAGTGCAAAGGGCATGTGTATATATGGCATACTATTATAAGAGATAATGAAAAATTAACTTTATGGCAGTGAAATATTAATATGAAGGGCTGCTTCGTTTTTTTGCCCAAGCAGCACTTATGCTTGGGCATAAGTGCTAATCAATATGGATTAACAAAGAAAAAAAATCTAGCTTTTTAAAGCCGAGAAAAATGAAAGAACATGGTCTTTAGCGTTTATTTGTGCTTCCCTAAAGCGGGGGCTACAAGAAGGCTAGGGAAAGTGCTTTATACAAGGCCATGTGGTGACAGGACCTGGGGGAATGACTTTAACATCAAAAGAGTAGGTTTAGATTAGATATTAGAAAGAAATTCTTTACTGTGAAGGTGGTGTGATACTGGAACAGGTTGCCCAGAGAAGTTGTGGGTGCTCCATCCCTGGCAGTGTTCAAGGCCAGCTTGGATGGGGCTTTAAACAACCTGTGGAAAGTGTCCCTGCCGATGGCAGGTGGGTTGGAATGAGGTGGTGTTTACGGCCCCCTCCAGCCCAGGCTCTCCACAAGCGGGTGCAGCCACGCCACGGGTGCCCCGCAAGGCTGGGGGTGCGGGAGCCTCTTTGCCGGGCTGCTCGCCCGCGGAGCTCCTTCCCCCGGTCCCCCGGTGCCGCAGACACCCCCGGCTCTGCCCAGCCCGCTCCGCGGCGCCCGCAGCCCCGCGGGCAGCCC
>JAWWMO010000096.1:47397006-47410806 GCA_035047845.1 Dendrocincla fuliginosa | reverse complement strand
GAGCCGAGGGGCACTGGCTGCGCAGCTTGCACTGCAGGTGGAGCAGGGCAGGATTGTTCTGGGTCACCGCCAGCTGGAGCGAGGAGCGTTTTGTGGGAGCGTGTTACTCCAGCTGGCTCATAACATACTGTGTCGAGCATTCCAGGTTCCTCACTTTTTTGTGCTATGTCACAGAAGTCTTAGAACTCAGAGTCTTAGAATGGGTAAGCTTGGAAGGGGCCACAGGAAGCCATCTGGTCCAACCTCCCAGCTCAAGCAGAGTCCCCTGGCACACATTGCACAGTGTTGCATCCTCTCCAGTCAGCTTTTGAATACCTTTATAGAAGGAGACTCTTCACCCTCTCTGGGAAATCTGCTCCAGTGCTCACTCACCCTCATAGTAAAGAAGTTCTTTGTGTTCAAGTGGAACTTCTGCGTTCCAGTTTCTGCCTGTTGCTTCATGCTCAGCACCACTGAGAAGAGCCTGGCTCCATTCCATTGACACCGTCCCTTCGGATACTTGTAGACATTGATGAGGTCCCCTCTCAGTCATTTCTTCTCGAGACTGAAGGGGCCTGGCTCTGTCAGCCTTTCCTCATAAGAGAGATGCTCCAGTCCCCTCATCATCTTTGTTGCTCTCTGTTGGACCCACTCCAGGAGTTTCATGTCTCTCTTATCCTGAGGAGCCCTGAACTGGACACAGCACTCCAGGGGAGGCCTTACCAGGGCTGAGCAGAGGGGAAGGATCAGCTCCATTAGTCTCTGGTAATGCTCTTTGTAATGCACCCCACTTACTGGCTCCAAGTGATAAAATTGCTTGACTTTTTTTTCCTCTTTTGAATGAGTATGTTATGAATATACTCTGTTCTATGTTCCTCTGAAGAGAAAACTTATTCTTTTTGAGGGCTTTCAGTGATAGCCATGGAATGCAGCTGGGAGTTGATGTCTGCATTGTCCCCATTTTACAGAAGAAAAATGAAGTACAGAGAGATAAAAGTAAATGCACTTAGAAGTTTTGAGTGTCTGAGTCGACATCAAGGGCCTCTTGTTTTTGAATCTTTGTTATAAGTTACAGCATATTCAAAGGACAGTTCCTATTCGTCATCCACCCAGCCAAGACCGCCTACAGATTTCTCATCCAAGTCTCAGCCTCCCTCCTAAGCACCAGGAATATCATAGCCCATCTCGCCAGACTTCCTCCGTGTCTCTTTCTGTCTCACTTTCAGTACTATTTTGTTTACTTTGCCATTATAAACCATTTAATGAGTATTTAATATTCTGCTTTTAATCACCTTGTCCAGTGAGTTATAGTCTTATCATGTGGCTTTTATCTAATCTTCCTTTACTGGTCTCCAGAGTTTTTCTTCTCAGATCTCTAATACTAAGGAGTGGTCACTCATTCTCTCATCCAGTTCTGCTGTAGTAAGTGCTCTTCTGACACTGTCCAGTCACAGTTTTCACTCTCTTTTCTTTTGACTTACTCAATCCAGTCCATCTTTTTGTCCCCTTCACATTAAAAGCAGACAGCACCTTCCCTCTTTTGCTTGCATCCAGCAACAGTAGAAGGGTCTGAAAACAAGGGAAAAGGATTAATTACTGTTGCTAAACAAAATCTACTCTGGGCTGTCCCATGGCAGAGCAGAGTTGCAGCTGGAGAAGCCCTGTGGCTGTATGTAGAAGTCACTGTGGATGCAGCTCTGGGCTTTGCTTCTATTGAGTGTAAGGAAACCATGACAAGTGAGATTTGTAATTTGCCTAGTTTTTCACAGAACTGTCAGAAATATGTAATTGTTGTGAAGATAATCTCCCTTTAAGATCCAAACAATTCATTAGATTCCCAAGCAATTAAAAATGGAGCTTATAAGAGGGAGTGTCAGGCAGCTTTAATACAGAACTCTATTGTCTACCTTAGGAGAGAGACCTTATCGCTATCTTTCAGTACTGAAACAGGGGCTCATGAGAAGGATGGGGAGAGACATTTTAGCAGGCCCTCTAAGTGATAGGACAGGGGCTAGCATTTTGAGATAAAAAGAGGGTAGATTTATATAAGATATAACAAAGAGATTCTTTACTTGTGGGGGTAGTGAGATGCCAGAACAGGTTGTCCAGAGAAGTGGATGGGACATCCCTGGAAGTTCAAGGCCAGTTTGGATGGGGCTTTGAGCAATCTGACCTAGTAAAAGATGTCCCTCCCCAGGGAATGTGTTTGGACTAGATGATGTTTAAATGTCTTTTCCAACACAAATAATTCTATTATTCTATAACAAACTAATGGTCTTTTGTACTTGTAAGCAGTTCCTGGTGCTTCACCTGTGAAGTGCTAGCCAGGCTTTTGTACGGGTTTTGTTCTCTTTAATTTATTGAGAAGGTAGTGTTCCTAGCTGACACCTTCAGCAGAGAAAATATTTGTTAGGAAGTGTCCCCATTTATAGTCTACAAATGAGTTAATCCTTATGACTTAGAAAACATTTAATAGGAACTAGAAACGATCTCACCTGCTCCTATTCATGTCTTGAAGACTTCTGTACAGAGCAATATCAAACCTTGCTGATTTTAGATGCCATTATTGAAGACAACTGATTTGTTAAACCTATTTGCAGTTCTAGTGAGTCATTTATAAAACAGTTAGAAAAGAAAATTTAACAATTTTAAATAAACACAAACCAATTGTGTTCTTGTTCACTTGGTACCCCTTTATTAAACGAGAAATGAATGTGGTTTCATTGAAAGGTACTTTGCCAGTATTCATGAAGTTTTTGCTAAAATAAATGGGTTGGAGCATTTTCATTATATAGAGCTTGTTTAGTGTCTCCCTCAGAGTTTCTGAATTCAGATGGCAAATGTGCTTTTAGTGTGTAGCATATTGTAATCATACTACATATCTATTGGGGGAGAGGGTAAAGGATGGCTGTTTGTACCATATATCTGACATAAATATATGAATTTCTTTTAAGGAGCCAGAAGAACTTGGTTTTGGAAGGAAGAGGAAAATAGTTTTTAAAGTTAGAAAATACTTTTTTAAAGTTAGCTTTAAAGATCTACATGTCTTGTAGGACTGGCACAAGCACTTAAAATATCCTTCAAAGAAGGCAGCCAGTGTAAGGATTTGAGGAAGGAGGGTGAAGTTTGGGTCAAATGAAACAATGTGAGGAATTTAATTTTAAAACTTAATTTAATTTTTGATTCAGAAGAGCTGATGCTTCAACTCTTAGTGCTTTAGCCTGTCCTCAGGGTAGCCACCTGGCATCTGAGAAACTAGGAGAGTACCTGACTACTAAGTTTTAGCAAGGCTCTCCTTTAGTTGTGCAAGACCAGGTCTGTGGATATAATACATGTTTGGATAACTTATTTCAATTTGATCAGGCCCTCTATACTTCCTCCTTCTATTTCTCATTCATAAAAGCCCCTGTGCTGTTTTAAGTAGTTCCTCTTACTTGTTTTCCTGAGTCTTTGAACAGATCTCTATTTCCTGCTCAGTTCTTGTTGGCCTTGCAACAGGCTTATTGGGTACTACAAAACAGTTGTCACAAGTGTCCTTGATGCTCCTGTATGTCTAGCAAGGAGCCTGGGAAGCTAGACAGATTATGGGCAGCAGCTGGATATTTTTGTTTCTATGGGAGCAAAGATTCGTTTTATTTCACTCTGGTTTTAAGAAGTTCCTTCCATTCCCTCTCTTACCCCATATACTACAAGATTCTTGCAGGTTTTTTTCAGTTGTGCCGATGTGCTCTTGGGTTGTTACTATTTGGAGTGCCAGCATGGGTAGCATATTAATTCATGGCATTTTGGGGTCACTGTGTTGGCAGAAAGGTTAAATAGTATGGGTTGTTCTAGGTGATCTCTTAATGGTTATTGGGCATCATCCTGATTTTCCTGACCTTTGCCAGCAATGTCCTGTGTTTGTTCCTATGTTTGGCCTTAAACTCTTCTCAAAAGCAAGGAGATTCCAGGGTTGGGGCTGAAGGCCTGACAAAGAAAAGTGGTTAAGGGTCTAGAACAAAATGTTACTTATGTCCACTGCCTGAGGGGTAGAAACAGATAGAAACAAAGTGGGCTTCACTGACATAGAAGTACAGCTCTTGTTCACCACCTTGTAGTCATAGGGGACTTGTGTATTCAATAAAATAGCTTGGTCTAATCAGAATGTAAATTAGGGCTTCTGCACTGGAGTTGACAGTTGTTTGACCCTAAGATTAGCTTAGCTGGTCAGACCATGGTGCTATAAACACCAGGGTTGCAGGTTTGATTCCCATATGGGCCATTCACTAAAGAGTTGGACTCAATGATCCCTGTGGGAGCCTTCCTACTCAGAATTTTCTGTGATAAGAATCCGTGATAGGTTTAAACTATAGTGTGTATGTCTGTCTTCATGTGTGCCTATAGCTACATGGAAAAAGCATGGTAAGGTGTCAAAATCAAGCAGCTGAAACTTAGGAGATGCTCTGATTACGCTTATGTTCAAACCTAATTCAGCATGCTTGTGCATATGCATTTTGAAAGGGATTTAGTTAGGACATCATATCCAGTCTTTCCATGCACTGCATGGAGTGTACTCCTGAAGATACAGGTGATCTTGTACTTGCACCTCTACTTACATGTATAGATATGCCGAAGATACCACTACCTAGCTAGTACTGAGTTTTTATCCTGCCTATCCCTCTGGGGAAGAATGTCAACAATTGAAACAATCTGAAGAATGTTTGTAGCAATTTTGTTTGGTCTAAAGCTCATGGGGAGACCTGATGACATACTTATAGTGTGTCCAAGGCCACAGCATGTTTTCCATGTTCACTGAGTAGGCTGAAATATTAGCAAAGGTAGATATTAGGAAAAACATTTTAACAATTGGTACCAGTTTTACTGAGTATTCACTTTCTAGAGGATCTGTGGGACCTTCGTCACTGGCACTTTTAAAGCAGTTTAGATGAACTGGAATAATATAGGTGTGTGTAGTTCACCCTGACAGGAGAAGCAGGTGATGCCTTGAGTTCAGTGCATCTATTAGTGACTCTACAATGTTTCTAGCTAAATAAAAATGCAGTCTTTTATTGCACTGACCTCAGTGGTCTTACTCTTGTTTGGAATCTGAACACAGTAAAATTTGACATGTATTCTACCTTGTAAGTCACCCTCAGTGCTTTTACAATGGTGTACCTCTGTTAAAAAATAGTTAAAAAAAGCTACTGAAGTGCTTTCTAGGCCCTGTCTAATCTGATTCTGGCTAGGAAGACTTCAGATCCTTAGGTCATGCTCCTCATTACTGAGCAATTATGACTCAGGAAACAACAAGGTATTCTGGTGACATCCATCATGTTTTTACCTTTTGGGAGAGAAGCTTGTTCAAGCCCCTCTGCATTCTTGCTTCCCCACCACACAGATGACAGCAGTTTCTCCAACCAGGACCGGGAGCCCAGAAGGTGGGGCACTGAGGGAGAACACCACCAACTAGGTTTCAGAGTGGCAGTACACTCTGAGAAACCCCATAGGATTTGTACCTATTTTGGAGAGCTAGACAACAGGCGTGGAAAAATGCCAATCACAAACTGCAAAGTTTGATGAACTCTGGGAATAATTGTGCTTTTTGAGCCTGGCATAAAGAACATGAAAAGAGTGACAATGAACCACACAGTGGGTCACCTTCAAAGAGCAGTATTAAACTGTGGTCTCAGGGATTTGGGAGCTGATTAGATCATAGCCAAATTTTGGAAAGTGGGGAATCACAAAACAAAATCTGTGTAGGGGCCCATATGTGGTCAGTGCTGCCAGATGTTTCAGTAGCCCTCTGACAAGAAAAAGCTTTATAAGAAATGAATCCTGTGTACAAAACACATGATCATAGTCATGTGTGACTTATATTTTTTCCCAGAGGGATAGGCAGTATATTGTGTCTGTGGGGATAAGTTCTGAATATTTTTTGTTTGTAATCCCAGTTTTTGTTTGTAGTACTGCTTCTGCATTTCAAACAAAAATGTCAGAAAAAGAAAGTGGTTATTATGGGTATTATATGCTCTCAGTTCTCTTTCTGGGCAGCAAGATTAAATGCATAAATAATTCTGCAATTAAATAATGTAATTCCAAAACCATCTCTAAGGATTTGTCCTTTTGCCTGTGTTGAGCTACGCCAGGTTGGGAGAACACTATGCAAACAAAACAGTTTCCTGGCTTTGTCATGACCTTTTTGACCTGATTCCTTCTCTGCCTTGTGGCCAAAGTATTAGCAATCTGTAGTAAGAGTAACTCACTGTAGAAATAACCTACAGACATATTAATGCAGTTGTTAGCCTATTGGCTTTTCTATACTGCCCTTGTTCACTTCTGTTATTTCTCCTGCTCCTACCATCTGCAGAATGGGATTGCCTACCTCATGTATCTGCTTCCACCAACCCTTCCATTTTACTGTCAGTTTACTAGAAGCAAGTATTTTTTGAGTGTTGTTCTGCTATGACACAGTTACTACTCCTCACAGAATCACAGAATATGCTGAGTTGGAAAGGGACCCACAAGGATCATCAAGTCCAACTCTTAGCCTTGTACAGGACTATCCCCAAGTGTCACACCATGTGCCTGACAGTATTGTCCAAACACTTCTTGAAGTCTGGCAGGCTCACACCACAGTTCCCAGAACTCAGAAGAGGACTTTTTCCTCCAGCTTCTAGCTCACCTTTAGGTGTCTGTGGAAAATAAATCCACAAATCAAGAGGAAAACCAATGATTTATGAGTGGTGACCTGGAAATACTACCTTTTTTCCCCCTCAGGATCCCTTCGCTCTTGAGGTCTGGTGAGAACTACAACATACTGTGCAACATTCAAGTAAATCTACAGCAAATGTACGGAAGAGAAAACTGTAAGTGGAGATGTAGGGATAGGCTGAGGAAGAGTCGTGTGAAAAGAAGAACAGTCTTCCTCTGAACAGTCTCATGAAACATACACCAAGTTAAAGCGGTAGGGTTGATTTACCTTAAACCATAGTCAGGAAGATGGTGCTTTACTGCTGAAGTGAGCAGGCAGTAAAATGTGAGCTGTGATTTGGCCAGTGCATTCTGCACATCTCAATTTTAGAAGGCGTTGCTTTCAATTACCTCAGTTTTACTGACATGACATAAATATTGTAGTATAGGTAAGGCTTTGGACAGCTGCAGGGATTGATGAACGCTGGAAATTGTTGATGGCTTCAGAGGAACTTAGAATTTGCCCAGGCAGTAATGCGATTCTCAGTTGTGAATGAATGCACCCATTTTATGGCAACAATGGGATCCTGTGTGCACCAATTAAGCTCATGCTAATGCTGGGATCTGTCTAATCAGAGTATCTTTCTAGACTCCAAATGGTATTTGCAAAGAAAGAATAGAAACTAATACTGAGAGCTTCACAGAAAGTCTCTGTGTCAAGAATTTAGTTCATTTGAACAGATTGACATGACATTCATTCCCAACAGTGCTGACTGATGTAACAATTATATGAAAAATTCCAACACTGTAAAGTAAAGGAGGATTTGAGAAGAAAATTTATACATCTGAAAACCCTACTACTCCAAATAGTTTTTTCTTTGTGGTTGCATAATCCACTTTCTGTTTTTAGGATGTGTCTCTTACTCATCCTTGAAAATTGATACTTGTAATAAAAGAATCACAGAATCAACTAGATTGGAAAAGACCTCTGAGATCACTGTGTCCAACCATGATAAGAGGTTGAATATTTAAAAGTCATAAACCCATAGGTTGCGACAACTACATTATAAACATGGGATACTCATCCAAAAAGCGGCAGAATTTTAACAGGATCAGTTTTCCAGTCTAGTTGATGGCATGCTTGTTTTGATGTAAAAGAGGGAGTGTTTCAGGTATGTGCATAAAAACTCCAAGGGCACTGAGTGGGTCAGGCATTTCATGCAGCAGCAGTCCTGCCTTTAAAAAAGTTTAAAAGGCAGCATGGCAAGTAGAAGGAATTACTGTTTTTGCATTGTCTGACTTGCAAGGGATTAATAGCTTGGGTATTGTAGTTTTATGCCAATAAATTAACATTAAGGAAGTTAAGCAAAACATATATGAACGGCTCTTAAAACTGGATTAAATTAACCCCTACAGCTGGGCATAACATACAGTATGATGATCCTGCCACATTAACAATTTAGGATAGAATCCAACAATGTTTATAGCACATAAACATAGGAAGCATTGAATAACTTTGTAAAAGACCTGACTAGGCAGCTGAGAACACTTCAGTCTGTTCACATCCTGTACTACACAGCTAAGGGCTGGGGTTGTCCACTCAAATACTCAGAACCAGGTTCAAAAATAAGAAACCTTGCACAAAAGACACAAACGAGGTAGGAGACCTATGGAGCTTCTTGACAAAGGATGCTGGGCATGCAAGAGGTTTCTGTAAGTTCCTGGGAAGACTGTGCAACACTTGAAAGGGAGAACCATTGAGGATTACTAAACAGACAAACCATAACTGACTTGGGAATTTCCCTGAGCAGAATGTAGTATTTGAGTGAGAGAGTAATTTGGGAAATTACTATTTATGTTTGTCCCCCTCTTTTTCTTACTGTGCATCTGCTTACTGCTTGTGGTGACTGTTGTGGCTGATATCCAGGCAAGTGGGTCTTTCTTTGAAGGGTGTAGTCATTTGCCCTAGTTCTCAGGCTCTTCTGAGGTATGGGTCGAATATGACCATGTGGCATTATGGATATCATTTAGGTTCCACTCTGATATCCTCCAGTGCTTCTCTGTGTTTCCTTCTGCATGCCTGGCAAAGGCACAGTTTGCTGAAGGAGAGGACTGCTGGAGCCACTCCAGGGAGAACAACAGTGTTATGTCTTGGCAGGATCTGTGGGTTCAGCTGGGTGAGCACCCACAAAGTGGACTGCAGTAAAGGTCACAATTTGAGAGAGGTGCTGGCACCTCTTAAACTGCCTCTGCAGAGCACCCTGCATCAGAAGTTATCCGTGGAAGCATAGGGCAGGACTGTGCTACCTTGTGACATAACTTACTATTAGTCATGGCTTGAGGATGGGCATATTAGAAGGGCTGAAGGAGGACAGAAATCTGTGTTAGAAACTGGGCATCTCCAACTCTCTAATGCACAAGGGATGTGTCTTTCTGCTTTTGAGCATATGTGGTCTTTTCATAGTTTCAGTCTAACCCCTCTCTAGCTCTAATAAATGCTGTTTCACCATAGTTCAAGTGATTTTCAGGTCAGTTTTTGGGGAATTCTTGCCACCATTATCATTGAGGTGGAAGAGAACTGCTTTTGTACTACTTAGGGATTATTTATTCAAAATCTATTTCTGTAATTATTTTATCTGTGTGATTGAAGTCTGTCTAGAAGCAGAGCCCAGTGACCACAAAAAATGAGTTGAATGGGAAAAGTATGTCAGTTGGCCAGGACTCCAGAAAATTATGTGGAAACTAAGAGGGATGTGAGGAGGAGATCCACACAGCTGTGTTGAGTCACAGGCTTTCCACACAGCCATCCTGTATGTTCTCACAGTGTTTATTCAGTGTGGCAGGATACACCCTCATCCCCTCCCAGTGTCTCAACCCACCTCTGCATGATCAGGGGAAAACCACAAACACTTTATCATATTCAATACTGTTAATTGGCTCTAAATTGAAGACTACTATCATATTAAAAGCCAGTGGTGTTATGACCAAAAATAATTGTATTATTCCATCATTACATTCTGAAGAGAGAGTTCAATTTTTGTAAAATAACTATTTGTGATTGAATTGTTTCATTTCCAATTGAATTGATTCCTTTCTTTTTAAGTTTAATGAACAGCATAGTAATTATTATTATTATTATTATTATTCACATTTGGAAAAACTCATTTAAACTCCAGGTAAGTAGCAGTGTCATGATCTAGATGCCAAATGTGAAAATGCTTAGTCCATATGCTTTTAGAAGCAAAATGAATAGAGCTGTTAAGATCTGCAAGTTATTTGGTGCATGTGCACAGCAGCCACTTGAAGAGGTGAAATTGAACGTTAGAAGATGGGAAGCACAGAAAATGGTGCTTCTGTCTGCCTTGCAGCAATGCCATGTAGGAACATCACTGCAGCCTCTGGATGCAACATTGCTCCTGTTCCTGCCCAGACTTCCTTTAGGAAGTGAAAGTGATTCCACACAATACTGTGGCTGAACAACCCTACCCTGATCTCCTGAGCGTGGCACAGCAGTACCTGAGCCCACTGCAAACATGGGGCTGTTGCTGCAAGGCACAGAATCAGGAAACCTTTTCTTTTCCCCCCTTCTTCCTGGCTAAAACCATTCAGTGTCTTTTTGGGGTATGCACAGGCTGGTAGATATTGGATTGGTTTTCAGCCCCTAATGCAAGGAGCAAGCAGTTAATTCCTTCAGAAGGGGTGAAATAGTTTCTTCTGACCGTATTGCTTTCTGCACTTATGTTGGATTGCACCAGTCCCGGGCAACTTGCACTTCTTTGATGGCTAGATGACTGCTCTTTGAAGTGAGATGCTTCACCCCAAGATACACGTAAAAATATTCAGTGAGAGCCTGTCCTTTACCAATCCACTTTTTTTGATGTCCAGTTGTTTCCAGTTTCCAGTTCCAGGTGGTGGTGTATTTGGCACAAGCCAGTGTCTCTTATGGAGGCTTCATATCCCTGCTTGTGCTGAGGTCCTAGCTCAGTGTCCACTGCAAGCCTGGGCTTGGCTTCTGTAGTCACAGTTCCTTCTGGGACCCTCTTTATCACAGAGTGGGTAAGGTTGGGAGGGACCACAGTCATCTGGCCCAACCTCCTTGCTCAAGCAGAGTCATCCACATTGCACAGGATTGCATCCAGATGGTTCCTGAATATCGCCAGTGAGGGAGACACCTTCTCTGGACAATCTGTTCCAGTGCATGGTCCCCCGCACAGTGAAGTCCTTTCTCACATTCAGGTGTAACTTCCTGTGCACCAGTTTCTGCCCATTGCCTCTTGTCCTGTTGCTAGGCACTATTTCTGCTGCACTTAGGGCAACTAAACTCATGATTCTGGCTCTCACTGAGTGAGAAGCTGTTTCCTACTTTTTATTCCTCCCTCCCAGCTGAATACTGTTGCAGCAGGATGAGGTTGGACATCTTCTGCCAATTTTCCCCACAGCTGGGGGAAGTTCCTTCAGCCTTGGTCATGAACTCACACCCACCAGATTCCTTTGCTAAATCCAAGTAAACTTTTTTACACTAGAATTATCAATTTTATTGAAACAATATGATCTTAGCTCTGTATAGTCTTATAACAATTAAGAAATGTCTTTTTGCAAAACAAAATGTAAAAAATGTTGAAGTGCAAAAGCAGCAGTACTTGCATTTGAGTTCCATAAAAATTCTCTGTGGTTGCTACAGCTACTCAGTGTATTAGCTATCATCACTGGGTTTGATTGCAAATTAAAAAGGAGCGTGGCATAAGAATTAAGAAAGTCTAAATGTTTCACAAGTGTTTGCTCAGTGAGAGGTGTATTCCTAGGGCTGCAAAGGTTAATTCCCCATATTTAATTCAACATGTCACTTGATGGTGACAGCTTCAACACAAGCCTTATTACTGTGCATTTTCTGCAAAATGAAGCACAATGCTGTTCTACCTCTCTACCAAACTGTGGTTCTGGGGATTGAAAACAAAGAAAATTTTGGATTTTATTCTTCCCAGTGTGTTTAGTCTTGTTTAGGCTTTAGTGGAAAAGCTGGTTGATCTGGTTTTTCTAGGATGGAGTCATTCCTGTGTTACCTTTCCTGAGCTGGAGAAAGATCACTCTTTTTTTTTTTTTTTTTTTTTTACAGCATGCATATTGTGGTCTACACATGAAAATAATTGAAATGTTATTAAATTACATCTACTTATAGAGATAAATTACGTTTAAAATATGTAATTAAATACTTGGTACTGGCCATAGGAGTACACAGTGAAGTATTGTATGAAGATCTGAAGATTTATGAAAAG
This sequence comes from Dendrocincla fuliginosa, assembly GCA_035047845.1. Classification (NCBI taxonomy): domain Eukaryota; kingdom Metazoa; phylum Chordata; class Aves; order Passeriformes; family Dendrocolaptidae; genus Dendrocincla; species Dendrocincla fuliginosa. Next base: position 47,398,885 of record JAWWMO010000096.1, on the reverse strand, counting down.
TAATTAGGTCGTTCAGGTAAAGACCTATTCCAATGAGCTCCTGCTGTCTGGCTTCTGACTCCCTGCTAAGAAAGGAGCTTTGTTTCTGCCAGCCTCCCACGCTGGGCAGAGCAGCAGGAGGCTGCCCCACTGAGCTTGGACCTCTGCATGAACTGCAGACACAGGCTGTCCCTGCTGGAGCAAACCAACTTCCTTTGGCCTTATTGGGAAGTAAAAGTATCCTCTTGTGGAAGAGAGGTCAAGAGGATTCATATGAGTGGAGCTGCGGGAGAACATGTCCTGCTCTCTGTGCTCTGTAAGAGCCTGACAGTAAACACCCTGATAGCACAGATTTAAAAATAAAAAATAAAAAAAACCCCTCAAAACAAAACTCAAAACAGCAGGAGTGTGCTTTGGAGCGTGATTCCTGAAGGCACTGAACTAGGGCCCTCGGTGTCTAAGGGCTCAGGTAGACACTGCTGAGGGTGGAGGTGCAGCCTGCTCCATACCTAAGAGACATCAGGTATCTAATCCAGAAGATCCCGTTTCTGCATTGCCACTGAATGGGGCAAAACAAAGTTCCTCCTTGCTCTCAACCTTCTCCCCAGTAGAAATTCTACAGAGAAAGAGAAGGAAGAGCAATGATGCCCCTTTTTTGTCCATTACCTTGAGGACTGTGAAGATCTAAGATCAATGTGTAAAGGGGATTTCAGCTCAGGTATCTCTTCATCCGATCATCACGTTAAGAGCTACTGTACTGCTTGGAGATTCCTATTTATTAATGGTGACCTGACAGGATGTGACCTAACATTACAAAATTTTAAAAATTGTGAATTAAAAACATGAAGGGTCATTGCCTACATTGCTTTCCACATTCTCAGTGTCTACAATAATGAAGTGAGAAATTTAAACATGCAGCTAAACTTTACAAAATTTTCAGGTTCATCCCCAAGACCAATGAATTCCACCATTTCATCACTGACTTTGTAACCTAATGGCAAACATGACATCTCCAGACAGGGCAAGTCTTTCTTAGAGTGCTTGGTTTTGGAGCTGTAAAATAATGCTTGCCATTCATTTTAACTAGTATGTATTTACCCTTTAAGCCTCTCTCTTTAGTTCCCTAAACACTACCACATACCAGGAGATTGGAAAAAACACACATTTGTTGAACACTAGACAGTAGCAATGGCATGCCTGTAGTTGAGCTAAGAAGAAGGTGTTGCCAGTTGCCACCCAGGTTCATACTACTTTGCAAGTAATAAGCATCACCTTTTCATTTATTGTCTGTACCTTGAGACATCAGAACATATACAAGTTGCATTTTTAAAGGATTTTTGCTTCTTCTGGGAAATTCAGGATTTTTTTTATTTTAAACAAAAGCTGGATTCTGATGTAACTAAGTTCAGCCTTAAAATTTTAAGTAAAAAAATTAAACATAAATTAACATTAACATTAAATAAAACAATATAATCCTCATAGTAAAGCATCTTGGTAGTTATCAGCTCTTCAGGACAAGGATTGCATGGTGTCTTACTCAGTAGGTGCAGTGGTTTTGCTCGAGTTTTCTAGGTGCTATCAACACATACATTTGGCTCACTTAAGAAAAAACCCAACCTGAAGTGAGGAAATGAGGAGGTAGCCTGGAGTGATGCCACTGTGTGCTCATGTCAACACTGAGCTGCCAACACAAAAGTTCACTGTGCACAGAAGGCACCAAGGATGCACACTGCTGCCTACAGCTTTCTCTTTGGTGTTTTCTGTTCTCCCACCCATGTCTAGGTATTCCTGTTACAGTAAAATGACTTAGATAATACTATGTGGTATCTGCCCTTCCACAGGATGCAGGATCCCTTTTCTATTGGGCAATGCTAAAAAAAAGGAACCCAATGTCTCTCAC